>CM070563.1:13351201-13681122 GCA_036346405.1 Phyllostachys edulis
CCATAAAACACATCCCTGTGAAATCCACCTCCTTTGCCTTCTTGTTGTTGTCCTCATCGTCGCTTCCAGAATCAACATCACTTAATTCAATCTCATCAAGTGCTGGGAGTATCTTTTTGACTGCCTTACGATAATTGTGCTTCTTGCTTGAGTCAATCTTGGATTTAGAGCGACGAGTTGGTACTTTGTCATCTTTGACCTCCTTACTCCTCAGTTTGGGACAATTCATCTTCATGTGGTTTAGCTCACCACATTCATAGCATCTGATTGGACCACCTCTCCGCCTTGATCTGATGTTGTTAATTGCCTTGGTCACCCTGTTGGAGAAGAGTACAAGCTGCTCTTCTGGAATCTCCTCTAACTGTTCATCCGTGGAAGAAGACAAAACAGACACAAGACAAGAGCTTGAAGAAGTAGCCTGCATGGGGTTAGTCATAAGAGCTAAAGATGAAGATTTATCACTTTTAGATGACACAGCTTCCATCTCATAGGTTTTCAATCTAGAGTAGAGATCATCCATGGTTAAAGTATCTAGATTGATAGTCTGATTGATAGTTGTGACAACCATCAGCCACTCAGAACCTAAAGATCTCAATATCTTAGTTGCATTATCTTCATCAGTCGGAATAACACCAACACCACGCAAACTACTCAGTATCTTTTCAAAACAAGCAAAAAGATCATCAATAGATTCACCAGGCTTCATAGCAAAATCAGAATACTCTTTTTGATAAAGATTCTTACGCACTTTCTTAATTTTAGTGGTTCCCTCATGATAATAGCAAAGAGTTTTCCATATTAAGTGGGCAGAGCTAATATGAGCTACACGATCAAACTCTTTGCGAGAGATTCCTTGAAACAACAAGTTACGAGCTTGAGCATTTAGATCAACATCCGCTTTATTTAAATTAGTTACTGAGAGAGTGAACCACATAAGGACTAGAAACCTTATTCCATACATCACTACCTTGAGCCTCAATATATGCTTGCATACGACACTTCCAAAAAGCAAAATCAGTACCATCTAGCATGGGGGGACGATTCATATACCTCTCTGACGCCATAGCAACCTTGCTCTGATACTACTTGTAGGATCGTTAATGAGAATCACAGGGGGGGGGTGAATGATTGTAATCCACAGCGGAAGCTTTTTCTCAAAATCCTGTTGTTTTCTATTTGTTCAACTTGCTAACACAACAAGAACATAGAAAGAAAGAGACATGGGAATATCGTTTTGAATCTACAATGCACTACCAATTTTTAATTGTTTTTCTCTATGCACGTATAACATACATGCAAACCACTAGTGATCACCCAACCACCAGCATGCAAATTAAAAATAGCAGTTCACGTAATCATGCATACAAACCACCAGTAATCACCCAATGAGAAAATCTTACTTCACGTCGGCATCAAACAGGAGCAGCAAAACCTCCTCACGCCCAGACCTTGTACAGCCTCAATCCAACTGAGTGACAAGTAGGCCACCAAGCTAGATCCTGCTACAGACTCCTCGGATGATTTTTCTATTCTTATGCATGAACAAAAGTGTCGGCCATCAAAGCCTGCACATGATTTTTTGGATTAACTCAATGCCAAAAAGCAGAGCATCTCATCATATCGCCCGCTACAGCAAAACGTCCTTCTCTTTTCTTGTGTCGCACACACCACACGCCTCAAATAATATCAGTACCCAATATTGTCAATTATTCATCAACTAAAATATACTAGACCTAGCCACATGGTCTAACAGTGTCGGTGCTGATTTTATAGGGGCTTTGTAGGTTGTGTCTGTGGGTGTTGGTACATCGTCGTAGATGCCTTCCCTTACCTTCCGACTGGAGTCCAGGTCTGATATTTTTGTTCAATGTTATTTCTGTTATTTTAGATCATTAGGTCTGATATTTTTGTTCAATGTTATTTCTGTTATTTTAGATCGTTATGTTGGCATGCACGTTTGCTTCGGCCTGTATGCTTGTGGTCGCCGTAATTTCGTTGTCTGTGCCTTGGGACGGTTTTGCCTGTATGCTTGTTCTCCATGTTGTGTTCCGTACTTTCACAGTAATCCCTTATTCACGCTTTGTTGCCCTTGTGTGTGTGCATGCCGTTTTTTTTGCGCTGTCATGCTCGCTTGACTGCCCCTTGTATTTGCTCTCGTGTTCTTTCGTGCCTGCTACTTTGGATGAAGCGTGTTCAGATGCCGAGAGGTCGTTGTCAGATCGGTGCGTCTAGTGGATTATGTTACGAGAATGTTTGTGCGTTCTTTTTGGGCCTGTTTGGTTGGTGCCCTGGACTTCATGCCTGGAAGAAAGTGGTGCCTGGATGTAGCTTGAAAAGTAGATGGTTTTTGCCTGACCAGGCGAACCTGGAGATGAGTTGTTTGGTTGAAAGTATGTGCCTGGAATTGGTAAAAAAAAAATAGACCGTTGGATCAAACAATCAACGTAGATCAAACCAGCGATTTAGCTCCTCAGCGGTGGCTCCTCAGCGCCATTTCTACGCCGGGAGCCAGTACCAAACGAAGCGAAGCGCCAAGAAGAACCAGAGCGAAGCGAGCCCAAGCAAAGAAAGGCGTCGGTATGAATCCAAACACGCTCTTTATCCGTGGTGACATTTCCGTGCCTGATTTATGCGTGGTGCCATTTTGTTCGCCTTAGCAATGGCTGATCGGCCAGACGCTGTGCCATCACATCGTGTCTTGACTTCTCAGTTTGGGCCTAGGTACGCGTCGTTCATTCGTGTACGTGTGAACCTGTGGGTGGTGCCTGATGCTGAACTCTGTACACAGTTTTCCAGATCAACTGCCTGCTCATATCGTTGCTCACTCTATGGCCTTTGATCGTTACTTTGTCGTTGCCTACACCTTCTATTTACTTTATCTATTCACCAACACGTGTCGACGCATGTTGTTCTGTTGTAGTATTCACACTTTTCTATAACTGTTCGTGGTATTCTTCGCCCTCGATCTAATTTTTAACATACCAAATGGAATGGCGCGTGTGTGTGGGGGTAACTCGGTTCTCTGAGTATACTGATGACAGTAGAACTGGAAAGGTCCTACGTCTTGATTTTGTGATTCTAGATGAACAGGTGCGCTCCCCTCGCGATTATTTCTTACTACTGAATGTTCACATTTATAAACATCTGAGTCCTGAGAAGTAGCAGGCCGGCCGTTGAAAGAGCCCGGGTTGGGTGTTGTTGCCAGCAGAAGAGCCTGATGAGGAGGGGGCTGTTGCCGTTGCCGCTGAAGTGTCGTCTCGAGGCGCAAGACGACTGTCCCGGAAGCCTCGTTCGTAGCAGTTGGTCCAGTTCACCTTTGTTTGTGCCGCGCGGGTGGAGGGGGAGAGGAGTTGGGGTCAGAGTCATCGTCGTCGTCGTCCTTTCGGTTCTCCATCGTCAACTGTTACTGCCGAGCGGAAGAACCGTATCCTCACCTTTTTCATCTGAAGCTCCTTGCTGGTGGCCTTGTCAGCGTGTGGACCATCCTGCACCTGCTTCTACTCTTCTCTCTCAAGTTGGTGCTAGGGTGATCTTCTTCGCTGTCCGGTTTCTGCTTGTTCGAAGCTTCGGTGGGTTGGTTGGGAGGCGTTGTCTTTCCCTTAGCTCGATGTCTTTGGTCTTGCAGAGCTAGTTAGGTGTGGTTTTGAGATGGCTAGTGGGCGTCTCTAGCTCTCGGGCGTTGTTGTTGCCAGCGTGTCGCGTTGCGATTCCTCCCATCGGGTTTCTCCCTTTCAAGATGTATCTTTTTATTTTACCTGTTTTTCTCCTACTCTATCAATGC
The DNA here is from genome assembly GCA_036346405.1 of Phyllostachys edulis. NCBI lineage: Eukaryota > Viridiplantae > Streptophyta > Magnoliopsida > Poales > Poaceae > Phyllostachys > Phyllostachys edulis. Next base: position 13,354,983 of record CM070563.1, read on the forward strand.
AAAGGGTAGCGCTCCTGCCTCTTCGTTCAAAATAAAAATAAAAAATAAACATCTGAGCTATTGTTGCCTTGCTAATTAGGGCACAACCATGGAGGTTCAAATTCCATAACGCCATATTAGCATGTTTAGTGCAGCCCTAGACGGAGATCATGTTTACTACATCGAATGCTTCGAGGTTGTCAACGCCAAAGCGTCCTATCAAGCTGTCAACCGTTCTATCATGGCTAGGTTTACCAGACAAAAAAAATCAGGGAAATCACACCTGTGGCAGACGGTTTCCCCTCTCTACGCATGCACGCTAGCTTTATTCGATGTGCTTAGGACACGCATCGGACACAAGCAGTTCCTTTCAAGTGATTGCCCTGTCATAGCTCCCTGTTATATGTATGACCATTTCTAAGCCATAATAATTTTGCTCATTGTGCTGCTGCTCTGAAGATACCGTTGGTCTTATAATAGGCATCTCCCATGTGAAAATAGTGCTTGAAAGAGGAATCATGAAACCAGTTCGTAATGTGTGCACATCACAGATGGCAAGTATTTCACATCTGCATATGTAGTGAGTTGCGCACCTGCATAATGGCTTTCCTTTTTATGCTGACATGTCATTAAGCTCAATCGAAATCTGTTCCTTTCCCAATTTCAAATGTAGAGAGGCGGCTAGCGTGGCTCTATGGGGACCGCACACCGCTGAATTTGATGCGCAAGGGTTACAGGCTGCAACATTAGATGGGTCTATTGTTGTCTTATTTGTTGGCATTACTGTTAAACTCTATGAAGGTGAACATCCCTTATTTTCCCCTGCCTAATTAGGTCCTTCTTACGCATGATTGCCCGCTTGCACTAACATTGCCCGTATAGATTATTTACATATCTTTGTTGCCCCGGCAGGTCAGCTTTCTCTACAAGAAAGTACAGTGTGCAGATGGTACCCCGATCTTCCCATACCAGAGGTGGTCGCTTTACAGAATAGGTCAACGCGTTTTCAATTTGGGTTCACCAGCCTACCATTTCACTATTTTTGCTATTTGATGCCATTATTGTTTATATGAACCAAGCAACCGCCCATTTAGGCTCACTTATCATATTTTCCTTTAGCTTTGTCGTCATGCCTCATGAGATTACATGGTCCGGCAAAAATCCTAACCAGGCTGGCCCTGTACCCACAACAGTCGGCCATCTATCTGCCCTAAACGCGCATGAAACTGTGGTGAGATATGATTCAAACACCATTCATATATTATAGCATACCTGTTTGTTGGACTTCTTACAAATATTTTGGTCTTGTAAGAATGATAAAGCTTGAGATCCATCTCCTTCGACGCTTTCTTTGTGTCCATGTTTTTCTTTGTTCTTACAAAATACTTGGTTTTATAAAATTATTTTTAGAAAAAACAAATTTGTCTTAGCTAACCCTAACATTTTAGCTTTTATATGTGTACAAGAAATCTAAAGACTAGAGCATGAAAGAGAGCCATAGACATGCAAACCGAGAATATGTTTTTATAGACCAAATCTGAATAAAGTATTGAGCTAATTTTTCAAGTGTGAATAGAACGAACCACATATTATCTATTTTCCCCTCAAAACATATGCAATACTTTTATTCAGAAAATAGACCAGATACAGTGATTTCCGAATCTTAATCAAAAGGTGTCCAGCTTCTAGTGCTACCCAGGGAGCGAAGCATGCAAGGAGCAAAAGCAAAGCGTGTGAAGCATATGCAGTAGTACCTCATGTACGTGAGCCGTCTTTAGCGAGGACATATCTTATACACATGGATGCATTGATGAACATATGGACATGGTACATCCGGGCCGTCCAACATGAAATGGACGGTCCAGATTCAGTGAGCCAAATCCCACCTCTCACTTAAGTGCGAGGGGTTTTCGCAAAATCTCGGGTGATGGGGTTTTCGTAAAACCATGCGCATGCAGAAGTACGCGTATAAAAAAGCTTAGTTCAAATTACACAAACGAAAGTTGTTTAGCCCAGTTGGTACTAATCCACACACATGAACATGATGGCCATGGTTCGAACCTAGTGTCCATAAGTTTTTTTTGCCAGAAGTGTAGCCTAGGTCATGACCGTGGGTCGCAACCGCGCGAGAGGAGTCGAGTAGATCGCTCGTCCCTATCGCCCGGGAGGAGCTGAGTCCAAGCCGGGAAAGTGTATACCAAACTAAACTACAATACACAAAGACTAAATCTGCAATAGATATAAGAGTAATGACTGTAGTAAATATTTCTACTACTTCAAAACTGGAGATAGTGGTCGTCTGTTTTTCCACCCTCTCCTGCGTTCGTTGGATCATCGAGCAGGACACCCATGACTAGATCTGATGGCACAAAAGGCAACGGTACCACCTAGTGTGCACATATGCACATGCATCAATCTGTGCACATATGCACATGGCAGATCTTCACCATCCATCTAGCCATCCACGACCGTCCTCTCCCCCACCTCCCACTTCACGCTTCTTTGCGAAAACCCCCCATGCGAATCATGAGTTTCACAATTCGGTCCCTGCACCAGCCTGAGCTCCCCTCGTTCTCTACCCACGCCATAGCTAGGGTTCCTCTGCACCTCCCTCGCGCCCCCCTCTGTGCCTCCCCCGCCAGAGCCGAGGCGACCCCCCTGTGCCTCACCCGCAGGAACCCTGCGACACCGCCGGAGCTGAGGCAAGTCTCCACCTGCGCCTTCCTCGCTCTCCTTGCGCCATGCGCTGCCCGAGCCCGCGCCCTGCATCCACCGCCCGAGCATGCCGCCCTGCATCCGAAGCCCCCAAGAGAGACCTATACACTACAATTGAGCTCGGCTCGGCCATGCCAGCCGCCGCCGCCATTGCCGGAGGACGGTGCCTGCCTCGCACACCAACCATCACCTGACGCGTGAGACTTTCATGCCGCTGCGGCCTCCCTTCTGGTATACGTGCGTGGGTGCCTGCTGTGATGTGCTCTTACTTTTCAGAGTTAACCAGCGCGTTACCAAGAACTGGTCCTAGGATTTGACAGTGGATTGTAGTGTTCATGCCTCCTCGGTGGATTTCTGTGCGATAATTGGTCCTAGTGTGTGAATTTAGCTGTTATCCACTGATGCTTCCAACTTTCAAGAACCGATACTAATGGCTAGTTGCGTTACTATCATGTGGGGGAGTCTTCCCACGGAGCTTCAAGATACGATTTCAAGAACTGAGGATCCCAAATTCCTTTCAAATCTGCAGTTATTGTTTGTTTATGTGTGTCTTTTCTCTGTGGTTTGTGACTAAAGGTTGCTACTTTCCTTGATGTTTCGGCCTAAACCTACATACATCCTATCAAGCTTTTAGTCACAATTTAGCATGGATGGAAAAATGGTGTGGGAAGAGTCTCAGAAGTGTAAACTTGCATCAAGGTATGTAAAAAGCTTTCCCTTTTTTGTCAACTCTCTTTCTCTCTCCTGAAATCCTAAAACATACTTGCTTTGAATCTTATGTTTGATCATAAATTCATGATACCTTAGATATCAGAAAAAGGAGGTGAAGATACAGGAATGGGAGAGTCGCTAGAAATCCAAATTTGAAGCCAAAATGAGGCATTTTGCTGTGAATGACCAGAGTCATAGATGCCAGTAGTGCCCATTGAAAAACAAATGGTGAACTTTGTTGTAAGGATGTTGTAATTTTACATGTTGCAATATCTCAATGTAAGGATCTTGCAATGTAATCTCTCAAACTGGACAGCGTGTGCCAGATTTGTATTTCATTGTCTGAACTAGAAATGTGTAAGCTTATTCCTAAAAAAATGCAACATTGTGATTTTGTTGTATGAACATTGTGATTTTGTTGTCTGAGCATTGTAACCTCCTTCTGTCAGAATTTGTATTTCGTTGTCTCAACTTTGACATTGCTACAAAACCTGATACTATAGCATTACTTTGTCCAAGTTGGATTGCATACTGACATTGCTAACAAGATCCTATTGGTATCACATTCACTGCTATAAAGATAAACATATTGAGGCCCTTGCTTCCATTCACATCCATACAACAAAATCTTACTTCATACATTTCTGAAATTAAAAGTACTACATGTCCATGAGTCTAGAACAAAATCTGACAGTCTAGTCTGTTTTTAATAGTTGACAGGAAGTTGGGTGCCATTATCTCCAGTAGCCCCTTGGGGTTGTCCACATGAACCCAATGGCTAGAGTTGGGGAGAACGTGAAGTGACACTTTCCCTGCACCAGGCTTGCTCTCTCTCCTTGACAATGCTTTTAGCCTCTGAACATCATTAGGGTGCCATCTATCACTACACTCTGCCTGTACTATTTCAATCTCTAAGCTTTTCGGTGGGTGCTCCAGCAGTGTCCAATAGCTTCTGTCTTTGAAAAATTAACAATAACTTAACTTAGTTTGCTTACATCAAAATAACTGTACAGCAAAGCATAAAATATGTAACCTTATGATTAAGATGAACATGCAATTTTTATGTTCATCGATGGTACAAGGTTACACGAGAACTAGTTCACTGATTGGAGATGCCAAGGCTGACAAAAAAAATCAAACGAGGATGAAGTGTAATCTTAGTAAAAAAAACAAAGTGGACCTTACCTATAAGAATTAAACATGTCCATGGCAGCCTGAAGATCAAAAGCCCAGGTCACATGTTCATTGTCCTTCTTTCAGTTGCTGCCAATCCATTTTGAAAGTGACTTCGAAATCCCAGGCTGAGCATGTGGTCGACAACCCACATAATAGTAAATAGGCGTTAGAGTTAAGGATCTGAATGAACGTGAACAATTGGTCCTTCATGCTAAACATCCTGAAAAGGCCAAAATATTTGATATCCTCACACTTCGGATGATGCTTGCATGATTACATCTGTAGTGTAAGGTAATCATTGGTTGAAGCAGGCATCAATCAACCATTTTATAATAAAAGGACTATACTTCTTGCTCCTCAGAAGTATTACAGATTTACATGTCAAGGACCAATATCTAGAGTATGACGCAGGCTCGGGCGGCGCAGGGGGAGCAAGGGGGGCCTCGTCGCGGTGCAGGGGCTGTCGCCCCTGTGGTATGAGCTCAAGCAGGGGCGCAGAGGGAGGCTCGCCTTGGCTCCGGTGGGGAGACGTAGAGGGGGCATGGGGGAGGTGCAGAGGGGGCACCGAGGAGGCGCGGGGGGGAGACTCGCCTCGCCTCCCAAGCAACATCGTAGGGCTCCGGCGGGAGAGGCGCAGAGGGGGGACAAGGGGAGACTCACCTTGGCTCCGGCGGCATCACAGGGCTCCAGTGGGGGAGGCGTAGGGGGAGACTCGGGGGAGGCGTAGAGGAACCCTAGCTGTGGCGTGGGTGGAGAATGAGGGGCTCAGGCTGTTGCGGGGGCCAAATTGCAAAACGCAGGATTCGCGCGCCGGGGGGGGGGTCGCAAAGAAGCGTGAAGTGGGAGGTGGGTGAGAGGACGACCGTGGATGGCTGGATGGATGGTGAGGATTTGCCACATGCATATGTGCACAGGACATGCCACCCTTCTTCACATGCACATATCGGGGGATGTAGCAGGGTCAAGGGGAAGGGCTCAGGAGGGAGGTGCGGGAGAGCAGATTGGTGGTGGCAACGCAGTCTAGGGCAAAGGGAGGAGGTGAGGGCTCAGGGAGAAGGTGAGGAGGCGTGACCCACGGGAGTACGGAGCTGCCGCCAGAGATCCACGCACCGCCTCACTATCCTCCCCCACCTTCTCCCCATACTGGCAGGGCCATCGCTTCCTCTAGCCTCGGTGGCCTCCTCTCGGTGCCAGTGTTGCACAGCTCCATCCCTACCTCCTTCAGGCGTCGCTGCCTCCCCACATGGCCACCCCTCAGCCTCTTCCTCCCTCGTGGCCTCGCCCGACCTCACCTCCCCCAACACCGATGGTTCGCGGTCGCACAGGTCGTCACCCCGTCTTCTCCCCGTGTGGCCCCGCCTCCCTTCGTCGCCGATGCCTCCTTCGGTAGTCTTCTTTCCTTTCTTTAATTTCCATAGTGATTTCGATCTCCCATCCCTCTTCCTCTCACATTATTCCCCCGATCGAATTCTTCCCCTCCTAAACAGTAGCTCTCTAACCTCACCTACCCCAGCACCAACACCTCATGGAAGTCGTCATTCCATCTTTTCCTCACGCGGCATCATGGAGGAGGATGACCTCGACCTCTGTTGGGAGGCTGCCATGGGGGAACGTGTCTCCGAGGTTGTCTTCCTCAGCCGCCACACCGCTGTCTCCAACTGCCCCGCACTTACCGTCCACCCCATCGGCGTTGACCGTGGCCTCGTGCTGGAGTTTGAGGTGAATTTTTTGCTTCTTTTCTCTGAGGAATCTGGAATCTCTGTCATACGTTGATGATGCCCTCCCTTGATGCCATTTTTGATGGATGTTTGATTGGTTCTGGTTTGTGAAGATTACGTTGGAAGGCACTCACCATGGACCGGTGACCAATACACTGGCTTTGTTCGTTGAAATTGGTAAGGGTTTCTTGCCGCTGTTGTAAATTCTGGGAGAGTAAGCGATCCTCTGTGTGTGGGGTTACTGTATGATTACCAACTGTGTCTCACAAATTAGTTTAAACAGATCGCTTTGACAAGAATGTTTCTCATTTGATCTTAAATTGTGATTGACTAAATTTGTGTAGTTTTCCTAAACTAAGATAATTTGAGTATGTGAAATTTTGCGGTGGAAAATTCTTTATATTCATAATTCATTTAGCACTGGATGATTAGACAAGGGCTACGTGCTATCAGAAAATAAAAAATATGAATGCTCGGATGATATGGCATTCATGTTCTTTGATTATGATATCTCCTTGATTCCTTTGTGGAGTGATGATATGCCATTTAATACGTGAGGAGCTATGAGAAATCATCATCCTTATAGTCGTCAAATGTCAGCAATAACTCCTACACCTTGAATCCCGATACTTCCAGCCCATGGGATTTACAGACTGTGGTAATCAATTAGATTATACCATCAACACTTGGTGAACCTATGATTTATCTGCGGGCTAACTTTAAGTTGTCTGTTACATCTCTCTAAATTTCAGGACATGTTGTACGTCAAGTAATTGTTTGTTGCAAAAATCCAATGGATTCATTTGAAATCACTGGATATAGTGGGTGGATATAACCTGCATCTTAACCTAGTTGCCGTAAAAAAAATGCAAACTTTATTGGTTTAGCTGATGTGCCGATTAATCTGCCAACTTTCCCATTGGATCTGTGTGTGCTAATAGGTTGCACGTCTCGTTTCATTTATCCCATTTTGGGCCACCTAAGCCCAAGTTGTGCAGCAAGCTGGGTCACCCTATAGTGTAGTGTTTGATATGTTTTCTTGAAAGTTCTTCCAAACTTATGTCTATAACTCATTTATCGTAGGAAGTACTGAAGAATACTAGGGCAGGCCGGATGCTGCAGAAGTTGTTACTCTGGTATATTTTTTCCTCTCTATTTTATTTTGAATATACTTTAGCCATGCTCATAAATTTTATAAGAGATCAACTGCAGCGGTAAATCTTGTCTGGACTGTAGAATCTTCTACCATGCGACTGTCGAAATTAGTATATGGGCGTGGACTATGGTCTTAGCTATTTTGCTGCATGAACGCATCTTGACATGTTTTTAAGAATCTGCAATTTTTCTAGAGATTACTGTGTTGTATTGGCATTTGGATCCTAAGATGTCTGAAAGCGAAGAACAACTTGCAAAAATCTATAACAAAGAGGATACAACTACATGGTTTGCACAACTTCCTGAAATTCAATCACTTTATGCCCCCCTTGCACTGCGTTGTGCATGGGTTGTGTATGATATTATAATTTGATACATGTTTCATAATGATGTATGCATGCCGTTGGGGTCAGTGGTTGAGGATGAAGAGGCATTAGTGATGTTGGTGAAGGTGAAGGATGGGTGCTCATGCCAAGCACCTGGTCGCCACACTACTAATAGTGTTTCGCATAGGTTCAGTAAGTTGAGTCATATATTACTTTATGTACTTGAATTTGGCCCATGATGATTGAATGACAGTTGGTTCTTTGGGCAAATTGTTTTTACCTACAGTTCAATTTCCTGTCTTAGAGCATTTAGATATGTGCAGTCAATGTTTGGATGCATATTTATAATAAAAATACCACACAATTGGTGATTTATAATTATGGATATATAACATAATGCTTCTGCTGCTTAGGTTACATGTTCTCATCTCTTCGATTTTTTACCCTGGTGGACATTTTCACTGGTAGGCATCTAGCATTTCTATTTTTCCTTTACTCATTGATTTCACATCAAGTGATTTAATTTATTTGTCCTTTGTCATAATGATTATTCTTTGTCCAAAGCTAAAGACATGGAAGATATGCTGATTCTTTCAGGTGATCATCCCTATTATATGGACTATATGGACTTCATGTAATTACTGTACATAGATTGTTCCTCGTAGTTGGCGGTTGAAGTAATATAGAGTTAAAATTGTTTTGGTCTCGACAATTTAATTTCTAGAGCCATCAACGAAGAGGTGTAGGCATCGATATATGTTGCTTTCTTATTGTTGGCAGGTGATTTCCTTTCCATTTTAGTAGCTATTGTACATGTACGTTGAAGTGACTTTGCATGCAAGAGTTCAAGATCAGTAGAATTATCTTTTCTTTTATAAAACAAAGGTTTGATTTTGAACATAACTCTTTTAGTTTAATGTGTTCTCATTCTGTTAATTTGGTCCTTGTGGATGTGAACTACAGCAACAATACAATAGCTCAAAGTTTTAGCCATTCTCTTGCATCTAGCTTGATTCATATTTCACCTAGCTGCAAGATTTGTTTCTTGGCTCACTACCTAGGTAACCTAACTCCTGATTGGCAAGTTTGTGATGCAAAATTTGATTCCATCATTTATACTAGACAGCCGGAGATAATGCTCTTTTCTTCCAGATTTATTATGTATATTTTGCATCTTTAAGTCATTTATACTGAAAAGAAGAATATTTTTCATATCATTTGTATGAAAATGGTAGCGCGTAGACATGAATGTGTGTGATATTTTTCTGATGTTGGTTATGACTTATAATCTCAATTCTCAAGGGATTTGGGCCGCTATGCTTTATGAAATTGCACCCCCAATACTCATTATATTGTTTGAATTGTGGAGGGGAGATTGGAACCAGAGGTATAAAGTTGGAATTTTTTTTAAATAATATTTTTTAAAAAGATAATTATAAAAATAAATAGTCACCCCAAAAATTACAAAAATATGTCCCTGTCGCCAGTTCAACTGGCGATAAGAACCTATCGCCAGTTGAACTGGCGATAGGGACCCTATCGCCCCCTATCGCCGGTCTAGGTACCTGTCGCCATGTGAACTGGCAACAGGTACAACATGGCGACAGGTACCTCAGACCCTAAACTGATTTGTCTACTTGTGGTTTTCATAGATTTTGAACGGTACAAAATCTGTTAGACTCGCAATAATATTTTGTGCTCGTAGTATGTTGTTCTAGTGGAAGGAGGCTTGCCAGTCTCAACCTACGTCGAAATGATTAAGAACAAATGTGACTGCCAAAGTAGTCAGATCACGATTGAGTGCATGAAGGTCAGAACAACACGTACCTCGGAGCCCAAGTTGGGAGCAGCCTCCATGCCCTGATGGGCGTGCGTAGCCGCAACGCGCCAAGCTCAATTAGCACCTTGCTCTCTGGGGGGAGCGCGGTATTGAGGTGGCTACCGTGATGCACATCAATCACTGGATCAAGCAACTCGTAGTGGTCTGCGTCCGTCATACCTACAAATTAAGTGCATGCATCGCAAAAACTACGAAACATGTACAAAAACCAAAATTCCTACTTTAAAAATAATTTTTGGCATTAGTAGAATAATTATCACACAAAATTGTAAACCTAATTTAGGTTACTCAGCAATTTATACAGATTTGTAATAGGGTCTTCGAATTTAGAGGATATTTTTAAATATTTTTCAAGTGCAAATATAAACAATAAACAAAGTTCTTCCTATTTTTCTAGTTTCGTAGTTTAAAATTAATTTTTGACATTAACAATATAATTACCACGCACAAATGGGAAGATAAATAAAACTGAGATTATTTTTTACATATTTCTAATAACTGTCTTCCTATTTCTACTGATTTATCCTAAATCGTTTGACTACTGTAACATTCATAACATATGTACGACGAACTACACTATACACATCTCAAATAATGTAGTATATAATTTGACCACAATTATCTAATCTACTTAATTCTATGTCACTATTCTACTTAATTATAGTCGATATTCTACTTAATTCTATGTCGCTATTCTACTTAATTCTATGTACTTAATTCTACTTGCTATTCTACTCGCTACAGCTCAAATGATGTACTTAATTCTGTGGATATCATGAGGATATGCTCACGATCTCAGGATGACGAAATAATTGGCAATGGTTCTTAAAGTTTGTCGAATCTTTTGTTTTCAGCAAAGTCAAGATTTTCGGTAATACCGGCAAGTAACGTGCGGTATGACGGCAATGGTATAGCGGTAGTACCGTAGTGCGGTAATACCGGTTTTTAGTTGGCGGTATGGATTTTTCAGAGAATGTGTTTTCTTGGTTTTTTTGGTCTTCTGTGAGAATCGGTTTGACCGCAGTTATTGAAGCGGTACTACCGCAGTGCAGTAGCACCGGTGATTACATGGTTTTGGTACCAATTGTGTTCTGAATGTTTGCCGATTTGGTAAAATGGTTTTTCGTTAGGTCAAGTTCATGGGTTTCAGTGCATATGTGTTGCATGATGCATGTTTTGACTAACGTGGGTCAAGTTGCGAAGAACTTGTTCCCGGAAACGATTTCTTAGTCTATTGTTGTGCAGGTTGCTTGGAGGTCAACAACAGTCAACGGCGAGGATGATCGGAACTAGGCTCGAGAGCTGAGGTTTAGAACGATCGAGGATGCTGGGTGAAGTCGGTGCATTCAAGCATGGCGCAAAATAGACAAGGATGACCGAATGGGCAGTTCAGTGCGACGGGTTGCATCAAACAGCGCGGGGGTCGGTGCAAGTGCCATGGTGGTTTCGGTGGGAGCCGGATGGGAGAGACGTGCCGGCATGAAGAGAGCCGTTGATCAACCTACACGTGACTAAGCATGTGATTGCTTCATGAAGATTGGACTCGGTCTTCGGAGAGGATCGAGAAGGGGTATTTTGGTAACTTCACCTAAATACCGCCTTGGTGACCTTTTGCTAACCCACGGCGCAAGATGGCGCAAGGAGAAGCGGTTTAGGTCAAGAGGAGATGATCAAGACGGTGCTTTAAAATACGTGCGTAAGTGAAACCCGTTTGTGTGTGGGCTTAACGGGTGCCCATTAGGGTTTTTCTTCTAGAAGCTAGCCTCCACTATAAATAGAGGAGGGTGCTGGCTAGCACCTCCTTAACCCATATATCTAAACCCCAGTTTTGTGTTTTTAGGGTTAGGAGAAAAAAGTGGAAAGGTTAGGGTTCTAGGAGAGTTGGGTTGACTGTGTACTCATGTATTGAGTTTTGTCCTCCGTGATGGAGTGGCTATAAACCAATATCAATCTGAAATCAATCCAAGCAAGTTTCCTCAAGATGAGTCTCTTCTTGTTCTTGCTCTTTATTTTGTGATTTTGGGGCTTTCTTTGATCCGTTGGTTTTCCCTTGGTTTCTCGCCGTGATCTTGCTTACTATGGCATGTGGGAGTGCTTCTAAGATCATCTTGATCATCCTTGACCCACGAGCAAGCTTTAGATCATATTTAGGTCTCTAACTTGGTCTTGAAGCAACCTTCTCTCAAACGGAAAAAGGTTGGAACTTTGACCATGATCCTCATGATCCTTGGTTGGAATAGGTTCCTAACATCCTAGAGAGGGTATGTTTCAAGTTTCGTAACGTTTGGAGTTGCGGATCAAAAGTTGTGCCGATTTTGTTTTTGGATTTTGGGCTGAGTCCAGGACAATCAGTAGTACCTTTCCTTTGCCTGCGGTTGTACCGATTATTGGTAGTACCTTTCATTTGCCTACGGTAGTACTGATTATTGGTAGTACCCTTCATTTGCCTGCGGTAGTTCCGATTCTTGGTGCTTTTGGTCTATTTGCTTCGGGGTTTAGATTGGATTCAATACAAGTCTTCCGCTATACTTGCATATTGATCTTCATAGTTTTCATAGCTATTGGAGTGAAATTAGTATTGAATCCGATCAAAGTGAAAAAGAGATCGTGCTCCTATTCACCCCCCTCTAGTCGCCTTTTCGGTCCAACAAATTCTACATATTTTGATATAATGTACAAAGTTGCAAAAAAAAAATGTACCTGCAAGATGGCCAGCCCACCGGATCTCATTCTTTGTCAATCTCTCTCCTCCGCGACGAACTAGCGGAGCTTCGTTGCCTTTCTTCTCTTCCTCTCCTCCTCTCTTTTGTTTTTTTTTCTAGAATTAAAATGAGTTTTGGAGAAATTTTTTGGGGATTTTATAGATGGCATCTTGTTGCCAGTTGAACTGGCGACAGGAAGACTGTTTAGTTCCTGTCGCTAGTTTAACTGGCGACAGGTAGCTGGACCGGCGACAGGAGGGGAAGAGGGTCGATAGGGACCCATTTTTGTAATTTTTTGGGGTGGTTATTTATTTTTTGTAAATATCTTTTAAAAAAAATTATTTTAAAAAAAATTCTATAAAGTTGCATGACCTTTACTATTCCTTACCATTATTCGTCGTAAACAATTACCTTTTTTTTCTATGCTTTACCTTTTTAGAGGCATGTATAGTTATAAATCGTATGTGGTGTAACATGTGTTTAAGAATTAAATATATGTCAGTCATTTGCTTATGGATGCCTAGGACAAAATAGTTTGATTAAATCAGTTGTGTTAGCTAGCTGTCATGGTAAAAAAAATCATCTATGCTAGCTACTTGGGCCAGCACAAAGGTTTGATGTAGGGGTTTGTTGGTTGGACATGGAGGAGTGGTAAGGGCATGTTCAATAGTATATTTTTTAGATTGTCTATAACACCTCCACATCAACTAAATACAACACTAGAGACAACTCTTCCAATACATTATCTCTAACATACTCCACAATATCATCTTTTAATTATTTTGCAATCAATTTTTTTTTAATAAACTACCTCTCCCCACCGACACTCTCTTCCTCACAACCCACACCTACACTCTCTTCCTCACATCCCCACACTCCACCGGCGCCCTCTCCCCCACAGGCGCCCTACCGCCGCGCTCTCCCCAATGACTGCAATAGACACATATATAGAGAGCAGTAGACACAAGACAATGTTTGATCTGTTTTAGCGATGTCAGTGTCATCTACTGCACAACAGGTGCAACATGACTGCACATTTGCTGTAGACATATTGCACTATTTGAACACGGAAAGGGTGCACATGGGGAGACGTGGGAGTGGGATGAAGTCAGTGGAGGGGGTTGACTGAGGTGGGTTGTGGTGGGTTTCGTTTAACTTGGCTTTGACCAAGGTGGGAGCTGGGAGGTGAGTTTTAGCCCATATAAAGGAGGTAGGGTGTAGAATAGTTATTCTTGTTGAGGAACTGTCGCTCGCGAGTCTAGTTCAGGGAAACAAATTTCGTTGTTGAAAAAAAATTCATTGGGGGCCAAAATCACCGAAATTTTGGAATTAAAGGAACAAAATTTCAGGAATTTCGGGAAAATTTCGCCGAAATTGTGAACCCTGGTCCAACCCGAGCGATTACCTTATAGACAATCTCAGAATCGTAAGAACAATGCAAGAACACAAGAACAAAATAGCAGATTGAACACAGAGATTTGAGGGGACTTCTGACTTCTCTTTATTGCTCTTCTGTAAACGGTAGTATAATGGTTGTGGTCCCCTCTTCTTTACATAAGCTACTGGATGGACAAGGAGGCCATTATGGGTTTAGGACTGCCGGCTTGGACCCGATTTCTTAATGCTCCCCCTTGGGCACTCATCTGTCATGTTCATGTCTCGTCAAAACTCCATAAAAACCCAGTGGGAAAAATTTAGAAAAAGAGTACATGAAACACGTTCTACTATGTTGCACGAATTGCCTCATCAAAAACCTTAACCGAGAAACTTCAGAAAAACTCGTCAAGAGAAAAAGAATACAATCCACCCAATTTCATTTAATCTCTAGGATTTATTCCTTGGGTACTTGATCTTCGTGATCAAGCTTCAATAATGAGTTCGTGAAGATTCTCCCCCTGAATTCTGCAATTCTCTAAGTCTCATCATTCCAATTCCACGCATGTATCTTTCAAAGCTAGATGCTGGAAGTGACTTAGTGAACAAATCTCCAAGATTTTTACATGACTTAGTATGCAGTACTTTAATTTCGTCCATTTTTGTTTTTGCAATTCATGAGTATAGAAGAACTTAGGGTTGATATGTTTTGTGAGAGGACTCTTCACATAACCCATCTACACTGGTACACACAAGTTGCATTATCTTCATATATAATAGTGGAGGTTTGTGAGGTATTCAATCCACACGATTGCTGGATGTGGTGAATCATCCGTCGAAGCCAAGAACATTCTCGTGAGGCCTCGTACAGCACTATGATTTCTAAGTGGTTCGTCGAAGTTGATACAAGACTTCGCTTAGACGATTTCCATGAAATTGCAGTTCCACCACACAGGAATACATAGCCTGTTTGCGACTTAGCTATATGCGGGTCTAACAGGTACCCAGCATCTGCATAGCCAGTCATAGTTAGGTCTTGATTCTTTCTGTAAAACAGACTAATGTCTTTGCTTCTTTGGAGGTATCAGAAGATATCCTTTATTCCCTGCCAATACCTTTTGGTAAGTTTTGCACTACTCCTTGCTAGTAGGTTCATAGCAAATGCAATGCCCGATCTAGTATAGTTTGCTAAATACATGAGTGCTCCTACTGTGCTCAAGTATGGGAATTCCGGTCCCAGGACTTCTTCCCCCTCTTCTCTAGGTCTGTACGGGTCCTTGTCTTACTGTAAGGACCTTCCGACCATTGGCACTTTCGAATAGTATGCCTTTTCAAAGCCAAATCTTTCTAACACTTTCTGAGTGTAGGTTGACTGATGTACTAAAATCCCTTTAGGGGCATGCTCAATCCGCAAGCCTAGGCAATATTTGGTTTTACCTAAATCTTTCATTTCGAACTCTAACTTTAGGTAAAAGCTTGCTTTCTTAATATCTTCCAGGGTCCCGCTGATATTCAGATCATCTACATACACTGAAATTATATAAAATCCATCCTGGGATCATCATGTAAATACACAGGGACAATTCTCATTGTTCTTGTAGCCTTTCTTGCAGAGAAAGTCGCTTAAGCGATTATACCACATTCTGCCTGATTGCTTCAGTCCATACAGTGACTTTCTAAGTCGCACACTGTACAAATTCTATTTGCTCTATCTTGCGACCCATGACCTTACCCTTCTTGCCTCT
The DNA here is from genome assembly GCA_036346405.1 of Phyllostachys edulis. NCBI lineage: Eukaryota > Viridiplantae > Streptophyta > Magnoliopsida > Poales > Poaceae > Phyllostachys > Phyllostachys edulis. The sequence goes on from CM070563.1 coordinate 13,370,424, forward strand.
TTCTTTTGAGTGAGGCTTCCTCACCTTGTAGCTACTAGCATTGACTTCATAGCCAACTTTGCTACTAGACGACTAAGATGTAGTTCTTCCTTAGAACCTCATCTTGAGCTTCCTTAACTAGCATGATGTCAATCAGTTTGGCATACTCTTTGTAGCTATCTTGACGATAGTTGCGTGCAGTTTGTACCGCATTCAGGTGAAAGGTAGCGAGGGTTTTCTCAATCTTCTCCTCATCCGTGATTGCCTTACCACAGAGCTGAAGACTGGTACAAATTCTGTGCAAAGCAGAGTTGTACTCCCCATGGTCTTGTTGTCAGCAAAACGTAGTCAGTTCCATTCTTGCTCGCACGAAGAAGGATGGTGTACTTGACTTCTCGGCGCTTCTTGATCTTGGTCCATAAAGCTGGTGCGTTCTTCTCCGCCATATACTCATTCTTGAGCATTAGGCAGAGATGGTGTCTGAGGAAATGCAGTGCCTGATCATTTTTCTTAGCAGTTGGAGTGACATCCTTCGATGTGCCAAGTCCCATAGCAGCACGGAGCTTCTTGGCTCCAAGTACGATCTCGATATTCGATGCCCAAGTCAAATAATTCTGGCCATGCTGGGCCAGTGCTTCGAACTCCTAGTTCGTAATGCCAGTTATCTACATATTTATACAAAGAGTTTATAAGATCACTACTGGTAATTTGCACAAAATGGTTGCAAAAATTCTCATAATGTTCCCGTATTTTTCTATGCATTTATCATAATTTACTGCTATTTTCAGTGATTAAAAGCAATATAATCAATCACAGATAATCAAAACAGTAAATACAATAAATAAATTGCACAGAAATAATAATAATAAAGTTAAACATGCTTAAAAATTTCAAAATATGCGCACAAAAAAATGAATTCCCGAGGCCCTTTTTTGCTGGAAAATGACTTTTCGGTGAATTCTGCAATTTCCAGGGGTTAAAACGCGAAAATTTAGTTCTGAGAAAAAAATTGTGCGCAATATTCTACAATTTTGAGGGCCTTTTTGCAAAATCAGGATTTTCTTTTCCTGTTTATTTTTCTTTTCTTTCGGAAAAAGAAACTTGGGCCGGCCCATTAAGCCTTCCCTATTGTGGCTCAACCTCGGCTAGACCTAAAGGTCCCCGTAGGGTTTACCTGCCTCATTCAAGGAGGCGGCGGCGGCTGCTCACGCACGAGCCCATGCGGGGGTGGCGCGGGGCGATGCGGCTGGCCGTGAGTTGGCGGCTCAAGCGGGAGTGTCCTCCGGTGGCGTGGCGGCATAACGTGGCGTCCGCTCGGCGGTGCAAAGCGGCCGTGCGGTGGCGCCTATCGTCTTGCGGCGGCGTGTATTGGCGGCAACCGAGCAGCAAGCGCAACAAGATAAAAAACGGTGAGAAGAAGCGGCGGGTGCGCGGCGACACGGGCGACCTTGTGAAAGAGACCGCTGTTACTGACGCAGCGTGTATGGTTACAGGTAGGCTATGATAGTACAAAACAAAAAATTTTCTACCGCGCAACCAAGGAACCTCTGCTAGTAATAGATCACAAGATTACCACTAGACGCACCGACTCATAGCGAAAGTAGAGTCGATGTAGCAAGTTGATGCAGTTGTAGTCGTACTTGCCGCGCGTCTTCTCCTCCTGCTCCGATGATCGTCACGAGTTGCGGATCGTCCTAGTGCTGATGCTTCGCAACAACACCTCCAATGTATCCACACGTACAGGGTAGGAATCCACGTGCTGGAGTGCTAGCACCGGTGGTGTGGTTGAGGAAGACATGGCTATTAGGGTTTCGGGATTCTTCCAAAGATCATCTTTACCCCATGCCACCGCCCCTTTATTTATAGGTATATCCTTGATGGGTCTCAAACTTGAGGCCCATTAGGAACACGTGGCGTACAAGAATTTGGATCACCATCAAAATCAAATCCTAGCCCTTTAAGTATGTGACCCTATAGGTTCATGTGTAATCAGTTGTGACTCGGAAACTCTTTTCCGACCACAAATCGTCAACGGAACCTAGCAGCACCTAGCGATTCCCGAACACACATAGAATATATCGGACGAACCTTAATGCAATATGATCTAAGACCAGGTCCTTATCACTTACGACCAGCTCGTCTCTAGTCACGGCCAGTCCATACTTAGTTATGACCAGTTCGTAACTCCTTACGACCAACTCATACTTAAGTACAACCAGTTTGCAACTCCTTATGACCAGTTAGTGATTATGTTCAACTAGTCTACGACCAGTTTACCACCAGCTTTGACCATTCTATGTCTGGTCGAATTGAACGACCTGCTTGTGTATTCTCCCTTTGCCTCACGACATCTGGTTGAACTCTAGGTGAGATAATTTGTCATCTCATCGTAGTCAACCCCTTGAACTTGTCGAAACCCTTTTGCGACTAGTCGAGCTTTATGAATGTGAACATTTCCATCCATGTCAATCTTCTTCTTATATATCCATTTGCACTCAATGGTTTTAACACCATCAAGTGGATCGACTAGGTTCCAAACCTGATTGTTTCTCATGGAATCTATATCGGATTTCATGGGTCCAAGCCATTTCTCAGAGTTTGGGTCCATCATTACTTCCTCATAAGTATTAGGCTCATCATTATTCAATAATAATACGTCATGCCAATACCTTATAGGCAATTAATGTGACCTTTTAGATCTACATGGGTTTGATGCCTCATCTACAGGTTCAACAATGTTTTGTTCATCCTGTAGAGGTTCAGTAGGAGTTACAACACTTTCAAACGTTTTTCGAATTTCTTCGAGTTGCACCTTTCTCGTTTCAACACTTTCAGACGTTTCCCGAATTTTCTTGAGTTGCACTTTTCTCCCACTAACACCTTTTGAAAAAAACTCTTTCTCTAAAAAGACACCATTTCGGGCAACAAAAACTTTGCCCTCTTCTCGGTTGTAGAAGTAATATCCTTTGGTTTCCCTAAGATATCCTACAAAGAAGTATTTATCTGACTTGGGTGTGAGTTTATCAGACGTCAAACGTTTAACATAGACATCACATCCCAAATCTTTAGAAAAGACAAGCTAGGACTCTTCCTAGTCTATATCTCATATGGTGTCTTATCTACTGATTTAGATGGTAACCTATTTAAAGTGAAAGCTGTAGTTTCTAGAGCGTAACCCCAAAAATACAATGGCAGATCTGATTGGTTCATCATCGATCGAACCATGTCCAACAAGGTACGATTACACCGTTCGGACACCCCATTCCATTGTAGAGTGCCCGGTGGTGTAAGTTGTGGAACAACTCCACATTGTTTCAAATGATCGACAAAATCATGGCTCAAAAATTTACCTCTACGATCAGATCGTAAAGATTTGATTACCTTGCCAAGTTGATTCTGTACCTCACTTTGGAACTCCTTGAACTTTTCAAAGGATTCTGACTTGTGCTACATTAAATAGATATATCCATATCTACTATAGTCATCGATGAAAGTAATGAAGTACTGAAAACCACCTCCAACTGTCGTGCTCATTGGTCCACACACATTAGTATTTATGAGTGCCAACAAGTCGGATGCCCTCTCAGCTCGACTAGCGAAAGGTGTCTTGGTTATTTTACCGAGTAGGCTAGATTCGCACATTTCAAATGATTCCAAATCAAATGAGTTTAGAATTCCATCTTCATGGAGCTTCTTCATGTGTTTCTCACTTATGTGACCCAAAAATGAAAGTGGAATTCATATGATTAGGTCGAAGCCTCTTTGCATTAATATTATAGACAGGTGCATCATCAAGATTTAAAATAAACAACCCATTCAAAACAGGAGCATAGCCATAAAACATTTCATTAAAAAATATAGAACAACCATTGTTCTCAATAATGAATTTATAACCCTCTGCCATCAAACATGAGGCAGAGATGATGCTTCTACTTATGGTTGGAACGTAATAACAATTATTCAATTCCATAATAAATTCTGAGGGCAAAAGTAATGGCAAATTCCGACGGCTAATGCAGCAACCCTTGCTTTATTCGCGACGCGGAGATCCATCTCGCCTCTTGCAATTCTTCTATTCCTTGTTAGACTCTGCATCGAATTGCAAATATGAGCAACCGATCCGATATCAAATACCCAAGAGTTAACAGGAGAATAAAAAAAAACATCTATAACATTAATACCTGAAGTGGAAGGTTTAGTTCCACCATTCTTTTTCAGATCAGACAGGTATTTCTTGCAGTTCCTTTTCCAATGGCCTAGCTCTTTGCAGTAAAAGCATTCATTCTCTTGAGTCGGGCAAGACTTAATGTTGGGCTTAGGCTTGTTAGTTTGGATCCCATCCGAAACTTTAGCTTTACCCTTTCCTTTGACCCAAGTCTTAGCCTTCTTCTTGAATCTTGTACTCTTTTGCACCATCATCATATGACTGTTGCTTTTCTTAATGTTGTCCTGTGCAGTCTTGAGCATCATATGCAACTCGGTGAGATTCTTGTCTAAGCCATTCATATGGAAGTTCAGAATGAATTTCCCATAGCTTGCAGGAAGCGAATAAGAATCAAATCAGTAGCCAACTCTTGACTAAGTGGAAAACCAAGTTTTTTCAAGCTCTGTGTGTAACCAACCATCTTGATTACATGTGGGCTTACCGGACTACCCTCAGCTAGCTTACTCCCAAACAATTTCTTTGAGATCTCATATCTCTCAGTTCTTGCTTGTGTCTCAAACATGCCTTTGAACGCCACGATCATATCGTAGGCCTCGATGTTCTCAAACTTCTTATGAAGGTCTGAGTTCATGGCAGCAAGCATGAGACAGCTAACATCAAGGGACTCATCACATGCCTTTTTATAGACGGTTTTAAGAGTAGCAGCAGCATTTTCAGCAGGCACATCTGGAATTGGTTTCTCTAGAATATGTTTCTTTTTATCTTGTCTAAGAACAATTCTTAGGTTGCAGGACCAATCCGTAAAATTTGTTCCATTCAATTTTTCCTTATCAAGTATCGAACGTAAAGCAAAACTAGATGTAGGTACATCAGTTGGTGCCATGATCTACAACATAAAATATACAAAAATAAGACATATGTTCAAGAAAAGTAACTTCTATTAAAAAATTTAATAAGGATACTCCCACTAAATACTATATCACTCTTATGACATTTAGTGATTCAAGACCCTCAATCAGTTAATCTACTAGTGAGCTTTGGCATCCCTGCTAGAAGATTAATGAAATTGGTAAGCAACCCTTTGCTAATCATATCTCTATATGACTCTTGTTGTTGGGCAGCATCTCTATGCTCTGGCACCCAACCCTATGCCCCAAGGTCCATAACCGTTATGATGACCTTGTCAAGTTAAACCAATGTTATGCGTGTAAGTGTCCGATACAAACCCATCTAGTCAAGGAATATTAATGGTACTCTACTTTAGCAAGACCTACCATTAAAATACATGACTTTGGATGGTGCAACTAATTGGGAGGGCATCAATTTAACTTAATATTATGTGAGGGAATTTTACTTCTACCATGTTAAAAGCATTCGAAGCAACTAAATAACATGCATAGAAATAAATGAACATGAATATAAAGGCATTCATAGACAATCATATTGCATTGTGATATAGTATGACCCTTCCACATGGTGATCTCCATCGCTGTGCTTCCTGTTCGCCATGTCTCCAAGTGGCTAATTCCTCCAAGTACTCCCCACTAAGCCATTACTCCTAATAGCATTAGTAATAAATTACAAAGAGTGAAGAAGCATCACAAGTTGACACGCAGGCTGTTATACAAATATAGACAGCCTTGGGCTACAATAAGCATGTGACACGCAGGTCATGAACATTACACACATACATACATCTTATACATCATGGGTCATACTATTCACAAAATCCTGCAAAAACATGTTAGGCATAGAATCACATTCTATCTAATTGGTGTGAACTAGCAATACCAAAAACCAAGTTAATATCCTAGTCCATAGGGGTGGCAACCCGCACCAGAAGGGCGTTAGCCCTATACAAATACCAAGGTCCTTTTCGGCGATTCCACTCGCCGGTGAGCGGAGCGGGGTCACAAGGGCGGTAGCCCCTGTTGCAAAATTTTTTGGACCATATAGATCTAATCTACTATTCCATCCATGTAAATCGCATTGGATTAATCAAATTAACCCTTTTCGATCGCAACTACGATTCGATCAACCAGATTGATCTTCGCGTGCTCTATGGATTTACGATCACTGTCTGCCCCAATGGCGGAAACCGACCGGTAGAGGCAAATCGTGATACGACCATGAACACATGATCACGGAATAACGAACATGAACCCATCTTACGACCACCGCGCATGGACGATCATATCGACCATCGCCAAAAATGATTTACAACCAACAGAAATAGAAATAGATCACATCTATGACTTCCACATATCACTATATGCATCTAATCCGAATCTAAAACTAGACGGGCGAGCTCTGATACCACTGTAGGGTTATGGGTAGGTAAGATAGCACAAAACAAAAAATTTCTACCGCGCAACCAAGGAACCTCCGCTAATAATAAATCACGATATTACCACTAGATGCGCTGACTCGTAGCGGAAGAAGAGTCGATGTAGCAAGTTGATGCAGTCATAGTCGCACTCGCCACGCGTCTTCTCCTCTTGCCCGAATGATCGTCAAGAGTTGCGGATTGTCCTAGTGCTGATACTTTGCAACAACACCTCCAAGGTATTCACATGTACGGGGCAGGGATACCACGCGTTGGAGTGCTAGCACCGGCGGTGTGGTTGAGGAAGGCATGGCTATTAGGGTTTCAAAATTCTTCCAAAGATCATCTTTACCCCCATGCCACCGTCCCTCTATTTATAGGCATATCCTTGATGGGTCTCGAACTTGAGGCCTGTTAGGAACACGTGGCCTACAAGAATTCGGATCACCATCCAAATCAAATCCTAGCCCTTTAAGTGTGTGACCCTATAGGTTCATGTGTAATCAGCTGTGACTCAGAAACTCTTTTCCGACCATAAATCGTCAGCATTACCTAGCAGCACATAACGATTCTCGAACACACATAGAATATATTGGATGGACCTTAATGCAATATGATCTAAGACCAAATCCTTATCACTTACGACCATCTCGTATCTAGTCACGACCAGCCCATACTTAGTTATGACCAGCTCGTAACTCCTTACGACCAGCTCATACTCAACTACGACCAGCTCATACTTAAGTACGACCAGTTATTGATTATGTTCGACCAGTCTACGACCAGCTCGTATCTCCATACGACCAGTCTGTGTCTAGTCGAACTGAACGACCTGCTTGTGTATTTTCTCTTTGCCTCGCGACATCTGGTTGAACTCCAGGTGAGATAATTTGTCATCCATGGATTGTTTAATACTTTCTCGATCAAGTGTCGAATAACTTCATGTGGTCAACACTTCGACCACTAGTGGAATGGCCATGCACTTTCTTTATTCGACCACAACGAGGGGCCTAGAGACATCTCTCCTGTTATGTTAGGAGGGGCAAATCCCATATCCGACCAGTCACATTCCTCTGCATGTTTCATAGCAACCCGAAAGCTACCTTTATAACTACCCAGTTACAAGTAGCGTTTAGCAACCCCTAAGAGTGCTATTACACATGTAGGAAACCATATTGATCTCAAGTCTAAGTATTATACATCATCATTGCTTGAGACCAACTGATGACACATGAAATCATAACAATCTCAACAGTGTCTCAAGGTGGGTCTTATCTAACACCATGTTCTCTAACATGTGTCCATATTATTGGTTTGATATCTCCATATCAATGACCTGTGAAACATATGCAAGTCTATTCATATGTGTCCTCATATGTTTTCGACTAGGGAACGTTTAAGAATGATCATCGCAGGAATACAGAATTTCACAATCAAGTCACATACTTGATAATAAATATTAATGATATTATTCCAGGAACAAGATAACATATTATCTAATATTATGAACATAACAAAATATAATCATCTCTATGATTGCCTCTAGGGCTTATTTCCAACAGTCTCCCACTTGCACTAGAGTCAATCATTTAAGTATCTAATACCGATAGCTCTTGTGTGCGCCTCATGTTTAGCTATGTGAGAGGTTTTGTCAACGGATCAGCAACATTTAAAGCCATATGAACTTTGCATATCTTCACATCTCCTCTATTCACCAATTCACGAATAAGATGACAACGCCTGAGTATATGCTTGGACTTCTGATAGGATCTAGGCTCCTTAGGCTGCGCAATGGCTCCATTATTGTTACAATAGAGATCCATTGGGCTTGAGGCACTCGGAACCACACCCAACTCAGTAATGAAATTCCTTATCCAAACACCTTCTTTTGTAGCTTCAAAAGCCGCAATGTACTCGGCCTCCGTCGTAGAATCAGCAACTGTTTCTTGCTAGGAACTTTTTCAGCTCACTGCTCCTCCGTTCAAAATGAATACAAAACCAGATTGCGAACGATAATCATCTTTGTCGGTTCGGAAGCTTACATCGGTGTAACCATTTACAACGAGCTCTTCATCATCACCATAAACTAGAAATACATCCTTAGTCCTTCTCAAGTACTTAAGAATGTTTTTCACAACTGTCCAGTGACCTTCACCGGGATCAGCTTGGTATCTGCATGTAACACTTAGAGCATATGATACATCTGGTCAAGTACATATCATGGCATACATGATAGATCCAATAGCTGAAGTATATGGAATACCATTCATACGGTTCCGGCGCGGCTTCGGGCGGTGCGACATTCCATGTGGTGGCCAGCGGCGCTTGTGCTGATGCGGGGGCTGGCGACGCAGAGGTGCTTCATGGCGCGGCGACGCATGAGCCATGTGGCGGTGGTACGGGGTGCCCCATGCAGGAGGCAGGGGCCGGCGGTGCTCTGGGTCGCCGGAGGTGCTGCGGCTTCAAGGAAGGCGCACGGCTCTAGGCCAGCATCGGCGCTTCTTCCAGCCGGTTGCGGGACATCTCCATGGTCGGCGCTTGCGGCTCCTGGCCGGACGTGGGTGGTGCTTCGTGGCCATGATTTTTTTTCTTGTTACTGTTCATGCAATGAGATGTTCAATCTAATGTGCAATCGTCATATGTTCTTTCACGCAACCACCGATCGGCTTGGCTGGCGACTTCAAATCCGCTCGTGGTAGGTTAGAACAGATTTGCAATTCCCAATCTACGGTACAATCGACATCCACTTTTTTATGCAATCTACCGATCGGCATTGTGCCAGCGATTTCAAGCCGACTCGCGGTAGATTAGAGCGGATTTGCACCGTAGGATACAATCTAGAAAGCCAAATTTACAGAATTGAAAGCAATCTAGAAAAATGATACGATCTACGAGTGCCGTGCTACGACAGTTACCTTTCGATCCGAGGAGAGTCGATCGTACTGATAACGTGTTGAGGAACCGTCGCTGGCAAGTCCAATCCGAACGATTACCTCGTAGACAAACTCAGAATCGTAACAACAATGCAAGAACACAAGAACATAATAGTAGATTGAACACAGAGATATGATGAGACTTCTGTCTTCTCTTTATTACTCTTCTGTAAATGATAGTATAATAGTTGGGGTCCCTTCTCTTTTATATAGGCTACTAGATGGATAAAAAGATCATCGTAGGCCAGGACTGTCGGTGTAACCCTGGTTTCTTAATAATTCTATACAGGGATATAGGAAGTCCTGGCCCCGGTTTCTTAATAATTCTATACAGGGATATAGGTGTGGCGTGGGGGGGTGGGGTGACGAACCCCACAGGGTTGCACATTACGCGTCCAAGTTGGAGCTGATCGTCGAAGACGAAGCTAGATCCTTGTAGTGGATCTCTCTTCCTGATCGAGAATGCGAGATATTCCCTTCTGTTGTATCCGACGAATGAGGTGATCAGGACGTGATCCAGGGGACAGGGACATATGGAAGGCGTTACTGCCTGCACAAAGTGGCCGTACATGCATTATAGAACACAGGATCGACAGAACGCAAATCATATCAGTGCTTACATATTCCTTAGATACATCTGGTGATGATCAATCAACCAAGAAAACCGAGCGGACGGTCTGATGGTTCGGTCCACACCACCCACCCCTCGCCTGCTGGCCGTTGGAACGGCATCCTCGTGCGCTTGTCGTTGGTCCTAGCTAGGCTCCTCCCTAGTACCCACTCCTCGATCCTACTCTCCCCTACTACCCTTAGCCCCCCTACCTATGTTATATATATCCATCCATGATTTTTTTTTTAGTTAAGCTTAAGCAACGCTCTTGGATATTTCTGTTTAAAAAATAAAAACTCTGTAAACTTATTTTTAAAGATAAACCTTGTTTTGCGAGTGAATCATGCAACACGATGGATAGTCATAAAAGGTATTTGGAAAAATGAACTCTTGAGAACCAATCTCTGCTCAGGTGGTAGCCTCGCCAGGTGAGCGAGCTACCCACCAGCGTTCGAGCCTTGGCTCGCCTGGTGTCTCACCTGTGTGCGTGTGTGTGTGGGTGCGTGAGTGTGTGTGGGGTGGGATTGAGGATTGAGTTGGGGCTCAGTTGACAAAAATGAGGGGAGCTATAGCTCTCAGCGCACCACGGTTCGAGCGCTGGCTCCCTGCCGAATCGATCCCCTTCCATCCCCGTCCTCCCTGCGCCGCCATGGATCCCTAGTTCCAGTCGCCTGAGCCATCCCACTAGCCCCACCCTCTGCCTCCTCCTCCGGTTCCCACAGCCCCTGCCTCCTTCCCCGATTTCTACACCTACTGCTCCGGCCGCTGCCTGCGCCATCCCGTTGGCCCCACCCTCTGCCTCCTCCTTCGGTTCCCACAGCCCCCGCCTCCTCCTTGCTCCCTACGCCATTTGGATCAACTTTAATGTCTACTCCCTGCTCCCTGCTCTTTCGTGCAAAATGCTTCAACTTTAATGTCTACTCTAAACGCGTTATTTGGATCAATCATATTTACAAAAAATAATAATAAGAAGAACAAACTCCGAAAGCGCTACCAATTTGGGGTACTGGATTGAGTTCAAGTTACTTACCACAAGGGGGACTCGAGACGGACCGACACATCCATCTTCCTTCTGCTTCCTTAGGCGGCGGCGGTGGGATGGCGCAGGGATGGTGGCGGAGGGTGCGAGCTATGGTCGCCGAGGGGATGGGCGGCGGAGGGTGGGGGCTGCGAGCGCCGGCTGGATGGTGCAGGCCCAGGCTAGGGTTCCATGGTAGCACAGGGAGGAAGGGGTCCTGTATCGGGAGTTAGATATGTCACTCCAAGCTAAGGGCATTCTTGTCCATACGAATATACGATCTCAAATACAGAGGTTTATTTGAGGGAAATTGGCTAAAGAGCTCCATAATAGCATTTTTTGGACTACCCTAGCTTAGCAGTGGCATATTTCGAATTTCCAACTAAGAAATGGCATCTCTATTAAGGGCACTAAGCAGTGGCTTATATCAAAATTTCCCCTTTTGAAAATAAGTTTGGAAGGCACTTGTTTTTAAAAAACATCAAAAGGGTTATATTATGAGCTAAGGGGGGAAAAGACTTGCTTAGCCAACATGTATGGCTAATTGCCTAATTGGCTATATATATATGTAGGCCCTGCTTGTCAGTTTAAAAAAAATCTTACTGTATGTACTCACTGCTTGCGAATGAAATGCACTGAAGGTTTGTACAACATGGCATTGATATGGTAGTACGTACTACTGCACAATTATACATCTACTGGCATTGCCTCCCCTCTTAAAAGCGGTAGACATGGCGTCATGATCAATAAAGCCCTAAAGCCGTCTCTTCTCTTCGTCATCACTATGGGCCAGAGTTAAAAAGAGAGAGATCGATTTAACATCACTGTTACACACGCATGCAGGTTAGGGGCAAAACCAGAAAATTTAGTCGATGGGTTTAGTCATTATGCAGCTGGGTTTAGATGGTGTCATTGTTTGTTTATAAATATCATTTATTATCTCTAAAGAGAATTTATACTATGCTTAGCAAGAAATTATTGGGGTCACATGACCCTGATGCAGATGTATGTATACACTGGAACACCATGCATATATACTTACGTACTCACATTTCCCTAATTGAGTAGCTAGATCATGATATCTCTAGGCTTGTATTGCGTCAATGCTAGCTTACTCCTAAGGGGAAATTAGCCCAGCAGCACTGTAATCGTCGGTATTTAGATAAATAACATCCAAATCGAGGCCGACTGCAAAATGGCACCGTGAACAACACAAATTCTTGAAAATGACACTGTCGTCACTCTGACCACCGTTAGTGGGTAAAAAGACTTATTTGCCCTCATTATATTTCCTTTTTATTTCTTTATTTCTTTGATTCTGCTGGTCGTCGACACATATCAACCTTTGATGCCACCACCCATGAAGGAGAAGCCGCGAGCTTGGCCTCTGAGTACATATGCGCGTTGCACGTCTCGCCTCCTCTCCTTCCTCTTACCTCCCTCATCATCCCCCACTCCATCTTCCTCCTCCCTGAGCTCGGAGAACCGCCAGCGCATCCTCCTCCCTAAGCTCGGAGAACCGCCGCTACGCGCTGGCCGCGAGCTCTGCCCGTGCAGGACCACCTCTCCGGTGAGCTCCTTCCCCATCCTCTCGCGTCAAAACGTGTTCCCGATTACTCTACGTTTTCCCCCAACTAATTTTCAGTTTCCTCGACTACAACCTGTCGGCGGCTTCGTCTTCTCTGCGTACGGCGAAAACCGCCGCCTCCACCGTCATTCTTCATACGGTACACCCCGGCTCAGTTCCTCTCACCTGAAACATCCCCTTACCTCCCCTAATGTTCCCCACCACTAATTCAGGCCGTCTTCCCCCAGGTCACCGCCCCTATGTCGAGCCGCCCACGTCGCTCTCGGCTTTCACCGCCAGCCCGCCTCGGTCGGTCTCCGTCACCATCGCCTGCACCGATGAGCTCCCCTCACTCATCTCGTGCTCATGCGCCTCCTTTTTCTCCCCTCACCTGCTTCCCAATGCCACCGCCCTTTTCTTCCCCCCACCCTAGCCACCGTGCGTCGTCGCACGCATGCCACTGAGCTCCTTAAGCTGCGCTGCCACCACCCGCGAGTTCTCCTCGGCCCCCGTGCTCCATTTTTGCCACCCACAACCGCCGCCGTCATCCCCCATGACTGGTGCCGAGGTCGTCTAAGGCCCCCTAGCACCTCCTCTGTTTTCCCCCCATGAATGCAGGAGGAGAGGAGAGGGGTAAAACGGGTATTAAAGTTGTATTCTCTCATGTCATATATCCTTTGCCGTTAAAGACGGGCGAAAAATGTGACGGCAGTGTCATTTTCAAGAATTTCGATTGTTCACGATGTTATTTCGCAGTTGACCTTGATTTAGATGTTATTTCTCTAAATACTGATTATTATCGTGCTACTGAGCTAATTTCCGCTACTCTGAACGCCAACGGATCAGATCAAATCAAATGCACGGGCAGCTAATCGGCTGTGGCACGTATGCATGCATGTGCGTGCGTACTGGTCAAAATAACCCCCACTTCTGTGCCCTGTAATTGCAATACTTGCAGTTGCAGCGCATGGCAGTCTTCTCCCTCCTGCACCGTTGTTACTCCCTCTCTCTCTAGCTGCACTGTACTGCCCCTCTCTCTCTCTAGCTGCAGCACTGCAGTGCACTGCACTGCCTAACTACAACTTAACTACACGAGTGCAAAAGATTTACATAAGGGGTGGAGTATATGCGTGCAGCTTTGCTGTAATATTATGCTGAGTTATTATCACAATGTACTGCAAACTCGAGCTAATAAAGAATCTGTTCGGTAGTCAACTAAAAGTACGAGAAATGGTAATAGCAGCTGTGGACACCACGTGGTATAGTTCAGATATCATAGAGATATGCTCACGATCTTAAGATGATGTTATAATTAGCAATGACGTTGAAGATTTGTCGAAACACTTATTTTCGGCAAAGTTCAATTTCTGTCAGGTTCTAGATCGTCAGACAAGCCTGTGTGACGGTTAGACCGGCCAAGGCTTTGGTCTAGTAGGTGAAGGTCAGACCGGCTAATGGGCGGCAGTCTGACCGGTCATAAAGAGACTTTTGAATTTGGAGCCGAACCAAAAATAGAAAGTATAGGCAAGAGAAGAGATTCTTCTGAACTTGGTCTCATAATTTTTAGAGCTTCGAGTCAAAAGTTCTATTCGTTTGAAATTTTCAGAGAGGTTTCGGATTTCCAGGGAGGAAATTTGGCTAAGTCCCTTGCTGGGCGGTCAGACCTACCATCGGTGGCGGTCTGACCGGTTTTGACTTGTTCGTCGGCCAACTTGGCAACGGAGTTTGTTGGTTAGGTCAAGTTTATGGGTTTCAGTGCATATGTGCTGCATGATGCATGTTTTGACTAACGTGGGTCAAGTTGTGAAGAACTTGTTCTCGGAATTGATTTCTTTGTCTATTGTTGTGCAGGAAGTTTAGAGGTCAACAACGGTCAATGACGAGGATGATCGGGACTAGGCTTGGAGAGCTGAAGTTCAGAACGATCGAGGATGCCGGGTGAAGTCAGAAGACTCAAGCATGGCGCAAAATGGACAAGAATGACCAAACAGGAAGTTCGGTGCGACGGGTTGCATCAAGCAGCATGGGGATCGGTGCAAGTGCCATGGTGGTTTCGGTGGAAGCCGGATGGGAGAGACTTGCCGACATGAAGAGAGCCGTTGATCAACCTACACGTGGCGAATCATAGGATTACTTCATGAAGATTTGGACTTGGTCTTTGGAGAAGGATCGAGAAAGGGTATTTTGGTAACTTACCAAAATAACGCCTTGATAGCTTTTCGCTAAACCACGGCGCAAGACAGCGCAAGGAGAAGTGGTTTAGGTCAAGAGAAGATGAAGACGACGCTTTGAAATATGTGCGTAAGTGAAACCCGTTTGTGTGTGGGCTTAACGAGTGCCCATTAGGGATATCTTTCTAGAAGTTAGCCTCCGCTATAAATAGGGGAGGGTGCTGGTTGTACACCTCCCAACCCTTGTTTTGAAAAACCCTAGATTGTGTTTAGGGAGAGGAAAGTGGAGAGGTTAGGGTTCTAGGGAGTTGGATTGATTGTGTGCTCAAGTGTTGAGATTTTGTCCTCCTGGGTGGAATGGTTGTAAACCAACATAAATCTCAAATCAATCCAGCAAGACTCCTTAAGATGAGTCTCTTCTTGTTATTGCTATATCTTTTGTGATTTTAGGGCTTTCTTTGATCTTTTGGTTTTCCTTTGGTTTCTAGCCTGGATCTTGCTTGCTGTGACATATGGGAATGCATCTAAAATCATCTTGATCATTTTTTACCCACAAGCAAGTTTTTAGATCATATTTTGGTTTTGACTCGGTTTTGAAGCAACCTTCACTCAAACGAAAAAGGTCAGAACTTTGGCAATGATCTTCACGATCGTTGATTGGAATAGGTTTCTGATATCCTAAAGAAAGTATGTTTCAAGTTTCGTGAAGTTTGGAGTTGTGGATCAAAAGTTAGACCAATTTGTGATTTTGAGTTGGGCTGATTTTACTATTCATTGTGCTGGAGGTCAGACCGCTCAACCTAGCGGTCTGACCACCTAGCTCTTTATAAATTGAGTTTTTGGTTATTTTGCTTCAGGGTTTTGATTAAATTCAATACAAGTTTTCCGCTATGCTTATACATTGGTCTTCATAGCTCTCATAGCTATTGGAGTGAAAATAATGTTGAATCCGATCAAAGTAAAAAAGAGATAGTGCTCCTATTCACCCCCCTGTAGTTGCCTTTTCGGTCCAACAAGTTCTAATATAAGTGTTGAACAATTAACACCGTTGCCGAGGAGCTTGGGGAGTAAATTTTTAGTTTTGCAAATTGTAAGTTGGTCGTCGAGGTGTAAGCGGTTTGGCCAGGCTATAGGCGGCTGACTAGCTTTGGCTCGGCGATCGACCGTCCCCATGGCCGGTCAGACTAGCGGTGCAAAAGTTGAGAAAATAGACTCCAAACACTTGTGTGGGAGCGTTTGAGGATGTGTTTTCACCCGGTGTCATTGAAAATAGAGTTAGGACGCGAAACTAGATAGACTTTTGCTGAAAAGTCCAAAGATGAGTGTTTTTTGGTTTTGGGAAGTGATCTGATCGACTGTTGGTTGGCTGTCAGAATGGCGGCGGTCTGATTGACCCCCTGTTACCAAGCAATGCGGTCAGATTAGCTAGGAGCGGTCTGACAGACCATGGGTTGGCGATCTGACCGACTAAAGGTTTGGCGGTCAGACCGACCGAGGGCCGGCGGTCTGACCGGCTATGGTGAGTTCATGCACAGTGAGCTGTCTTGTATTTGGGAATTGGCCAAAGTAATGGGATTCAGTGCATAGGTGTTACATGATGCATGTTTTGGCTAACGTGGGTCGAGTTGCGAAGAACTTATGCCCAAAATCGATTTCTTGGTCTATGGTTGTGTAGGGACGCTTTGAGTCAACTACAGTCAACGGCGAGGATGATCCAGACTAAGCTAGGAGAGCTGAGGTCCAGAACTATCGAGGATGCGGTGTGAAGTGGTTGGTCTCAAGCAACGCGCAAGATAGACAAGAACGACATGAATAGGAAGTTCGGTGTAATGGGTTGCATTAAGTGGCTAAAGACGTTGCAAGTGTTGAGGCAGTTCGGCGGGAGTCGACAAGGGAGACTTGCAAGCATAAGGAAAGTTATTGATGAACCTACTTGTGGCAAAGTATGGGATTGCTTCACGATGATTGGACTTGGTCAAGGATGGAAGGATCGAGAAGGGGTATTTTTGGTATCTTCACCAAAATACCGAGTTGGTGACCTTGGAGAAACCGTGGCTCAAAGGAGAAGCAGTTTAGGTCATGAGAATGACAAGATCATGAAGAGACAGGTTCCAGAGACTCAGATCATCATCCGCTTTGAGAAGCTCACGTGAGCGTGAGACCTATTTGTGTGTGGGCTTAACAGGTACCTGTTAGGATTTTCACTCTAGACCTAGCCTGCACTATATAAGGGGGTGGTGCAGGATTTGCACACCCATTGCCTTGAAAACACTAATTTGAGATTTGGGGAAAGTAGAGAGAATAGAGGAGGTTTGGGTTTGAGAGAGATGTACTGAGAGAAAAATTGTGGGATTGGGTACTCATGAGTGAGCTTTCATCCTCCATTGTAGAGTGACTGTAAACATTCAATTCATCAATATCAATCCATTCAATTCGTGCTAAGATGAGTTCTCTTTTGTTCTTGCTCTTTTTATTTATTTTGGAGTTCTTGTGTTCTAGGGGTTTTACCTTGGTCTTTTGTTGTGATCTAGCGTGCTAGGCCTTGTGAGATCTGATTCTAGGTCATCTTGACCATATTTCATCTACGAGCAAGCTTTGAGATCAAGTTTAGGTTTTGCATGGTTTTGAGCCTTCTTGTCCTCAATCAAGAAATTCGTGGAACCTTAGCTATGATCATCTTGATCTTCGATTGGAAAATGTTTCTGGCCTTCTTGTTGAGTTATATCTGAAATCTCAGATGATCTGGATCATTGGATCAAAAAAATTATGTCATTTTGTGGATCCATCGTTGTATTGTTTTTATGTCAGTAGAGACCAGCTACTCAAGAGCAGTCAGACCACCGGTTGCTTGCCGGTCAAACCGACCGAGTGGCGTTGAAAGTTGATTTTCTTGGTTTCAACTCAAATCTTCCGCTACGGCTTTGAGACATTGATCTTCATAGTTTTTCATAGCTATTGGAGAGAAGAGGTAGTTGAATATCAGAGGAGAAAAGGTGAGCTCCTATTCACCCTCTCTAGTCGCTATTCAGTCAAACAGTAGTAAAGTATGAAAATGTAAAAAAAAAAACATGTTTCCTTGAGCAATAATATCAAAACATTAATTATCCTGAATTCAGGTTCCACAATGAAAACAACATACATATTTCCTCTCTCCCGCAGTATAATTTTATTTTCTTGGTATGCGTCGTCCTACAATATTAGTTCATTGAAAGAATCGAAGTGTAGTTGCAGTATATCATGTAATAGGAATATGTATGGTATAATGACATTCATCTTTTCTTCGATTTAGTGCAGGACCGGAGCGGGCGTATACTTTTTGAAACCACTGTTATTTTTTTATAGAATAGAATATCCACGTATCTTTTTCTTTCTTAAGAAGAAGAATAATAGGAATCCGAATTATTAGCGACAACTATCATGACCCTACTGCTGAGTCCCCATTGGCACATTTTCATGGTTCTCCAACAAGAGCCTAGCAGTTTCGATAGATTCTTCTCTTTTCCAAGAAACCTTAATTCACCAATTAATTAATAAAAAAAGAATATCTGAAGTCTATGATCCTATCTGATGAGTCCAAAACAAATTAATCAGAAGGCCAGGGCATGTTTGGTTTTTTACCCTAGGTAATCGTACCAAAATTTTGGTAATGTTAAAACCTTAGCAATACCAAAATCTGAGTAAAAAAATAATGCTTGGATCATAGTCATACCAATTCACGAGCAATACCGAAATTGATGTGTTTGGGTTGTAGAGTTTTGGACCTATTTGGCCTCTTAGCGCTCCGTAATTCCTAAACTAGCCCAGTTAGCTCTGAAATTCAGTTTGGCCCTCGGGACGCGTCTTGCCGTCGGGGCGGCTGACAACTCCTTGTCTTGCCATCGGGGACAGCAGCACCTAGTTGCTGCGCTCGGGCACGGCAGCAGCAAGGTGCTACTGTCCCACACAGCAGCACCTTTCCTCCTTCCTCGGCACACGCAAATCCAAGAGGAGAGAGAAAATACATTTAAGAATATTTCTTGGAGGAATTTTTAAATATAGAAGATGAGCTCCAAAAATTATAAAATTTTTTGTGGAGACTCCCAGCATAGTGTAATTACTGGTGTAAATGTTTCAGAATTTTATGAGTTACGATGTTTTCTGTCAAATTCATACAAATAGTATACTTAAATGAATTTTACAGAAAACATCGTAACTCATAAAATTCTTAAAAATTTACACAAGTAATTCCACTGTGCTGGGAGTCTCCACAAAACTTTCATAATTTTGGAGCTCATCTTCTATATTTAAAAATCCTCCAAGAAAATTCTTAAAGGTGCTCTGATTTGCGTATACGGAGAGGGAAGGTGCTGGTGTGTAGAGACAGAAGACTGCTGCTGTCGTGTCTGACAAGTTGAGTTGCTCCCCGTCAGCAAGCTGAGTTGTCGCCCCCGACAAAGAGCGAATCTCGAGTTAAGGCTAGTTTAGAATTACTTGAGAGCTAGGAGGCCAAATAAATCAAGCTTTCAGGTTGTAGCCATGCCAAAATTTGCCAAAATCGTGAGTATAACACGTGGGTCCTGTATAACATCTATTTTTTGCCCCAAAATATGTCAATATGGGTCTTGTTTTTATTGATAAAATGGTAAGATACACAACGATTCAAACAGATCACAGATCGGATGCTCAGTTTAGGAAATACCATCATTTAAAGCTTGTTAATCAAACCATTAAAGTAATTAATGCATGTTGCCATCTCCGATCATTTGGCACTATCAAAATTTCCAGAGCAAACCAATATTAGAATAGAATCAAACACTAGTAAAATTTTTAAGTAATACTAAAATTTTGGCATAGCTCCCTATGATCACAGACCAAACATCCCTAGCTTCTTTCTTCCATTCACACTATATACGCACAATGACAACGGTCCCAGCTGCAGCACTGCACTAAATGCATGCCCACCAACAACCACCTGCCACTTCAATGCAATTGAGGGCCTGCTTGGGCTGCATTTGCATTTTGCATGGGAGATCCAATCCTGAATCCATGCATGATGCATTCCCCACTGTAGTGGTGAGTAGCTGTGGATATCCAATACTCATTTTAGCGAGTTTTTTTCCCCGAAATTAAAACAGTTTGATTTAATATAATTTTCTTTGTAGTTTGAAACTATTTTTAGAACCGAGCTAACGAGTCGAATCAGAGCGAAATCCAATTCCACTCGAAATTGACTCGTTTCAATGTTTAACCAATTAACGAGTATAATTAGAGCAATTTTAAATCGAGTCAATGAACCTCACTAACGAGCTTTTTTTGCCACCCCTACCGGTGAGAGAAAAAAACCACTTGCCATTGCCGTGCTTCTTCTAGCGAGCTTTTTTTACCACCCCTACCGGTGAGGGAAAAAAACCACTTGCCATTGCCGTGCTTCTTCTTCCCACTGGTAGCGTAGGAGTAGATTAGATCACAAGCCCTACCTGCTCCTTTGGTTCACACATTAAAACTACAGTCCCCACAGGAGGGAGCCAACTGGTTGTGCCGAAAACCACTGCTACGCGTACCAACTCTATTTTATGAAATAGGTTTGTGAAATCATAACACTGGCTGACAGATGGGCCCTTTTGGGAGAGGTATGGCTACCGATGATTATTTGGTGGTATCTTTCATAGGAGTAGTGCATTGTTAGAAAAAAGCGTGCATTTTTGAGTTGGAATCATCGGTTCAAGGAGGTAGGGCTTGTTCGGCTGATGCTCTAGGCTCTATGTCTGAAAAAAAAGCATGCCTAAAGGTGGTATGAAAAGTAAGTGAATTTTGTTTGGCCAGACAAGCCTGAGGATGTGGTGTTTGGTTGAAGGCCTGGACTTGAGGAATATGTAAAATTTAAAAAATTACACTTTGAGAAGGAGAAAGTGTAAAATGCATGAAATATGCTTTCATATGCACCCCTTAAAATCAGTTTCATCTCCAAATATTCACTCCTCATCCCCAAATCTCATCGTGATTTTACAAAATCGACCGCTGCTGTAGCGGGGCTTTGCTCGATGATGGCGACGATGTTCAACGAGTCGGCGCGGTGGGGTTCCACAACACTGCGGGTGGCTGCGATTGTACCATCGACGATAGTGTTGGCAGGCAAGGACAACAAGAGGACAACCAATTGCATTGAAAGCCTACTTCGACAAATCTCAGTCGGTGCGGTGGGGTTCCGCAACACTGCGGGTGGCTGCGATTGTACCATCGACGATAGTGTTGGCAGTCAAGGACAACAAGAGGACGACCAATTGCATCGAAAGCCCACTTTGACGAATCTCAGTCTCCTTACTAGCTAACACCAGCTGCCTAAACTAGACGTCCCAAATCAGTAGCCGAAGCCAGGCTAATGATGAGGCACCGTGTGCCAGGCCAGGCTAGCAAGGACAGCACCCAAGACGCGCGCCAACTAAACCACGCCAAGACAAGTCTTCGGGATGCATTAGGCCAGGCAAAAATTTCTCAGGACTCTAACCAAACAGACCCTTACTCTTTTGTTTAGGCACGTCTGGCCTTGCCCAACATGTGCACGTGTTTGATTTCACCATAGATAAAATAGATTCTTAATTATGATTAAGTGAGAGTTAATTCCAACATAGGGCGTTTTTATCCAGATGCCAGTTAATGATAAAGAGGTTTGGCTTCTCCCTTTTGACCAGAGATGCGAAGTTGCCGTGAGACGAGTACGAAATGTGCCAACCGGTTTAAATGTCTTACCTTGCACAGTACTCCTACTAAAGATCATCAGTTTGTTTTTGGGAGGATGCAACCCCGTTGCCATTTAAGATAATACCACCATTTTTTCCTTCACATTTTGATAAGACTTTGTTTGGTTGAACTCAAATTCCTACTCATCCACATAGATGAACTCGTATTTTATTTCAAATTCTCAATCCATCCATATGAATTCCGACCGGGAATAAACTTTCTAAACAAACCCTAAATATTTCACTCCACCCACGACTTTCTAGTCCCGCGACTTTCACTAGAAAGGTTTGTAGAAGGCACTACCTTTTCCTGATTCCTAATACATGAATACAACGAGAGTCTTTCTCAGGTAACTTGAACCTTGGTGCCTACATTTAAACTGAAGCTAAAACCCCTCGCAGACAGGCCCCGGACGCGCTACAAATTAAATCCATTTTCCAGAAGGTTACCGTATTAGTACACTCTACTAGTAATAACTTAGCCTCTTCCAGAAACCATATACCCATGGTACTTGGTCCATGTCGTGCAGAACGAAATCCTCGACAAAAAAAAATGTGTGCAGGAAGAAACTAAATTGTGTGTGCATGCCACTGGGCGGTTTGGCACCCTGCTTGCATGCACCGCGTGTCTGTCTCTCCTGTCCCCTCTGTCTCTTCCGAGTTTTTAGCTCATTTAGCCTCATTTTAGAACGAAATAACAAAACTAGCTTCTTTACAAACGAAATAGCAACCCTATCATACAAAACAACTTGCCACGCTTTCTACAACGTACGCTGTCTTGTTGCCACAAGACCTGAGCTGTACTTCAGGTCACCACATTTCACCAAAGAGAAAGTTAGATTTGCTGGTTCGTCTCCAAAACGAGCCAAAAACTCATCTGCTGTGCATGCTAGCTCACACCAAATAGCCACCGCTTGCCCGGCCTCTTCATCTGCATTGCATGGATGCATGCATGCTATTGGTGCCCCACTCTCTTGCTTGACCCTAGCTTGACCCTTGGTCAAACCCTGCACCCATGTAACTTCCTCTCCTCTCTCTAACCAGTAACCACTCGTCCATTAACTCCTCGCATCCACCTCCCCACCCCTTCCCTTCCCTTCCCTTCTCGCTCATAAAACTCGCCACCCCAAACACACACGACACCGCAACCAAAGCAAGCGAGCAACCAGCAAGAAACAGCACACTTCTCGCATGGTGCCTGCGAGCGTACGTCGAACGTAGCTGCGCGGGAGCTAGGAGAGCCATCCTTCTTGGCAAGAAACGCGAAACCTCCTGCCTTGCGAGGCCTGCTCTGCTGGGAGAGATCGAGGTTGTGGGGGTGAGGCGATGAAGAAGCAGGGAGGGGTGGCGGTGGAGCAGGTGAAGGCGGAGCTGGAGGACGGGGGGAAGGCGGCGGGGGTGGGGGCGGCGGCGGCGCTGAGCCCGCTGAGCGAGACCCTGTGGCGGGAGAAGGCGGCGGTTGAGTTCCTGGGGGACTTGTCGGCGCGGCTGGCGTGGCGGGACCTCACCGTCACCGTGGCGCTCGGCAGCGGCGACACGCAGACCGTGCTCGAGGGCCTCACGGGCCACGCAGAGCCGGGCACCATCACCGCGCTCATGGGGCCCTCCGGCTCCGGCAAGTCCACGCTGCTCGACGCCCTCGCCGGGCGCCTCGCCTCCAACGCCTTCCTCTCCGGGACCATCCTCCTCAACGGCCGCAAGGCCAACCTCTCCTTCGGCGCCGCGGTACGTACGCGTTCCTGAGCTCGTCGCCGTCCTTGTCAATGCATGTGTTAAGCGTATTATCATTAGCCCTCTCTCAAGGCTAATTAACTCTGCTTATTAGAACACAAGAGTGGTAGCACTGGCATATATGCTCTAGTCTTTTAGTTTTCAAAAGATCTGTGCATTAATTTCACACCTTAACATTGTACATTTTGAAGTATTTCTGAAGAGAGAGCCAACTCTATTATATATCTCGATGAAAATTGTAAAAATAAAATGTGCAACATGTGTTTTTTTTTCTTACAAAGAAGATTCTTTGTGTATTTTTTTTTCAAAAAAGAAAGATCTTTGTGTAACTAAGCACGTTTGTTAATTCCTTGATTTTTTTAGTGGATTTGGGCATACAACAAAGTACCATCTAGTTAGTTGATGGTGTGCTAGCCATTTGCTACTATCTTATTTTCGTTGCATCCATTCCTTGTCTGTGTCTGTTCCCATTGACCATCCTGAATTGTGTTTGGATCTTTCTGCATCACCTGAGCAAACCATATTCACAAGGAGAAAGAAAGGCGTCACTTGTCACGTGCCAGGTTTTGGAGCCTTGCTGCCTTTTGGCTTCTGCTTGTATAGTTGCATCTGGCCGTTTAAGCAGATGCTATACCATTTTTGAGGTTATTCTCTCCTTAACTGCACTTAATCTGCTCTGCTGGGGATAGATTAGCAGTTTCTGGTCAATATTGGGAGATCTGCCTGAATTACTTCCTGCCTGTTTTTGGATTGATTAAACTTTTTTGGGTATGTGTTTGGATTTAACACCCATTGGTTGGTAAGGAAACAAGGAACTCTTTTTCTCCCAGCTAGTTGGGTTGTGGTTCACCAGTTTTTTCAGGAGTGTGCTCATAAAAAACTCATGATCTCTTTTTTTTAGATAATGGGAGAGAAAAAACTCACGATCTCTTGAGAAGCTAGGTTTTTTTTTGTAAATTCAGTGCGTGTTTCCATGTTATCTGAAATCATTTGTCTATATGCGTTTTTATATATATATTTTGAGTCCAAAGGAAGGTTGTTGCTGATATAATTTCATGACTTGTGCTTCATTGGTTTCTGTTGGAACTGCCACTGTCTTATAGCATGTAGGTTAGCTTCTGTACCAACCAGTAACTAGCTAGTATCGAGGAAAATATTGTGTAAATAAATTGTCCTTTGTAAAAAAAAAATAGATGATCCAGGACGAATGGATTTCAATTTGGTTGTCCGTAATCGGTTCGGGACGTATTTATTCGCTCATTTCATCTATTATCATAATATCATGATCACGCAACAAATTCTCATCTTGATACTGAAAGTGACAATCACAATTTGTAATTCCAGGCCTATGTGACGCAAGATGACAACTTGATCGGCACACTGACGGTGAGGGAGACGATCTCATACTCGGCGCGCCTTCGCCTCCCCGACAACATGCCCAGGGAGGAGAAGCGTGCCCTGGTTGAGGGCACGATCGTCGAGATGGGGCTGCAGGACTGCGCCGACACGGTCGTCGGCAACTGGCACCTGAGGGGGATCAGTGGTGGTGAGAAGAGGAGGGTCAGCATTGCCCTGGAGATACTGATGAGGCCTAGGCTGCTCTTCCTGGATGAACCAACCAGTGGTCTTGATAGGTATGTATTGTGTATCATGTCGTTTTCGCCACTTCAGTCTTAGTCTTTTAGTTCGTTTGTTTGTAATTAATTTCTTACATTACTAGATCAAGGGAAATCTTAGTTCACCTGACTTACTCATGCAAGCACGAGAGCAATCTAGCTGAAATCTGAATATCTGATGTGTACAGCTTGTACTTTGCTTGTTCAGCATGTAGTATTCAAGTCATTATATGATGTAACATTCAGACGAAGTTGACTTGCCTTTGTTGTCATGTTATTATAAGAGCTCCAGTAGCTATCATGTGTCCAAGTTACTGATGTGCCACACAACTGTGCAGTGCTTCAGCATTCTTCGTGACGCAGACGCTGCGTGGGCTGGCAAGGGATGGTCGGACCGTCATCGCATCGGTCCATCAGCCGAGCAGCGAGGTCTTCGAGCTTTTCGATCGTCTGTATCTTCTTTCAGGGGGCAAAACAGTTTACTTTGGGCAGGCCTCTGAGGCTTGTGAGGTAGTATATCCGAGTTTAGACATCTCTTTAGCTGTGTTTCTGCAAAGCCAATGGGATATCTGAATCCTCTACTGTCCTGTGCATTTTGCAGTTCTTTGCCCAAGCTGGCTTCCCATGCCAAGCGCTGCGCAATCCATCGGATCATTTCCTCAGATGCATAAACGCAGACTTCGACAAGGTCAAGGCCACTCTGAAAGGATCAATGAAGACGAGAGTAAGTTTCAGAATTCAGTCAGTCCCCTGGTACTTACTGTAACTTATTGGTAGATGTCTTGACTGAAATTTTGCTCTCTTTTGCTGTACATAGTTTGAAAGGTCTGACGATCCGCTCGAGCGAATCACAACTTCGGAGGCAATTAGAAGGCTGATCAGCTACTACCAGCACTCTCAGTACTACTTCACTGCGCGGCAGAAAGTCGATGAGATGGCACGAGTTGTAAGTACTTCATTTCTTCAGCAATTTCTGACAATTCAACCTCATCTAGACCATTGCAATGGAACTAAGATGATTCATGCGGTTTTGCCATTGCAGAAAGGAACAGTGCTGGATTCAGGAGGGAGCCAAGCTAGCTTTGGAATGCAAGCTTTCACGCTCACTAAGCGATCGTTCATTAACATGTCGAGGGACTTTGGGTACTACTGGCTGAGGCTTATCATTTACATTGTTGTGACCGTCTGCATTGGGACTATCTACCTGAATGTTGGCACTGGATACAGCTCCATTCTGGTAAAAAAAAATTGTTCAGTTTATACTGACATATCTCTTAAGATAGAATTTAGGCCCTGAAAGTGTCTAGTTATCCTGAACTGAATACTTGATGTTAAGCTTGATGATCTGACAGAACTGTGAAAACTATTAGGCAAGGGGTGCGTGCGCTTCTTTCGTCTTTGGCTTCGTCACATTCATGTCGATTGGAGGATTCCCATCTTTTGTGGAAGACATGAAGGTTTGTGGAACCACTGAAGCATCAAATCGGATCAAAGAAGTCCTTCAGATTCTAACTTTGCTCGCTGATTTTTTTTCAGGTGTTCCAAAGGGAGAGGCTCAACGGGCACTACGGTGTGCTGGCATTTGTCATCAGCAACACGCTCTCGGCGATGCCGTTCTTGATCTTGATAACCTTCATATCAGGGACGCTGTGCTACTTCATGGTGCGCCTCCATCCGGGCTTCACGCACTACCTCTTTTTCGTCCTGTGCCTCTACGCCAGCGTCACCGTCGTCGAGAGCTTGATGATGGCCATTGCCAGTGTCATCCCCAACTTCCTAATGGGCATCATCATCGGGGCAGGGATTCAGGTAACAACTCAACCACTTGATCCCATCCATCATCTGTCAGATACTGTTTGAAACATGCAATGCATCCAAACTTCTGGGATTATTTTCGGAGCTCTTACCAATTAGTATGAGCCGTTCATTGTTTCCGATCTAAGGATTGTTTCCGATCTAATGGACCAGATTAGTTAGGATTCAGTAATACTTCACCCCAAGTGTGAGGAAGTATAATTCTATTAGGGCTAAAATTGTAAGGATGCAGACGTGTGTAAACAAATCAACAATTTATCCAACAGCCAATTCTTGCAATGTAATGCAAGACTGAGATCGATGATCCATTCATGCATCCCCACGCGTCTATGCACTAATTCGCATGCCTTGATTGAAACCATTAACACCTTCTATGCACTTTCCTTCTGCCTTTTCTTTTTTCCTGTATACTCTTGGATTAGTTTACGCCACCGGCCGGTAAACATCGGAAATCGCCGCCCGCAGGTTTGCCCCCGACGAGCGATGGCAGCGTGAAAAAGTTGCGGCTAGGTTAAACCGACAATTTGTATGAGAATGAATCAAAGGGGGAAAAAGGTCTATACTACCCTGCAAAATCATTGGGCAGATTTAATTTATACAACCACCCTCTACTAGTAATAGAATGCACATAAAATTTCTCCATTTTCGACACTGTGCATGGAACTGCACAGCATAATGCTGATGTTTATATTCTCTTCTGACGAAGACACGACATTTATTGAGAAACAAGTGTTGGAATTGGACAGGGGATATTCATGCTGGTATCAGGATACTTCAGACTTCCGCACGACATCCCTAAGCCATTCTGGAGGTACCCCATGTCATACGTCAGTTTCCACTACTGGGCATTGCAGGTAAAACTCTCTACAGAAAGCTGTCACTGAACTCAAATCACACCGAATTCTCTACAAGAAAGAACAAAACTAACGCGACGCGTCGAACATTTCTTGATCTTGCAGGGGCAGTACCAGAATGACCTGAAGGGCCTGATCTTCGACAACCAGGACGACATGCTCCCGAAGATCCCGGGAGAGTACATCCTCGAGAACGTGTTCCAGATCGACGTGAACAGGTCCAAGTGGCTCGACCTGGCCGTGCTCTTCAGCATGATCATCATCTACCGCCTGCTCTTCTTTGCCATGATCAAGGTCAGCGAGGACGTGACGCCGTGGGTGCGCGGCTACATCGCGAGGAGGAGGGTGCAGCACAAGCGGCAGCGCAGGGCGGAGCTCGCGATCCGGACGCCGTCGTTCCACGGGTACGTCGTCCAACCGGCAAACCTATCGGCTGATCATCCATGAAACAATGGCCTGAACTGAAGAAGGGAGGGGGGACAGAAAAAGGCTAAAACTAAACTATAAACAGTCTAATATGAATGAATGAATGTGTGTTATAGTACTAGCACTGCTTAAGCTGTCTTGTTGTATTCTTTTGATATACTACTAAGGTGTATATCAGCAGCTGAATGCAAGCTTTATTCTCCTTTGTTTCAACTTCTTTTTCCTTTTTTTCACAGTAGTAGTATCCAAATTGGCACTTGTTGGTAGGATCAGAACATGGCCAGGAATATATATGATCCATAATCTGTGCTCCTTTTGTGGTGAACAATCTGATTGATGGTGCCAAGAGAGAGAGAAGCCTTCCTTCAGCTATTAAGATGGCATATTGCAGCAGTGGGTTGTCAAAATAGTGCTATAAATGGCAACAATGCATATGACAGCTAGGTACTGAAGTTCTCCCAGGGATCTTGTCAGGGCAGCACACAGTATGTAAATTGGACAAGAAAGCCCAAGAAAGGACATAGGATATTTATGGTCATTAAAGGGAAAACTATTTGCTATCATGATTAATCTGAATCTTACAAGTGGCAGTGGCCTATTAAGAAGAACTCAAGCAGTGTTTATCACTAACAGTAACAAGCTGTTCTGTAAGGTTTGTGTAACTGGGACAAGGGAGGAATAGGAAAGATACTGGTGTAGCTTAAGAGTGGGGGTGATGGGCTGATCCTGATCTGATCTCTCCATAATGCAAGGGTAGGTAAGTTGGCAGCAGCATGAACTGATGCTTGCTGTGTGGATCACATGTAGAAGTTAATGCACTGAGCAGTAGCAATAACTTGATGCAAGCCAGCCACTGTTATCCAGTTGCTACATAGTGCAACACTGCAGCTGACACAGGAAAGCCAGTTTAATGGAAGAAGCATGGAAATCTATGTTATCTTTTGTGACAGCGTGCAGGAAATATACGAATTGAGTTTGAATGTGATACGAATTTCGCTTCCTACTCTAAGTCATAGTTTTACTGTAAGAACTCGGGGTATTTAACTTGTAATACTTAATCATCCCATTAGTCCTAGCATTACAAATCAAATATCCCGACTCTCGGAGTAGTATGTACCTCCCAGGAGCGGTACACATACTCCTTTACAAAATATAGCAGCTATTCCATACACAAGTCATTACAATACTGAGTCTTCAATTTACATCACAAAAGACATACACATAATAGAGTTATTACAAAAGGGGCCGACCGGCCAAAAAACAAGGTAAATAAAAAAAGTAGCAGTGGAAGCAAAAGCCATAAGATAGTGATAAACAAAAGCCAACCGGTTAGCCCTTACCCATAAGGCAACCAACTGGGCCGCCAAGCTAGTCGTCCTGCACGAAGTCGGTCTCACAATAGTTAACCACTTGGGGGGTCAACCTCCTCTGCAACAATTAAGCAATGCAGTTGAGTACTAAAACGTACTCGCAAGACTTACAGATAACAAACCTATACATAGCTACATGCAGGCTGAATCAAAGGAGAATGCCATAGGGTTCATTTTCAGCACAAAGCAATATTTCATTTGCAATAATGTAATAGATTGAAGGCAATTTTAACAAATCTGTTTTTATTTGTTTAAATAACAGTGAGACAACAATTATAAGCATAAATAACATCCTAGAGGTGACTTCCCAACAACCACCACAACATAACACAAATTACCCATTCGTACCACCCAATTTCAAGTTTTATTGAAAAAGTTATAGTCTAATTCTTGCAGGAAATAACCAAGTGTGTCCATAACTTAGGATGAGGCTATTCGAATAGTTTATACCCTGCAGGGGTGTACAACTTTATTCACATGTCAGACCGCCTTTTCGTCAAGCTATAGAGCACACTTCTTAAGTATGCCGGCAAGGCTAAGTCCTACGAGACGCTTTCCAATGAAATGAATTAATTAAGAGTCGCACGCATGAGGGTTAACCCTTCCGCGAACCGCCCATCCTGGGCTCCCACGGAGGACCCACACATTGTGTCGGACACATCGGCCTAGCCTCAGCAACTACCGATGCTCCTCGGGCGAGGGAACCTAAATCCGGAACCCACCCCGCACATTCCCAACAACAACAGAATAACAGAATATTTTTCTCCTAACATCTACCACCAGCGACTCATTAATTAACATACTCCAAAGTACTGAGTCAAGAGGGTTCCCATATGCCTTCATGTGGTTGCACGCAAAAATGCTTGGATCAATGGCACAAGTAATTCGGTCCTTGTTGACTCGGGCACCAAACACACACCTAAAAGCACACCATCCAACCAATGTGCCCAAGTCTAAAATATTTTATTTTCAGTTTTAGTTTTTTCCAATTACATTATATACATGAGTACCCTGACTCAATTATTTAGAGTGATGATATACTGGCCATCGCTGAGGCGATGATCCCCAGACTATCGTTTTAAGCATTGTTAAGTGACAACAACTCACAAACTAATTATAAAGTGACTAGAGCCTATCCATCGAGCTCTAAGTCACAACGAATATAAACCTAGGCTCAATAGTAGAGGATGGATGTTTACCTACAGTTGAAGTAACTAATCAGGTAAACTATTGCGATTGAGAAAATACTTGTCAACATAGCATGCATACATACAGTTAAAACTTTGAAATAATAACATGCAAAAATAATAGGATCAACGTGCATTAAAGGAAAACCACTTGCCTTACTGGATACAACCTTCTTGCTGCAAAGGATCACTCTTGTACTCAGAACCTATCAAAAGATTCGAGAAGAAACAATAAGAACGAATAATACCGAAAATACTCAAAAATTCAAAAATATCCAAAAATCATGAAATTTTCACAGAAGGTAGAGCATGATTTTTAAATAAATTTAGCAATAAAAATCAATTGATTTGGAGTTTGTATGAGGAAGTTATGGCAGTTTAAAAATCAGATTTTAAGAAAATCCAAAGAAAAAGCTATTTGTTACTGTTCATCCGAATTAAATGTTTTGGTGAAAATTTTTAGAGAGGTGGTGAACATGAAAATTTTATGGTAGACAGATCACCATATGAGATGAACAATGAAATTTGATTCACCTCATTTGGAGCTAGAATGAATTTCTTATGATTTTTTAAAGTTATGAAAGTAGTACACAAATCATATGTAAAATATGATTTTCAGGGACAGCAACATACTCAAAACCTATTCTAAAATGAATTACACTAATAGAGGAATCCAACAATTGATTTCACTACATTTGGAGTTACAGAGAAATACTTATGTATTTTTAAAGTTTACAAGAATTTCTAGTGCAAAAATAATGCTAAACCAAAATAATTTTACTAACCATAATTATGGAACAGTAACAAGCCTCAAAACCATATCAAAACAAAGTACACTAAAAATTTAACCCAACAAAATTTGAATCATCCAAAAAGGAGTTAAAATGAAATACTTACGCCATTTTGAAGTTTTACACAATTAACCGTACATAAATAATTCATTTCGAAAAATATATAAGCATATAATACTTTTTCTACCGACAACCATCCTAGCCAAGGACACTGACAGGAGGGCCCCACAATCCCTTTTTATTTCCAAATAAAATCCTAAAGAAAATCTAATTCTCCTGGTGGGACCCACGTGTCATTCTCATGGTCTACAACATAGTGCGTGGACCCTTGGTCCACGGCCCGGTTCATGGGTCCATGAACTCGGTGAGGTTCACGGTGGACTTAGAGTGTTCGGGGCCCACACGTTAGTAGGACATTAGAACCTTTAACCAATCGTTTAGATTAACTTAGCATTAACTCTGTCCTAATGACAGCGATTTGGTCATAATGACCGATGAACAGGGCTTGTCGGCGTCCAACAACAGAGCCGCTCCAGAGCGCGAGCTCGCCTGGCGCACTACCAGCGAGGGAGAGCTCGTTGGCGCCAGCCAAGGACCAAAACGGAATCTGCACACTATTGTGCACCCGTAGACACCAGCGGCGGGGTTAGTGGTGGTCCAACGCGGTGGCGTGACGGAGCGGGGCGGAGGGAAACTTACAGCCAATCCGGCAAAAGTGTTCCGGCTACGCTTTGTGCGAGTGAGTGCGTGCATAAGCAACATGAGAGTTCACTGAGCTCACCAGTATGACACGGAGAGGAAGGGCTCGCCGGAGACGAGCTAGCGACGGAGAACCGAGGCGGCGCGGTGAAGTCAACAATGGAAGCTTGGCCTCAGCAAAGACAAGAACGAAGGGAGGTAGGGACAGCTTTGGTGAGGTCACTAGATGGTGCCAGAGCGAGTAATTAGGAAATGGAGCCTCTTACCAGAGGTGGGTAAGATGAACAATGCCCTCGGTCGAGTTTGGTGAAAAGCCAAAATCCGACAACTCCTGAAGAGGAAAGGTGAAATTAAGTTAGGGGAAATACTCTTAGAGTCCTATGGCACAAAATGATGTGAAAAGAAATGGAATTAAACCCCTGTGTCGCCGAACGGCGTTGAGGATGTCAGCGGTGCTTCGGGCCTTCTCAGTTTTGAGCTCAATTAAGTAGTAGAGAAGGTGAGGGAGGTAGGGGTGGTGCCGAAAAGATATGGGGAAAGCTATGAGGAAGCTTAAATAGAGATTGGGGCGGAGGGCTCGCGATGAGGGAGCTCCACGGTGAGCTTGGTTCATGGCTCTGCCATGGATGAGCCGAAAGACATGGAAGCGATGGGAGTGGGTGTGGTGACTTGGTCGAGGTAGAGAAACCAGGGGCGCTTGGTCCAATTCGGTGGGCGGAGCCGTTGGGTGATGCGCATGAGGAGGCCATGGCGCGCGCGCCTCGGCTTGAAGTGAAAGCGGCGACGTGGAGACGAAGAATAGGTCGGTGGGCCCAGCCGGTCAGCAAACGAGCGAGAGTGACGCATGAAGGATTGGGCTAAACCGTTGATTTTAAATCGAACGGTCTATACCTATGGGGACGATCGGACAGTCTGATCGGCCCATTCAATCCTGACCGCTGATTCCCAATCGGACGGTCCACATGATTAGGGACGTTCGGACGATCCGAAGGGCCCGATCAATCCAGACCATTGATCCCCATTTGGACAGCTCAAAAGCGCGTGTCACCACGGACTGGATCCGAGTGGGTTGGGTTCAACCGAGAGACTTGAGTCTAGTCGGAGGAACAGTGTTTCCTAGTTTTAAACCAAAAAGGCTGAGATGGTTTGGGATTTTGTTGAAATACAATAATTGCTCCAAAAATTTTGAAATTTTTATGGAAGGTTACTGGATATAATAAAAACCTTGTGTAATGTTTCTAGAATTTTTCATGCACTGCATTTCTCTCTAGAAAAATTACAAATTGCTACCCTAGGGTTTTGACCAAGAGTCAAACTGGTTTGACTAGCCTCTTAGAAATAGCAAATAAAATCTAAAAATTTTGAAATTTTTCAGAGGAGTCACTAGGATAATATAGAACCTAGGAAAAATATGTCCAGAGGATGATGACAATATTTGCTTAAGAAGTTTTTAAGGATTATGCCTCTAGTCAATTGAAGCATTAGGTTTTCAAAATCAATCAAAATCTTAAAAAGAAATTCCAAAAGATTTAAATACCAACATGATGCATCAAAAGTTTTAATTTCTCCTCATTTTTATACATTTGAAACACAAACCCGAGTTTGGGATGTTACATTTACTTCTACACAGAGTTTTTCATGTACAACTATAAATATACCTCTGTAGTCTATAGGGAAGAACAAGAACTTCATTGTAAACATATCTTCATATAATGATATTGTGTTTGTACGCTCGTGGTTTTCCTCGAAAGGGTTTTTCACGTAAATTTTGTGGCTCATGTTCCTATTTTTCTATGCATTATTTTACAACAAGTGGTATCAAAGCACAGGAGATTCGAGGAACGATTCTTCTTGCGTCTCGCGACTTGCAAACCGAATCAGCGTAAAATTGGAGGCCATCTCCACGTCGAAAACAAGGAGCAACTATTTCTCGACGCGGAATAAAGCAGGAGGCGCAACAGGCTTATCACAAGGCGAGAGAAGCAATAGCAGCATTGATTACTAGAAAGAGAAAACAGCAAAGCAGTATTGATTGCAAAGAAAAAGCATCCAGACAGAGCAGCATTGATTGCAAAGAAAAAACATTAAACCCGAAAAGAAGTAGGCAGAGATTCCGCCAGCTGCCTTCGTTTCTTGAATTCATCCTGGCGGAAATTGTTACGTATACACACCAAGCGATTTGCTAAGCGCACACGAGCAAACGTATCAGCAACTCCGGTCTTCACCGCTTCGCGTGCATAGAAGTGTACCCAAGATTCTGAGAATTCTTTGCTAGGCACACACATATTTGCACTAGAAAATTTGGGATTTTTTTTCTGCATGACAACTTTGAAGTATGATCTTCCACTGCTGGATCAAGACACAATGTTTTCTCCATGACGAGTCAAGATACGAATTGTTCTTTCACAACTCAATTTGGACGCACTTTATTGGGGATCGACAAGATGCTCACTGCATGGTCTCTTGAGGAGAAGCGAAGAAAAGATCGTAAGACATTATATTATATTCATCTTCATCTATCAAATAATATTTTGCACGAGGTTTTGAAGGAGAAGACCACTGTCGCATTATGGTTGAAATTGGAGAAGATTTGTATGATCAAAGATCTTACCAGTAAGATACATTTGAAGCATAAGCTTTATTCGCACAAGATAGCAGACGATGGGTCATTATTGAACCACCTGACAGCGTTTAAATAAGTAGTCTCAAATTTCAAGTCTATGGAGATAAGATATGATGATGAAGATTTAGGTCTTATTCCTTTATGCTCGCTGACTAGTTCATACTCTACGTTCAAATATACTATTCTATATAGCCGATATACTCTTACACTTAAGGAAGTCTATGAAGCAATACATGCGAAGGAAAAGATTAAACTCATGGTTCCAGACAGAAGTACAAATTCACATGCAGAAGGCCTGATTGTCCGTGGCAGACAATAGGAGAGGAGTTCAAAAGGCGATTCAAGAGGAAAAAGCTCGAGTAGAAATTACAAAGGCAGATCAAAATCCAGAGGCAGATACATGGCGTGCAGGTATTGCAAGAAAGATGGACACGACATATATGAGTACTGGTGGGTAAAGAAAAAAGAGAAAAGGAATATCAATTTCAAGAATGATCAATAAGAGGATGATGCTAAAGCCACCACTGTTACTAATTGAGATTCTGATGAAGATATTTTCATTGCCTTTGACGGTAATTCTAAAACCGGTGATGAATGGATTCATGATACGACATGCACTTTCCACATGAGTCCGAATCGAGATTGGTTCGTAAAATACGAAGCTACGCCAAGTGGTTTTATGTTGATGGATGATAATTCACCTTACAAGATTGCATGCATTGGTTCTATCCATATCAAGATGTTTAGTGGCACCATCATAACTTATCGGATGTTCGACACGTTTTGAGTTTAAAGAGAAATATTATCTTGCTAAGTACTCTTGATGCTAAAGGGTATAAATATTCAGATGAAGGTGGAATTATGAAGATATCCAAAGGCTCTCTTATTGTGATGAAAGGTGATATGAAAGCTGTCAACTTATATCATCTGTAAGGTACTACCATTTCAGGTAATCCTGTTGTTGCCTCTAATAAATCATCTGATTCTGATGCTACTAATATTTGGCATATGTGTATGGGGACATATGAGTGCAATTGACATGATGGAGTTATGCAAAAGAGGACTCTTTGATGGTCAAAACATCAACAAGTTGAAGTTTTGTGAACACTGTGTCATCGGTAAGAAAACGAGGGTGAAGTTCAGCACAACAATTCACTGTACAAAAGGCATATTGCATTATGTTCACTCTGATTTGTGGGGTGAATCTCGCGTGCTGTCCCTTGGAGGTGCTGGCTACATGTTGACCATCATTGATAATTATTCAAAAAAAAGTTTGGTCATACTTCATGAAGCACAAATCGGATGTGTTTAAGACATCTGAGGAGTGGAAGCTTATGATTGAAAAGCAAACTGGCAAGTATATTAGGAAACTACGTACTAATAATAGATTGGAGTTCTATTATGGAGAATTTGTAGCTTTATGCAGATCAGAGGCATTATGAGACATTACACTGTCCCAGGTACTCTTAGTAAAATTGTGTGATCGAATGCATGAACAAAACCATTATGGAGAAGATATGTTGCATGTTATCTAACTCTGGCTTATCTAGGAGTTATTAGGCTAAAGTCGCGTCTACTCCTTATTATTTGATCAATCGGTCATCCAAACTGACAATGATAAGAAGACTCCAATTGAAGTATAGTCTAGTTCTCTCGTAGATTTTTCAAATTTGAGAATATTTGATTGTCCTGCTTATGCTCATTTTAACAATGGTAAATCGGAGCCTAGAGCCGCTAAGTGCATTTTTCTTAGTTATAAACCTGGTATAAAAGGATATAAATTGTGGAATCCTTAAACTAGAAAGGTGGTTATTAGCAGAAGTATTACTTTTGAATAATCTGCTATGTTGCATGATAAACCATCTATTGGTGTTCCCGTTGATAACTCGCAGAAATCAAGCGTGCAGGTGGAACATATTATTGATTCAGGATCTACACTAAAAGCCAAAAAGAAAAACATACAAGATGTTCTTGTTGTCTTTCAACCACCACAACGTTCCATTGCAGCCCATAGACCTAAAAGGAATATTCAAGCTCCCAAGCGATTGATTGCATAAGTTGATGTTATTGCTTACGCTTTGAATGCAGCAAAATAAATTAAAGGTACGACAGAACCTTCTACTTATTTAGATGTTATCTCTTTTGATAATTCAAAGAGATTGATGGCTGCCATGCATGATGAGATACAATCACTACTACAAAAAGGATAATACTGGACACCTCATCACAGACAGTTGACCAAAACCTTCTGTATTGAATACAATCACAGACGGTTTTGGTTTAGCGACCGTCTATGTTACTGGCTGTGCTAAAAACCGTCTGTGAAGAAGTAATATCACAGACGGTTTGTATTGAAAATCGTCTGTGAAGTATCACAGACGGTTCTGAACAAGTATTAGAACCGTCTGTGATACTTCACAGACGGTTTTCAACACGCACCGTTTGTGATTCTACTAAATATCATAGACGGTTCTTGTTAAGAACCGTCTGTGATACCTCACAGACGGTTTTCAACACGAACCGTCTGTGACTTCCTGTCCTCATCACAGACGGTTCGTATTAAAAACCGTCTGTGATAAGTATTTTTGATTTTACCATGGCTTGAAATGACTAACACTTTGATTTTACCATGGCTTGGAATTTTTCTTACTTTGTGATTTTAAGCCATAGTAAAATTACAAAGTAAGGAAAATTCTATGTCACAGACGGATCTTAATACGAACCGTCTGTGATATGTCGTCACAGACGGTTTTTGTATGAAACCGTCTGTGATTAGCAGCGCGGGAGTTCAAAAAAAAATTGAACGCGTGCGCGGGAGGCAAAATGTTTTGGCGCTGTCCTTATATATTATAGCCACCCAGCCTTGTTTTCCATCAGTCTCTCCCCTCCCCACACCGAGCTTCGGCGACCACCCTCGATTCCCCGTCATGGTTCAGCGAGAAGACACAGCCGACGACAACGAGGAGGAGGGATGCAGAGGAGCTCCTTGTCTGCCGCAGGAGGTAGACTGCCGGAAGGTACATGTACATCCCCATAACATACACAATTTTTTGACTGTTTGTTGTAAAGAAAATTATCTTAATTTTGTGTTACCTAAAGTCAGAGCGCCTCTGGAGGTTTCAGTCGTCTCTCCTTGCCGACGAGCTTGAGTCAAACTCGACGACATGCAAGAACAACTTGTGATATGCTGGTGAGATACAGAGAGATGCTCACAAGACCAATCCAAGAAGCCGATGAGTTCTTCAGGGGCTTGGAGACATAGATGGTTTCTAGCTAGTTTAACTTTGTAACTTTATTTTTTTTCCCATTCGGAGGGGATGTTGTGAAACCTTTTTGTTTCTCTTTCCTATAATGTGTTTGCCATCAGAATTTTAATTGGATTTTAGTTGTCTTGCTAGAGGTTGCATATGGAAACTACGGTCTAGCAATTGATTGGTTTGGCTCAAACACAATTTTTTTTTGCAATAGAAAAAACTATCACTGACCCATAAACTCAGACAGCTCACGAAACCGTCTGAATAAGAACCGTCTGTGATAGTTTTTTCACAGACGGTTCAAAAACCGTCTGTGATGACCTCGTCATCACTGACCCATAAACTCAGACGGCTCACGAAACCATCTGTGATGACGTTTTTGAACCGTCTGTGAAGACCTTTTCTGTAGTAGTAGTGAATCTCTTGAGAAAAATGACACTTGAGAACTGGTCAAGTAGCCAATTGATAAGAAGATTATTTGTTGCAAATGGATCTTCAAGAAGAAAGAAGGCATTTCACCAATCGAGGAGGTTAGGTACAAGGCAATACTCATTGCTAAAGGTCACAACAAAAATTCAGCTATTGATTTCAGAGATATCTTTTCCCCAGTTGTAAAGCATAGTTCCATTCGTACTTTACTCAACATAGTGGCTATGCATGATTATGAGCTTGAACAAGTGAACGTGAAAACTGTGTTCTTACATGGGGAATTGGAGGAAGATATTTATATGAAGCAACCGGAAGGTTTGTATTTCCAGGAAAGGAGAATTATGCTTGCAAGTTAAAGAAATCTCTTTATGGTCTGAGCCAATCGCCCAGATAGTGGTACAAGATATTTGACTCGTTTATGATCTCTCGGGATTTCAAAATATCCGATTATGATAGATGTGTTTATTTGAAGACGGTTTGTAACCCTGCTATTTATTTGGTCCTATATGTCGATGATATGCTGATTGCTACAAAAGACAAGGCAAAAATTTTAAAGTTAAAGGCACAATTGAGTAATGAATTTGAGACGAAGAATCTCGATGCAGCAAAGAAGATTCTTGGTATGAAAATTACCATAGATAGGCAATTTACAAATTATACCTATGTTAGAAAAGTTAAATTATACCTAAGTTAGAAAAGTTATATTGATAAAGTTTTTCATCGTTTCAGCATGTATAAGGCCAAACCGGTGAATACTTCGTTAGATGCACATTTCAAACTTTCTTCAGCGTTATGTCCACAGTGAAATGATGAAGTTGAGTACATATCTAGAGTTTCATATCCCAGTGCAGTTGGTTCATTTATATATGCCATGGTTGTTCTCGCCCCGATTTATCTTAATCATTGAGTGTTGTTAGTAGATACATGGCTAATCCTGACAAAGAGCATTGGAAAACGGTTCAATGGATTTTTAGATTATCTGATGTTTGTTTGCAGTTTGGGAAGACTAAAGATGGAATCATTGGTTATATGGACTCAAATTTTGCTGGAGATCTGGATAAGAGAAGATCTTTTACTGATTATGTGTTCACTGTTGGGGGATATGACGTTAGTTGGAAAGCAATCCTCTAAGCTACTGTTGCCTTGTCCACTACAGAAGCCGAGTATATGGCTATTTCTGAAGCATGCAAAGAAGTCACTGGGCTAAGAGGTTTGTTTACTAAGCTTTGTGAAAGTACATCTTGCAAAACAATATTCAGCAACAGTCAAATCGCTATTTGCTTTACGAAGGATCAGATGTTTCATGAGAGAATGAAGAACATTGGCATCAGAAATCATTACATTCGATGTGTCATTGCTCAAGGTGACATTAAAGTCAGCAAGATAAGTACTCATGATAATCTAACTGATACGATGACAAAATCAGTTCCTACCACTTAGTTTGAGTTTTGCTCAGACTTAGTTGATACCATTCAGTGGTCCTATGGATGTTCGGTGTACAAGATATTCATGCTAATTTGTTTCGAGAAGATTACATTTTGTTTTGACTATAGGAGGAATTCATTTCAAGGTGAAGATTGTTTTGTTTGAGTGTGATAATAATTCAGTTTGAGTGTGATGCAAATTTCGTTTCCCACTCCAACTCATAGTTCTACTCGTACACGGAGTTTTTCATGTACCACTATAAATATATCCATGTAGTCCATAGAAAAGATAAAGAGCTTCATTGTAAACATCTCCTCATATAGTGATATTGTCTTCTTGTGCCCGTGGTTTATCTCGAAAGGGTTTCCACGTAAAATTCGTGTCTCTCATTCTTATTTTTCTATGCATTTTGTATAACAAGATATTTCCACCGTGACTGAGTGAATCCAAGAAACTAAGGGTGTGTTTGGTTGCCTGCATAGGGTTGGCTCGCATGAGTAGATGCAAATTTTAGGGTGTTTGGTTGCCTAGTCAGGTGGGTGAGCCTGGCTTAGCTCATACAAGATTTCTTCTCGGGCCTGGCCCAAGGGAAACGCTCGATTTGAGCTTCCCTGCTCAGCCAGGCTCAGCTCATGCATTTGCCGGCTAGTGTGTGGATTCCTCTCACCTCCTGTGTCGTGCCCCGCTCGTGTTGCACCGTGTGCACCGAGCTGCCCAGTCCACGTTGCGCCCGTGTGCCCTTGCCTCGCGCCGCCCAGAGCACCGCCGCCACCTCGAGGAGCTTCTTCCCCACCGCTGGCCGCACCCCCCGTCTCGCTGTTCCGTCGCTATGGACAATTCCTTGCACTTTTGAGTGCGTCATATCGTGTTCTATACTTCCTTGAGTCATTCCCCTAAATCAATTTCTTGATTTCTGCAGCATAGACAGTGTCATCATGTGTTCCCGATCTTCTTCTTCAGTGAGTTTCGAGTCGAATAGACAATGTCATCATGTGTTCCCGACCTTTATCTACCGGCCCCCTCTCTCAATTCGGTCAATGTACCGTCGTGGAGTCCTGCCGCCACCACCACTTTCTTCTCCGACGCCGACGCCATCTCCCGCCGCCTCAGTCACCCTCCAGCTTCCCCGAAGGACCCAGCGCGACCTTCGTGCCGCCGTCGTGCCCATGCTTGCGCTACTTCCCTTGAGTGTTGCCGGGCTCCCGTCGACGCCACTCAGCCGTGCGCCTGTGCCGCCGTCACTGTCGCCACCTCCATGCTGCTCTAGTCGCGCCACCACCACCTGGAGGATCCCCATGCCACCACCGTTCCATTTTGGCCACCGCCGGCGCCGTCCGCCCAAGCCACCGCCCAGCTTCCCCTGTTTTCTTCATCTGTTCTTTCTCTCTTTGTCCCACTGACCACTGGACCCCACTTGCCATTCTCCTTCCTTCTTCCTCTCTTTGTCCAACTCAAACATGGGTATTCTCACCACCCACTAGAAAAGGTGAGCACACTCCGCCAGATGCAGACAATCAAACAACATCTCAGCACAACATGGTCCAACAGAAATAGACAACCAAATAATCCACCATTGCATTCACTCCGCTTGGCTAGGTTCAACCTGGATTACGTGCATACGAACTAGGCTAGAGATATACAGTCAACCAAACACCCCCTAAGTGAAGGCCAAAGATTGGGTGCTGGAATTTGAATCGTGTAATACTTGCCTGGATTAAGAAGGAAGGCAGGTGAGGTGAGGTTCCCTTCCCTGCACGGCATTCTAGAATTCAATTTGCAGCCGTGTTTTTTGTGCTTGCGCACGACATAGTACGCGGATTCGATCGACATGAAGCATCTATAGTTGGTACGCAATTACACCCCTTACTGGCGGAGAGTAAAACATGTCATCATAGTCAACTGAATTGCAAGTAATGGAGTGCCTGTGAATTGTCAGAAACGTAGCATAAAAGTGAGAAAATGCAATTTGTACTTGTTATTTTATTTTAGGTTGCCTGTTTGTTCATCTAGACTAACTAATGTTCTTTCACAAACTTCTTGCACGAATTTTACGAAGATCAGACCATAACCCGGACTTCAGACAGTGCAAATTACTGTACCAAGATGACACTGAAAATGAAGTGTCTACAGACTACAGCCTACAGGGACAAAAGAAGGAAGGTGAAGGCTGAACAGACATCGTTTTGGTAAGAGACGAAAACATTCTCCACATGAACAGAAAGTTAGGTCGCAGCGCGAGCTGATTGGGGCAGCACAACAGAACGAGGGGCGAGAGAGACGACAGGAGAAGGGAGGGTTTTCAATGGCGTCGGTTGCAGTGGTTGAAGCTTGTAAGGCTGGATCGTGAGTTGTCCGTTGCGAGTCACAATGCAGTAGACTGACAGCAGCTTGTAAGGGCCTTGCTCCCTCTCTTAGGATCAACACCTATAGCTGTGATGTATGCTGCCAATACAAACACCATATACTAATACTACTCACTTGTAATTCAATCACTCCGCATTAAAATCTGTTCAGCTTTCGGGTCTGGCATAGACAGTCTAGGCCACCTGAAGCCCAAAAAACTTTTTTTTTCACGAATATTTTTTATAAAAAAATTGTTCGATTCTTTTCTAAATAAAATATTATTTTGCATTGCTTTCTCAGGCTTTTTTGGCTTAGAGCAAAAAATAGGCATGAACGGGCAGGCCCGGGCTGTCTATAAACAGGTCTACTCCCTGCTCCAAAGGGAAAACATTTAAAAACAAAGAAAAAGCATTTTTTTTTGCTTCCATTCCGATAGTCCAAGCGGCCGAACAGCCCAAACTGCAACTCAAAAGCCCAAACTACTTCCCGGGCTCCCGGCCCAAACGCGCCCAAGTCGACATCGCAACGAGCAAAGCAAATAAACCCACAAAAACAGAAAATCCCAACTCGAGAAAAACAAGAAACCCTAGCGATGCTTCAGATCCGCCTGAGCAAGATCGGCTCGTCGGACTCCGGCGCCGCCGCCCCGGCGCGGCGGCCGGGGCAGGCGCCGGAGCCCCGGCGAAGTCCGCGGCGGTGGCGGCGGGCGGCGCTCCGGAGTCGGTTACGGTGGCGTGCCCCGACCACCTGGTGATCGCCGACCTCGCCGTGGCGAAGAGCATCGGCGCTGTGACGACCTCCGCCGTCTCCGCGACCCGCACCATCGGCCGCCGCTCCCGCCGCCCCCTCGGCGAGCGCGTCCACATCTGCTCCCGCTGCGAGTTCCCCATCGCCATCTACGGCCGCCTCGTATGGAGCCCTAAGCCCTAACACCTTCACATGTTTGTGTGCTCTCTCAAGTTACGACTCTTGCTGTTCGCGCTGCGGTTAGGTAAAATTAGACTCTTAGTTAATATCCTGGTGTGCTATGTATCCTTCCGGAGGCACCAATTGCTCTAATCAGCCTCTTTTGCTAATAAAGTCGTCTAATGAGGCACCGGATGCATGCATCTGTGTTGTTATTATCACTGTGACACTTTTCAGGGTTTTAGGCAGCTGAGATTAGTGAAACTACCGATATCATGTGAATCAAAATACCAGAAACTTGTAATGGTCAGTAGCGCTAGTGCCTACTGGAATGGCTATTGGCTTGTTATGTTAATAACATTTGTTCATGGTAGTTAAGGGAGACTTACAGCCTACTAGCCTTTAAGGGAGACTTACAGCCTACTAGCCTACTTTAAAGCCATTTTGGATGAAAATAATTTTGTTGTTCTGTTACAATATTAGTGTTTCTAGTGGTTTAGGGGATTGCAGGTTGTTTGCCTGTAGGTTGGATATTAACTTGATGCTGTTTAATGCTGAACCTACTATTAACCCATCTGCATCATGAGATGAGCTTTTGATACCAGTTGGTACTGTTTTTTTTTAATGCTTGAAGTGGTCGTAGCAAGTTTTTTTGGGGGTTCGAAGCAGTGCATAAGCAAGCGTGTGACGGATTTAATTGTGTTAAAATAGGTCAGAATCATCCGGGCTGTTGTGATATTTCAATATTGAATATTTATGTCTCCGAATATATATGGTTTTACTTTTACCTGTTGCCCAAATGATTAGTCCGTATGCGTTCATTCACTTTATAGTTCTTTTGCTAATATATACAGTTGAGCCCTAAAATAGTGCTATGACTTCCTTCTTTTTTAGATTCCTTGTGAACACGCTTTCTGTTTAGCCTGTGCAAGAAGTGATGCCAGCTGCTATCTGTAAGCATTATATTCCCTAAACTTTTCCTAACTTGCTTTTGTCTCATTCTCATCTTCTTGGTATATTGATTGACCTACACAGTAGTTCATGCTAGTGTAGCGTGCAGAAACTAAGTGATTTATCAGCATAACATGATAGAGCTGGCAAAAGTGAATTAAGTCTGAGCTTTCGTTGATTCATATGTGTTTCTTTTCTTAGGATGTTTTTCCTTTCTTTCTTAATGAAAGAGTTTCACCTAAGTAGCTCATGTGATATATTAACATGCATATGTTTAAAATGGTGCAGTACTATTAGTAACCTCGGCGTACTTTGCATTTTGTCGTCAACTCATTTTCT
This sequence comes from Phyllostachys edulis, assembly GCA_036346405.1. NCBI lineage: Eukaryota > Viridiplantae > Streptophyta > Magnoliopsida > Poales > Poaceae > Phyllostachys > Phyllostachys edulis. The sequence continues at coordinate 13,414,668 of CM070563.1, forward strand.
GCTATCCTGATGTATTGCTGTATATATCCATGGGATGTGCTGATCATTAGCATAAATGGCTACGAACTTTGCTTATACAGTGATATGTCCTGTACTTTTACTTTTATATCATGTTGATGTGCCCCTTGCACACATAATCAAATGTTGCATAAGCAATTATAGGTTCCCGCCCTGGAAATATTGTACTTAGAATAACAAAATTTTAATTAATATTGATAACTGCTTTTTGGTTAAGATCAGCTTGGTTCAAGACTGTCATTTGATACTTTTATTTACTTATTTCTGCAGTTGTGATGAGCGTATTCAGAAGATTCAGAGTGTGAAAATGATGGAAGGGATTTTTATCTGTGCTGCACCTATGTGTCTCAAGTCTTTCCTAAAGAAAGCAGATTTCGAGTCTCATGTACCTGAAGCCCATGCCAACCTCCTCCAAACTAATCCTGAGAAGGAAGAACGTAATGAGTCAGATGCTCCCAACACCTCCCGTGCTTCTGCGGGAGATACTCAAAGACAATCTCAAATGCCTGAAATGTGTACTGCACGTGCTCCTCCAAGGCCAGGTGTTTCACCCACTTCAAGTTCTCACATGCAAGATCGTGAAGACTGGTCTCGCTACCACCAGTCCAGGGAACAAACCCCAATGAGGCCCCCGATGCTGGCAAAACCACCATCGTTCCATGGTCGCCACCAATACCCACCAGGGGATACTCAGCCTGAAAACAACCCACCTCAAGGATTTGACCGGCCCTATAACTGGCCTCCTGAGAATGCACCCGGGGCAACTCCACTTCGCCAAGAATCTGACCATGGTACTCAAGACAAGCAGCAATTGATGCCTAATTCACCATTCATGTTCCCTCCAATTCCTCAGCCAAACTTCGTGATGCCCATGAATATGAATCAGGCTTTAATTCCCAACACATCATTCAATTACCCTCCTCACCAACAAGATGGAAATCCACAGTATTTTAGTGCTCCTTTCCAGATGCAACTACCAGATGCTGGATTGGATCAAGGTTCAGTGTCAGGGGTCCAACCTCCTCCACCTGGTCCTTTAAGCTTTCCCGAGGGGCTTCAGCGCCCATGGGCCATGGGGTTGATGGGAAATCATCAATTTCAGTCGATGCCCCTTGGGCAGGGATTGGCTGAAGGTGCAGGTGATCCTCAAGGAGGTGGTGGGATGGCCTTCCTGCAAGCTGGTTTTGGGTCCATTCCTGATAACTCATGAGCCCAGGAATGCCAGGTAGGGATCTTTCAGGTCAAGCTGATCGCGGTGATCTAAGGGGTGTTCTAGCACAGATGTGTAGGGATCTTTCAGGTCAAGCTGATGATCGCGGTGATGGAAGGGGTGTTCTAGCACAGATGCGTATGCCGATGCATGCGGATGTCACCTCCCCCACGTCCCCCTACACAACCGCCATCAGCTGGACAGCAATCTTTTAACAGAATTTGATGAATTTTGTGCGATAATTTATGGTTGTTCCCAAAATTACATTTTACTTCATTGAGAACTGTAATTTTGGCTTTGGGCATGTAACTGGTGGACAGGATCATTGGAACATGCCCTTGTGCTATGAGTGATTCTATTTTAATGAAACTTTTCTTCAGGTTCTATGTTTTCATGCAATTTGTGAAATGTCTGCTCTGGACGATTTAATGCCCGTTGTCCAATTGATGAAATACTTGTGCTAAAAAATATGCTGCAGCGTTGGACGAGTTCCCAACATATCATAGAATTGTAAAATTTTGGGGGTTGATCAGTCCATTTTCTGTATTTTGTTTTAGTTGCAAATCTGAGCTAGGTCCAAATAGCCTAATTACTGTGGTTCTTAAGAGACCTAATTGCATATTGGGTGATGGATCAGTGGGTGCCAGCAAGGCTTACTCGACAAAATAACAGCACTGCAGGGGCCTAACTGCCGAAAACAACAAAGCTATAAGGACCTTATTGTCACAAAAGAAAAGGCTACGGGGACTTATCAGGACACGAAAATGCAGCACACGAATGCTATTACTCTATTACTCTATTGGTCCATCGGAAAGGACCAAAATGTAACAAAAGCGGACGCCAAGGGGCGGAAAGAGAAGTCTCTGAGGGCTGTCCTGTGATAAAATGCCACTTTAAAGATCTACATGCAAAGAAGAAGGGAACGGGGAGTTAACTGTGAGAAATAACGAGGCTCTAAGGACCTAACTGCAAGGAAAATGTTAATGCAAAGGGGCATATGTGCAGGGGAAAAGGGCCGGAAGGCAAAATCTCGAAAAAATTTGGACCATTTCTCGATTTGTGCGTGTCATCCTTGCGCAGGGGCCATGCTAATCTTCTCTGTATCGTTCCAACTTTATCGGATGTCCCCGAAGGGACAGCGAGGCTCTCACGCCCCAGCTTATAAACATGTCTTCGCTCTTCTCGCCAGGCGATGTGGTACTAAACATCGCCTCAGTTTACTACCGCTCGCTTCCGTGAGTCGTCCGATTCCCACCCAACGGATCAGATCCGAGCGCGCGCTGGCGCCCACCTCGGTACGGTAGGGGATCTTCTGCGTCCGTTAATCATGCTTGTGCCCATGTGGGTCTATCTCTGCCTGAGGGACCCACTGCGCTGTGTCTCCTTTTCGCCCTCTGCGGATGTCTGTGTACACGGTACATGTAAGCTTGCAGGCAATTCGTATTACAGTATTATAAGCCTTAGGCTTGTACGTGACACACACACAGTCATGAAACAAATGCTTTCTCGTCAAAAAAAAAATTCCATGTGTAAATTATAAATTATGTACTTGTTGTAGCGACCTTCTACTACATCGTATTAGCAACGAGATCAGTCATTAGCGCATGACGGGAGCTCAATGCTTAGAGGCGCTGCCATGTCGAAAGTAGCCCCCTACCCTTCTGTTAGGGTCGCACAATCTCCGGATTTTGTTTTGCTCTAGTTCGTTGTGTTAAGGTTTTGTTTTTCTTTTGGTTCCGGTTATTGTACTTCTTGTTTCCTTCTGCTTAAAGGAATGACGCGCAATTCTTTTACGCGTTCTCAAAAAAAAAAAAAAACTTATGTATATATTACACATGAAACAAATGCTCAGAGATCTATAGAGAAAACGGAAAAATTCTAGTACTTTTACTGAACTGTCAATATACAAGTTGAAAATGACATGTACATTTGCCTGACACACTCGCACGCGCACGAGGGCGTGCACACACAACAATACAGAGCTGAGATATCTCCATCCTCTATCGTAAATGAAGAGATTCTGTTGGCTATCTGACTGCAAATCCGATGGCACCAGAAAATGCTGTACATTTTTGCCCAAGATGGCATGTGTATTTCCAATGTATTTCTTTCGTTATAGCTGCTAATCCTACATTGGTGTATATCTTTTATCTTTTATGACGAAAGGAATAGAGGGCGAAATTTCGTGATTCGCGTTATGGCTACCATCTATCTGCTTGACAGTTGAAAGATGTACTGAAGAAAAGAGGCTCAGCTCCTGAGCTGATCTCCCAACCTCGTCTTGCCGCCTTGAAAAGAATGCATAAAGGTGACATTTTTACTTCTTTGAATTGCTAATGAGATTTCCATATTTTAGAAACCAATGCCTTTTGAAGTGAAAGCGTGGGCTTACCGTGTCAGAGAGACGAGACTGGCATTCACCTTTTTCAGCTCTTGAAAGCAAAACCTGCACCGCTCCAACCTAGCAGCGTATACACAGATGAAGCAAATCCATTATATGTATATGAAGCAGGATCATTCTAATGAGAAGAAAGGAGAAGATGAATACCTCTGCTCCGCCTCGAGGTCTACACCAACTGGTGGAGCAGCCAACAAAGTTGAAGAAATAGTAGCACCAAAGCTTTTAACAAGCTTAAGGATCATCTCCAAGGCAATGTTCAGATGCCTGCAGCAGGAGATGTCAATGCATACTTATTAAGCACCATCTTTTTTTGGAAATAGTATTAAGCACCATCTTACCATCATATTGCTTTTGTTTTTTTGACATAACAGTTACCATCATATTGTCAGTCACTTTTCATACCACTAGCACTGTATGAACTATGAACATAGAACTTATTAACATAACAGTGGAAGGGCAGTAAAAGACTGCACAAGGCAAAGGCTTTGAGCAAATCATGTTACTGAAGCTATGTCAGTGAAGGAAGCCCCGTGTGGTATCTCATTGCATCTTAATACATGGACGCTAAGCTGATTGACCCGATCCAGACAACTACATACAACTAGAGCGAATCACCAAAATACAACAGAGCGAATGCTACCAATGCAGAAGTTTGTACAGGTGGTCAATAGTCTTGACTCTTGAATAGAAGGGTCAGCTAGTAGTGCAATTTGATTGAACACCACATATCTAATACCTCACTCCCCAATTACCACTCTAAAGGGTACCGCACAATATATCCAATTAACCAGTAACAGCATGTCGTATCTGTAGATTAAGAGTTCCAACCCTTTTCAGGAAGGGTGGTGATCAAGTCCAAGTCTCCCACCACAAGGTTTAGACCTCAAAGGAACATTTAATGGGTTTGAAATGTTCTGTCAAGAAATCTTATCCAATGTACAATAACAAGGTCAAAAATTATAATGCTCTGAATGCATAAATAAGAGGAAATACAAGAAAATACCTGTCATATCTACTTTCAAGAAGGCTGGAGGCAAGAGGTAAGATAGAAGTACAAATGCCTAGTGTGATATATTTAGTAGTATTCTCCATCAGAACACTAATTATATCAGCAGTAACCTTTAATAGCAGTAGAACAGCACATCAGACATTATAATGGATGGAACTACAATATAGGGGGATAGTAGGGAGTACACACAGCATAATCCGACATTCTCTGCATAGCATCAACAGAACCCTTTATATCATTATTTTGCCAACACTGGTAAACCACCTGCAAATATCAAATGGTGACTAGCATCACTCAATGTATATGATATAATTACATCTCACGGCAGTAAATGTTATAGATGATTCTAAACCCCTTTATAACCTCTAGTTTTGTTAGCCGAGACTTCACTACATGAATGAATTCTTGATGGTTTTCCATTAGGTCAGCCATAGCATCTTCATCACTAGCCGATGCATTCTGTTCTCCAGCAATTGAAGAGTATCGCCTCTACAGAAAACACAGTACAGATAGGGTGCAAGATGGGTTTGGTATCAACAAAAAGCACAAAGCTATCCCAAATGACATAATCTGGAAACTTGGAAGTTATGTATACCGAGCCATCTAATGTTGGTGCATACTGTCTTCTCTCATAATTCGCAGATGAAGTTCCTGTTCCTCACAACAAAGAGCATGGTGATAATACTGAAGGGATCCGAAATCAATATGATATCAAATCAGCTGGAGCACTTACGATGTTCAACAGTGTGGCTTTCACTTGACTCCAACAGTTGGCCCAATTCAAACACTGGTCTTCTGTTCATATTAGCAAACTCTGGATTCCTTCCAACCGTGGATTTTGGTATTTCAAAACCAGAGACATTATACCAGTCGCCAACTTCATTAGACTCGACGCTTGCAGTACACCCTGAAGTTTCACTAGTAAATTTTCTTTTTGAACTAATAGACTTTGACTGAAATATGTTTTGTTGCACCTTTTCACTTTCAGGAGCTTTCCTTCTAAATCCATGATCCAGATTAACTCTCAAACTAGTTTCTGGGATAATTTTATGCATAACATCACCAGTGATTCTTCTACAACCAGTTTCTACATCCATATTTGAGCTCCTTGAATCAATAACAAGTACCGACTTACCATCTTCTTTGCCATGATCCACAGCCAGATTCCCTTTTACTATATTTTGAGGCTCGACAACTGGTAAGTCAGTAGTGGCAACTTTACTGAGATTTGGACCAGCATCCACTTTAGAGCTATGCCTCGGGACACCAACAGGTATGAAAGATGATTCTTTAGTATTATATGCAGACATATTGGACCTTGGTCTATAGGTGGGAGCAGCCAATGCTAGTGAGTAATGAGATAACATTCTAGCACTTGTAGAGAGATCCACTATGGAGCGAACTCCTGGTGCTGGCATAACATCAGTTGGCTGTCTCTTCTGGTCATCAAAGGAATTTGGGTTCAACCTAAACCTAGGAGAAAGAAGAGGTACAGAATCAGATCTTGTGAGCCGAAGATCACTTGTTCCAGGTGCTTTTGATAATCTCTTGGTCACTGCAGAAGAAGCTGGGACAGGAATTTCTTTTGAAGCAGACATTGAGCGTTTGAGCAAAGTATTGGAAGAAATTTCATTGGCTGCAGTTTCAAAAAATAACAAAACATAGCTAGTATTATGTTGAAGAACCTTAACTACAGGAGAAGGTGAATATAAGGGTTAGAATAAGTGAAGTGATAATTGTTTACACAACCTGGGCTTCTGGAAACTGATAACCTTCCCAACACTGATGATATGCTATTATCAGCTTGTATTGGCCTATTTACACTTCCATTTAAATTTGCTTCAGCACTACTGACAGCATACAGTTCAATTTGCTGAAATTTAGGATTAGTGCCATATCAGAATAGCTCAACTGCTAACATAGTAAATTATATATAAATATAGAATCATAATTCATACCATCAAGTCCACAATCCATATTCCAACACAGCTTTGGTTATATGAGCAACCAAGAAGTTTTCCCTCATGAACATTTAGATCTGCTAATATAGACCACCCAACATCAACCACATCATGACATATGATGGGTTCCCAGGAAAGAACCTACAAGCAAAAAGATAATATACGCAAATAACTTTGTTGTGATACCATTTCCCAAAACTTGAAATGAGGATGTTGATAGGTCAATAAAGCATCTACCTTTAAGCTTTCATGTAATCCACAAAAAAGTGATTTACCGTCACTGTTGAATGTCATAGAACGAACTACACTAGCCTGAAAATTAAGGACAGCTACTGATAAGTAATCAATTATTTCATTTGCAGCTCAAGAACTTTGTTGCCAACAAGCACTCCCATCCATTTCTACACAAAAATTGTAGATAATATGAAGAAGTTGATGATCAGAAACCATACCGGCACAAAGTATTCCCGGCTGTTCTGCATTAAACTGAAAAAAATTAGTTATATTGAGGAAACATAAAACAAGACAACGAATGGTATTTAAATTAATTAGAGCTCAAGTACCATCAAAAAGTTTAAAAACAGGTGTGGGTATGTACCATCAGGAACCAGGTTTACCAACTGGTATATATTATATCAACATCAGAGTCCAAAGGTACATATCCAAGATCCCATTTTTTAAAAACCTTGAATATAACAGATGGCTTTAAACGAATAAAATATCAAGTTGCATAAGCTCAATGATAGCTATTTCACCAAGAGGTTGGTCTGACATGCTGGATTACTGGTAAGTTTTATCTGGTACCATTTCATAACTTCAGAGAAATACATGAAATCGGCACCTAATGCCGACCTAATGTGTTGCTTTGACTCCTTGTAAGTTGTGAAGGGTCAGACTTAGGCAGAATTACAAAGGCCTAAAATAATTCATAATGATGGAACTTAGTTTGCATTAAATTTGACTGAAGCCAAGCACATGATCAAATGTGCCTAACACTCAACACAAGATTTTGAAATTCTAGGAGATATTTTTGCCAGATGACTACATAAGAATGGTGTTTACAGAGCAATATTAGTTCGTATATTGGGGGGGGGGGGCACATAAATAATAAGCAAAGCCTGGACTTTCCGAATCATTAATTAGGAGACATGATGATACCTCAGGTCCAGAAGAACCAATTAACTCAAAAGTCTCAAGGTCCCAAAACTTAACAGTCTTATCAGCTGAACCTGCAGAAGTTTAGAAAATAATAGCAAGACATATGTGATATGTCACTAGGTCTAGATTATGTACGAATAAGAAGCGTCAGAGAGTAACGAATCCTCTCCAAAAATAAGGATATTCAAACTACCATAATTTTGGAGGAAAAGATGTTATCCAAGCATCTCGGGTCAAATTCACTACAATGAACATATCTTATACAAAATTTATTATATAGGTTTGTCCACTAACCTGTAGCCAATAAGAACTCGTGGGGGTGAAAATCTAAGCAGTTAACCGGACCTTCATGAAGCCTAAAGTCATGCAGAAGCTTTCCAGCTGTCAAATCCCAGATCTAACAAGATATTTTAAAAACAATTTCAGTGATCCAACAGATATATATATATATATGTGTGTGTGTGTGTGTGTGTGTGAAAATGATATGGTACTCCTGGGAGTACATACTCCCACTTCTCATATACCACTTAAATCGTATGATGATATCTCTTTATCGATTTGAGCATACTCTCATAATGATTATAAGATACCCTAAAGCTCTGAAGCGCCGATCGTCTGCTGGCGAATCTGCAGTATCCCGTCACGATCGGGCATGGGTCTGCATACGACACGTGTCGGGAAGTATCGGAAATACTTGCCTTTAAAAAAAAGAAACGAATTTCCGATACGTCTGATCTGTTGGATCGTCGTCTGACCAAAAAAGCGCAACCCAATAAAAACCCATTGTTCCCAAACCCAACCGCACGGCCCATCATCGAGAGAACCCTAACGGTGGCCAAGCGGGGCGGACAAGACGCGAACTGTTCTTGACCGACCCATTCTCGCTCGGCTACTATTCGTTGCAAGTCGGCCGCAAGCCCATTGTGCCAAGGTGATGGCCGTGCACGACCCATCGACCGTTCATGCCATGCTAGGCAAGACGACCCGTTTAACCATCGGCCAAATGTGGCCCGTTTAGCCCATTTGGCCCGACGAATGAAAAAATCCAAAAAATTAGAAAAATGTGTAGAATTCAAAAGTAGGCATGAAAATTAAAAAGAATGAGACAATCGTATTGAAAATGTAATAGAATTTTATTAATGTTCAAATAGCTAGCTCATTAAAACATTTGTAATTTAGCTCATAAGACATGAAAAATTGAAAAACAATCCTAGAAAATATATATATATATATTAAAAAACCAAAATAAATTAATATATACTTATAAAATGAACTATATAAAATTTAAAAACTACAAAATAAAACCATATAAGTATTAAAAATGGAAAGAAAATCATATAAATATTAATAAATAAAAATAAAATTATATATTTATATTAAAATAGTATCGTGCCTAACGGGCCGTGTCATGTCGTCTTAGTGCAGGTCTGGTCATTTGGGCTCGACACTATTCGTCTTAAATCTTTGTGCGGTCCGTCGTCTCGGAAGTCTTAAGCCAGAACGACCCGAAGCTATCATGTCGTCTTACCAAATGACCCATGAATAGTCGGGTCGTCTTGCGTTCTCGGCCTAAGAAGCGATGTCGTGCCTCATCTTCAGCCCAACAGCACGCCCGTTTGGCCGCATTCTAACCCTAACCCCGTCACGACCCACAAGACAGCTGCGCCTCACTCCCGATCTTGTGCCTCCGATCGCCAGAGGTGTCGTTGCCACGTGCCTCAGTCCAAAGCTCCTTCGTGCGCACCCGGCGACCAGCGGTCGGCGGCCTTCGGCACCCCCTCCTCCGCGCGCCCTCCTCTGCATCCATCAGCTGGCGACGTCCATCCTTTGCACCCCTCCTCTGCATCCATCGGCCGGTGGTGCTCCCTCCTCTCCACTGTCAAGGGATGAGCACTGGGAGCGGAGGCGGAAGGGAAGAATCAACTCAGGAGGATGAGGATTGCGTCGGGGCGACGCGACGAACGGCACGGATGAATAGCGCGATGAACAGTACCGCGATGAAGAGTGCCATGGTGAACAGTGTGCGGACAAGGTATGGCGCAAAGGGGATTGGGTAACTCCCAATCCTTTGCTCATTTTCATTGATGCATATGCTGCGTATATAAAGGGATACAAACTGACTTGGAAGGTATTATCCTTCCTAATGCAATAAAGACTAACTTGGAAGGTATTACCCTTCCTATTGCAACTTCCCTAATGAGACTTTCCTATAGTAAACTTGCCTAATTGCAACTTCCTAATTTGAGGATTCCTAAACTGCCGCTAGGGCCAGCTGCGCCTCCTCCTAAACTACCCCACATGACATCTCTCCCTCCATTGACAAACAGCTCGTCCTCAAGCTGAAAAGAGGGATAAGACGCCCGAAATACGATAACGTCTTCCCATGACGTATCAGCAACGTGAAGACCTTCCCATTGAACCAGAATTTGCCGCTTATCTCGAGATAGGCGGGCACGGATCACCGTGGCCGGCGTGGGAATAACTTGGCCATGAAGGAGGGGCGGCAATGGCGGTGGATCTTGAGGAGGGAGGCTGTCATACTTCTTCAAGAGATTCACGTGAAAAAAAAATCATGTAAACGTGCCGAGTTGGGCAACTCCAAGCGGTACGCGACCTCGTTAATCTTGGAGATGACGCGATAGGGCCAAGAGTCGTCCTTCTTCTTGACCAAAAGCACAGGCGCGGGAAAGGCAAAGTTGTTGCGTCGGATAATGCCCTGTGCTAACATAGCAGTGCATTGACACTACAGCTCGTCCTTTTGCAGTGGGTATCTATAGGGCCGAACCACCACCGCGCTAGTGCCCGGCATGAGGTGGATGCGGTGGTCGCGACCATGCGGCGGTGGGAGCCCACATGGGTCGTCGAAGACCGGCAGAAATTCCGCGAGGAGCTCCTCCATGAGCTCCCATTTCGCCGCCGCGTGAAGGTCTTGCATTGGTCGGCCGATCGACACCCGAGCCCTCGTTGGCGGGCTGACTGGCGGCAACTCCCCCTCGGCCCCTGTCCGTGCAGCGGTTTCTCCATCTTCGTCGCCCTCCTCACTGGCAGGGTGTCCCTCCATGCGCGCTAGGATACTAGCAAGAGTTTTTGCCGTATCCTTGGCGAATTGGCGCATCATCTGTCTATCAGATCTTGCTCCATTTGGGGATTTTGCTTGTGAAAAGTAGCAGCTAGAGATGAACTGAGAATTGACTTGTTCAGGAGAGGGAGATTGCTTTGGGGAATTTTTTTTTGGAAATCCTAAGGACAGTGCAACTTGCTACTGGGAAGTGGGAATTGTCTGTAGATGAACTGGGAATTGACAGAGTCAGAGCTCCATTAGGGATCTTATGATTAGTTGATTACGGTCTTACAGATGAAGTGATGAACTGGGAATTGACTATCATCAGTTCATCACCAATTCTGCAATTCACCACTCACCAGTAGCTGCACCAGTTAGCATTGAGGTGTACATGACCATTGGCATAAACCTGTTTGGTTATTTGGTTCTTTACTTTCTGAAGGTTCAGGCCCAAACTGACACAACTGAGCCCTATCCTTGTGCTTGTTTAGGAGCATACAACAGTCAATCATCACTGGGTTTTGCATTCAACCATCACTGAAATTTGCAATTGCATCCACAACAGAAAAAATTCAGTCTTCTGACCACTGGAGACATACATTTTCATTTCAATTGTTCACACACATACATCCATTTGCAGATCCCAGACAGTACCGCAGTACGAGTTGCTAGTTGCTACTAAAACTGATATAGGCATAGAGCAGTAGCCAGTAGCCAGTAGGGCAGTGCTATGAGTCAGAGCCTTTGACTAATGTAGTATCGTATTTTATATTTTTACTATTTTCAACACACACACACACACACACACACACACACACACACATCCATATCGCCGTATCGAGTTTTTGGAGAAATGGGGTATCGCTGTACCGGTATTGCGTATCGGTGCATCATAGCCCTAAAGTGAGTTTCATGAAAAATTTCATTGAAGTCCACTTTTTATAGCGAAATTTGTGTATATACTTATATGAAAAAATGTATATAGCAAAAATAAAAGGCTCGAATGAAATTTTTTTAGTCAAATCGCATTGGAGTATCTTATAATTGGTTTTTAAGTATGCTGAAAGTAATAAAGAAGTATAATATGTTCGTTTAAGTGGTATATTGGAAGTGGGAGTATGTACTCCTAGGAGTCTAAACAAAGGCCTATATATATATATATATATATATATATATATATATATATATATATGTGGCTAGGCCACACTGCTCATGGAATGCTAGCCCACGCCTCGCGACTATGTGCGACGACTTTGACCAGCGCTTCCCACGCGAGATCGTGATAAAACACACGTCGCGCACGCTATGCGATAGTAAAATGCTTGGTTGCGTTCAAAACCGGCAGTAAGAACCTCCATCACACAATTGGTGGTAAAAAATCAACAGTAAAATGATCGTGTGTCACCTGTGGCATTAAAAAAACGTTTTACTGCCGTTTTGGCAGGAAGAATGGGAACGTAAACTTCAGGTTGCTGGTTTACAGCGAAAAGGCGCGTTGCGTTACTGATCCAGTAAGTGATAGCATAGATTCGGTGACCGTCTTACTATAAATGACGCGTAATATTACTGCTTTCATGCATTCGTTTCTGCTGTTGTCCTCCCCGCTTGTGCTTTTTTTTGGGAGTTATTGTTAGTGTGGTAGCATTTTACTGTTGTTTTAACCGGATATTACTAGATGTTTTTTTTTAGTTACTGTCAGTGTGGAAACGTTTTACTCTTGTTTTAACTTGGATACGCTAGTTCAATCTGGATCAGGGATCACATAACCTTAGGAGCGATGGGATTTTCGACCACCACGAGAACGATAGCCGTGGGTTACACGGTTTTCCGATGAAGAATCTAGACCCGCCGTTATGAGTTAATGGTATATTTTGGTAATTAATGACAATCATCTTTTGGAACTAAATTTTTCCATGAATTGGATGAATAGGTTATGTTCTATGATGATGAAGACTTTAGATGACATCATGAGTTGTTCGTCATCAAGTTAAGAATTGGGATGAAGGAAATCGTCATGTGTTGGTGATGTTCAAGCCAAGATCCCGAAGTGAAGAAGATCATCATGTGTTGATGATATTGAAGTCAAGAGCTTGGAGTAAAAGATGTATCATGTGTTGATGCGTATCAAGTTCTATAAGAAGATATGATCATGAATTGATCATCAAGTCAAGAGAAGATCCTTCATGTGTTGCTGGAGTCTTGAAGTGAAGATGTGCGTCATCAAGCTTTAAGAGGATGCTCAAGGCAAAGGTATGACTAGCTAGGGCTAAGGATGTGTTCTTAGTCTTTTACCGGTCTTAGTGTTTGGTTGGAAGACCAGATTGCTAGTATAGGTTGTCGTACTATTAAGAGGGGTCTTTGACTAGTAGTTTGAGTGTGTCATGTGTTGATAGCTCGTTGTGCATGCTCTAGCTCTCCTTAGCATGGTGTCAATATTTGTGAATGTGTTTTGCAAATAGTTGAGGCTCATGCATAATCCTTGTAACATATGACTTTATTTTGCAAATGGTTTAAGTCCATGTACCTTATTCCTTGTGGTATTAATTCTAAAAGTTAGCAAATGTGTTTTGCAACTTGTTGAGAATCTTGCCTTTAACCATTGTTTGCATCTTGCATCAATTGGCAAATGTGTTTTGTAAATTGAGTTGAAGCAGGTTGCAAAGATCAGTTTTTGTTCCTGGTCCGGACTAACCGCAAGCTTGCGAGCGGTCTGACCGGCCTCTGAGAGGTTGACCGGGCTGTGTGCCGGTCCCTGTGTTTTGGCGGTTTGACCGCCATTGGATGACCGGTCTGACTGGAGGGTGCCAGACTGACCGCCATGTTGGCCGGTCAGACCGGACCTCCGGGTCATGTATCGGTCCACTTTTTTCCATAATCGTTTTACGGTTTTGGTTGGCCGGTCGACCGCCATGTGTTGGCCGCTTTGACCGGACCTCCAGGTCAATGACCTGGTCAGCTTTTTCCAGAGAATGTGTTTTTCTGGAAATGCCCATTTCTGTTGGCCGGTTTGACCGCCATGTGTTGGCCGGTCAGACCGGGTTGGCGCGGACTGATCGACCCTTGGATGGTGGTTAGTCCGGACATGGTCCAATGGCTAGTTTTATAGCCGTTGGAGCATGGCGTCTGACGGCAAACCGTTAACTGCTGGCCCGACCGCCTGGCGATTCGGCAGAATCTTTTCCAAACAGCTATTTTTTGTGTGTAGACTATAAATACCCACCTTGGCCAGTTGTGAGAGAGGTTGCTGGTGCCATTACCCATTCCCTTGAGCCAAGAGCAAGCCCTCTCATCTCATATGTGCATGTGTTGCACTTAGTGAGCCTAGAGAGCAAACCCTAAGTGCATGTGTTGCCTTAAGTAGTGGATTGTGTATCCATTGAGCTTAGACACTTGATTCGTTCAAGTGAGCGTCTCCGACTTGTTACTCTTGGTGTTTACCGACACCTAGACGGCTTGGAGGAGTTGCGCCGGTGATCTTCTACAAGAAGGTTATGAGAAGACCCGAGCGGTTTGTGAGTGATTTGGTGATCACCATCTTCGGAGTGGAGGAAGAGCAACCCCGAGTGGATCGAGGTGTTGATTCAAGTTGTGAACCGGTCCAAGTGGTTGGACTTACCTCGGAGGTGTTGCCTCAAGTTGTGGAGCCAGTCCAACATGGTTGGGCTTACCTCAGCGTGGATTAGGGGAGACCGGCAAGTCTCCAATCACCACGGTAAAACATCATCGTATCATCGTGGTTTGCCTTCTTGTGTTTTACATTGTGCAATTTACATTTCTTATATTAAATTGCTTACATATCTTTGTATGATTGCTTTCATTATCAATATGGTGCACTTAGTCAAGACTAGTTGATTTAGGTTTTAATTGAGAAAAATCGATTTGATTTACAATTCCGCATTTGAAATCGGTTTTAACCAAAGAAGTTTTTAAAACCGCCTGTTCAGCCCCCTCTAGTCGGCTTCCTCGATCTTACACCCGGTAAAAACTCAGATGAAATTCGCTCGAATTTGATTAAAAACCATTTAAAATTTGAAATTTAGAATTTGAACTTGCAAAACCAGAAAAGCGGCGGGATTTTGTATCCTGCACCCGCCGATGTCGGTAACCGTGTTCTGGTACGAATTTTTTCCCTGATCTGGATTCATAAGTTTTATTGTAAAATACATGTGTCTTTACTGTATGTTACAAAAACGGTTTACTGGATGTTTAGAAATAAACAAAAAAAAAACTACTTCAACTTGATGCACAGCCTATACTTCTCTAGTGCATTCGGGAGGGACTTAACGCTGTTGACCTTGTGGAACAACAGGTAGAATATTAGCTCGGCCCTGTACTCGTTCCTCTTCCCCTGCATACACACTCTAACTGTCAAATCGACAACTTTACCACATGTATGATCAGCGCAGTAAAAAAGGGAAACACAGTTACTTTGCCCCCTTTGCACGTTTACTGCCAAACGTCTGTTTTTAGTTACTCGAATAAAAAGGGTCAGACTTCTACGTGGTAATCTGACAGTAAAAATAGTGTTTGTTTACTATTTCATACACAGCGTTTTACTTCTGATCGCATGATGTGTGGCGCGGGGGAGGTTCCTGGTCCATATCCGTTTTTATTGGGCCACCCTGGAAGAGGGTTACGTGCGCGCTTACCACCTAGAATGGTCGTGTGCGGTGGGTTGGCTAGGCGTATAGTTATTCTACGCTTGGCTAGAGAATATTGTGTGTGTGCGCGCACGCGCTGTGTTAATATTGGCATGTGAATATTCACCATGTTAACAATAGCTGTGTTGTGAGCATAAAGATATGCCAGCTTAATAGAATGGACAAGTCAGCATACATAAATTCCCGCAATTTCTTTTCTGGTGCTGGGATTTTGGAACACGAATTTGTATCATATTCAATGGACATGCTCAAAATTTTACCTTGACAGAGTTATCGGCCCCACCAGAAACAATCCACCTACCATCAGGAGTGACTCTAAGCACATCAATTCGTCGGGTATGACCCTTGTATGTGTGAATGCATCCCTTCTTCCGAATATCCCATATTTTCATGTTTGTGTCGGAAGACCCAGAGGCAAAAAATTCTCCAAAAGGATGGAAATCGAGAGACGCACAATTCGATCTATGCCCAGTGAAAGTTCGAACAACTGTGCACAACAAAACCAGATATAGTTGCATGAAACAATTAATTACAATGTGTCATTTTGTTTGAAATGCGGCAAAGTGTCATCAAGACTAGTTCATACCTTTCGCTTCCTCCACATCCCATATTTTTATTGTTCCACTCGCTGCTCCGGCACCTATCATAACTTCAGTGGAGTCAAAACTCACTGACTCTACTGGACTTTTAAGGCCTGATAGGCTCTGCAATGCATAGTGTCATACACTTAGTGATCCTCACTTGTATGCAGACAAGTAACTGGCTTCCAAAGCAAAAATGTCATTCAGTGCAAAGCAACAGAATCCCCTATAGAACATTACCAGGATTGCACTCGGTTTCCCTACAGCCCAAAGATTGACCTTCTGATCCTCCCCACCAGTTATGAGGATTCTTGATGTCCGCCTCCCAAACTTGACACAATTGACATCGGAAGCATGCGCGACAAACTCCTCTGGTCATTGTCAAGGAAACATGATCGTAGTAGACTACCACGAATCCATCAGGACATATTTCAAGTTTATTTCAGAATTAACATTTTTAGGGATATTTCAGAATATAAATTTCCACAAGGTAACACAATCGACTGAAATCCAGAGCTAAATACTCATGTCATCAATTCAAATTCGTCTCTTTCCTCAAAAATTTCAAATTCGTCTGCATTGCATTATCAACATCAAACAACACCATTTTGGGGGTAAAACTGAGTTCATTTGAATAACTGCACTATCCATGCTATGCTAGCACCTAAATTCTTGATTAAAAAAAACATAGTATGAGATTTGAAGATTTTTTATATTGATCTTCCCAATTTTCACATAATACGTGTCAGGAATTCAGAGCCTACAGTATGACCCCATTTGCTGAAATTGGCACAAACTATCCAAGAAATGGGTAAATTACATAATACGGGAGTCAAATTTCCTGACAACGCATTCATTTCTTGCACCACTCTACCACCTACTAGTTCACTTAGAAATATACTTAGTCTGATCTTAAGCAGAAAACTATACTAATAAGGAGAAATGAACAGTCAAAGAGCAAGACAAAAAAAATCACAAGGTCTAAAATTGGTTCCTTGGAACCAACTCAATTCCAGCACTGTACTCAACCCAATCACAAACTCACAGGAACAAAAAGACCAATATGAACGCAAGAACAACCAAGATTCAAAAGTAGGTTCTTGGAATCGAATCCGATCACCGCACGCGAGCCCAACTCAACCGAAACCTAACCTCACAGATTCAAACAAGCGGGCAAGAACAATTCGGCTTAAAAGACTCCAATTCGAAATTCCCAAACCGATAACACACGGCGCAAGAATTGGGATACGGAGCTTGTACGCGCGCTTGGTGGCCATCCGTGATGGCCGCAGTCACCAAAAGCTTGGATTTTTTTTCCTCACTGTGGCGGAGAGAAGAATTCGAATTTCCTTTCAGGATCGTCACATTTATGGCCTCTCAGCTGCTGCTAAAAACCTGCCTAATTTTCTTCCAATAAACTAGAGAGAGAATTTAGAGAGAGAGGAGGAGAGGGAAAGCCACTACAGTTATTAGTTGGAGGGGAAAAGGAGTAGGAATGTTCAGCAAGGAAGCCCACCGCAGCTTCTCTCCTTTCCTTTTCTTCCATCTTTCTTTTTGTGTTTTTAATCCCCCCTTGAATTTTCAGCTATTTTATATTGAGACATGTGTAAACAGCTCCCTTTATTGGGAGGATATCAGGTGCACATAGTGCATTTGGTGCACATATGAAAAAACTTTTATTTGGGTATCAAATTAGCATAAAAAAATTCTGAAAAAAATTCTAGATGTAATTTATGGTGTAATGTTTCACCCTTTAAAATTTGAAGTTCAAACTCAAAGTATGTTAGAAGATACAAAAAGAGAAATTGACATATGATAGATCAAATGGTCTTTGAAAAAAAGCGAAATGTTACTATTCACAATAAACTTCTCTTTTTGTATCTTCTAACATACTTTGAGTTTGAACTTCAAATTTTAAAGGGTGGAACATTACACCATAAATTACATCTAGAATTTTTTTCAGAATTTTTTGTGCTAATTTGATACCCAAATAAAAGTTTTTTCATATGTGCACCAAATACACTATGTGCACCTGATATTCCCCCCCTTTATTGAGTGTATAAAAATCAACTTTTTAATACTCGACGCTCAAGCTGCACGCTTAGAAATGGCAATCACATATTTTTGATAGGACAATCGAAACATCATACAAACATTCATTAAAATTGGCGTTGCTAACAGAAGAGTACTACACAATGCATTAAACTGTCCCTCTTATCTTTTGTTGAGCTCGTCACCAATATTTTTTGAGGCGAAATTGGCCACAACATACTTAACTTTTGCGCCCTTAGCTACTGGACATCTAGAAATCGTGACTTTGCCAAAAGATACTAAAATTGTTTGTCTCTTGGCGGTAGAACACTGAGGCGATTATTATATTATTTTCGGGCAGTGAGAAAAGATAAATTTTCGAAAAAGACTCTGGTGCCCCTAACCAGCCCCAGTGCGATTGAACCCTAAAACCTTCACTTGTGTTGGGCCACAACCAAACGCCCCTTTAGTCTTACTCCCTCAATTCCCTCACCATCGCTGACCGCTGCCACCATTGGAAATCGCCTGGATCCAGAGGCCAGCAATATCCTCGGTCCTCAACGCACATGGGACGTTGATGGCCCATGGAGATGAAGTCACCAGGGTCGAAGGTGCGGCGCCTAAGGAGCACGGACTCGCCGTCGAAGCCTGTGGCGCTTTCATGGGTCCCCAACAGGTAGGCTTCTTCCTCATGCCTCCATTTGTGCCATTTTCACTCGTTGAGTACTAGGTTGATTTAGTGTTGATTTGGTGTGTATAGTTCAGATCTGGGTTTTTATGGTTAGATTTTGGGTCCTATACTATGATATTGCTGATTTTGTTCCATTCTCATATGCGTAGGATAGATGCAGGATTGGCATGCAGGGTAGCCATTCGTGTTGGTTCTTATGTTGAGTTCACTTACGACGGTAGGCAAGAGAACCATGTCATCCGTGACATTAACTAGGTTTTAGACAAGGATATTAGTTGTTTGATTGACTTACCGAAATATCTTAATGATGAGGTGAAACATGGCTGCAACCAAGCACTTATTGTCACTATTTGGAACAAAAATTGCAATAGGTATACCAAGGTTGCTTCTGCCTCAGCTTTGCTTGATGTCTTTGACATATACCGGGACATGAGAAGGCTCCCACTGTTTGTTAGTGTATCTAGTTGTAATGCATCTAGGCAGCCAAGCACTAGCAACGTGTCTTGTGTCTAGCAGGTCAGCTCTGAGCAGCGGACATTATGTGCAATACATTCATTCACCATACACATTCTATCATGTTCTTGTATGGTATATATCAATGCATTCATTCTGTCACCATACACATTTCGTTTACTACATCTATCTCCAATGTGCAAATAAGATGGTCATATGTAAGATGCATGAAGATGATAATGATGTGTCATGGTTGCACATATGCATGCACTGGTTGAGAGAATTATCCAAAGAAATGATGTAGCTCCTGAGAACTTAACCATTTCAAGCTAACATATTGGCAACAAAATACACACTGGGCTCATGAGAACTTAACCATTTCAAACTAGTAGAATGGCAACAAAATACATACTGCCATTAACATATACATTAAGCTATTTCTAACATGAACATCTACATAAATCTACTTCTTAAGGAACACTGCCAAGACAGCCATAAGGAGGAAGGCAATCTCCTAGACAACCATCATCAACCTCTCACCCAAGCGATGGTTCTTGTTCACCAAAGCCGCATTGCCAGCCATCCAAAACCTCAGTCTCTTCATCTCACCATACATTCCATTCATGGTATTCATCATCGTAGTCAACACGGGAGGCATCGCAACAATGACACCCTACATGTTGGTCATGAAACTTATTCATGTCTTCCATGGTTTCCTGGACCTTATTCACGGCAAACTTCAACTCATACCGGCAGTCGAGTGAAAGCATCATCTGGACTCGGATTGTCAACATGCAACAATCCATTATCAACCAAATAGACTTTGTACTTATCTTCCCACATGAAAATTTTGCACCGGTTGGGGAGCTGGAATCAACAAAGTCCACAATCTCAAAGCGAATGTGTCAAATTCTAACAAAAATTCATAGCCAAATATCAACAAAAACACCAAATACAAGACCAAAAGAACATGAAAAACTACTCACATTTTCATTCTTGGGGCACTTGAAGAACTTCTTGCCTGGATTAGAGCTCGTCCAGGAGGTGCGCTCCACTACTGTCGTCTGGCAAAAGGGGCATTGCACCAGGGGGACTCTACCACTCTGTGCTTGTGTGCATGTCCTCACGTGTGCCGAAGAAGACGACCTGGAGAATGAACCACCTGCCATGGCGGCCGCTAGGGTTTGAGAGCGAGTGTTATGCGAGGAGAGAGAGAGAGAGAGAGAGAACGCGAGTGCGACCTAGGAGCGATTGAGTCGGGAGCGACCTAAATGGTTCGACTGAGCCAGGTCCGACCGAATGGCAAAATGGGCATTTCTTGTGCTTTCTCTCTCCTCTCCCGTCCGGAAATACTATAATAATTTTCCCAGTGTCGTAAAACCAAGAGACACAATTTTAGTGTTTTATGACAAAGTCATGATTTTAGGTGTCCAACAGCTAAAGACGCAAAAGTTGAGTATCATGTAGCAAATTTTGTCTTTTGTGAATTGCCCTCTTGGTGGTCCATGGGATTTTCTCGTCGCAACCCTCATCCTAGGCATCTTTAGAAAGAGAGGAGAGGTTACAGGAAGTTCAAAGAATTAATTGGAATAGAATTCAGTGAAAAAGAGTTGAGGTTTCGTTTTTCGTCAGATAATCGGACGCATCATTGTTCTATGGCGCAGACGATCAAGATCTTGATGGTCTGGCGCCAAGAACCTGGCCGTTCGATTTTCTGACCGAAGTTCTAGGCAATCGAAAGTTGAATTTTGATGGTTTTTCATGGAGTGAATCCATGGATCTGATGCGCAAACATCATTAGACATCAATTATCTACTTTTGCCCAATTAGAACTACAGAAATCAACCGCATTTTCATCAAACCCTAAAAAGGACCTCCTAGGGTTCCAAAAGATGGTAAAACGTAAATCAAACGAAGTTTTACCTTAAGATTTAGAGGAGTTGAACCCTGGAGAGGCAAGAAACACCGAGAAATCAAAGAAAAGCCGAGTTTTGGAGTGGATTTTAGAGAGGTGTTGGGGTGGCGCTCGGACTGGAGAGAGAAAAGCGAAGGAGAACTGGAACGAACGGTTGAACCGTTCGGGGGTTAAGGAGAATGTGAATAGTAACGACGGGAAGTTACTGCCCTCTCACAAACCGACGCGGTCGTACCAACAAAAGACCGCCGGTAGAACTGCACCACGGTCATACCGCTGTTATAACGTCGGTCGCATCGCAAAAGTGGTCGTCATCTGCGTATAGACGCCGGCTGATCCGATTACACGAGCTTCGGATTTTCTTTGGAACTTAGATTATTTGCAAATGATCCCTAGTTTTGCACTCAAATAAATATCATTAAGGATCATTATGCATAGAATGAACTATTGTCTATATAGGAACATAATTTTTATGATCATAGCTATCTTTAATAAAAGATTTGAAAAATACTTACATAAAATACTCAAATATCATCAAATGAAGCAGAAAAATATGAGGCAAGAGTTCAAACAACATTTGAATAGTCTATGATATTTAACTCATTCCTCAATTTGCAAAAGCGGCCTTCATCTAATGACTTGGTGAAAATATCCGCTAATTGGTCTTCGGTTCTTATGTGGCTAATCTCAATGTCTCCCTTGCTCACATGATCTCTCAAGAAATTGTGGCGAATATCTATATGCTTGGTTCTTGAGTGTTGAACAGGATTATTAGCAATTTTCACCGCACTATTATTGTCACACAAAAGAGGCATTTTATCAATTTTAATTCCATAATCCATCAATATTTGCCTCATCCATAGCAATTGAGCACAACAACTTCCCGCGGAAACATATTCGGCTTCGGCGGTGGATAATGCTACGGAGTTGTGTTTCTAGGATGACCATGATACTAAAGATCTTCCTAAGAATTGACAACTACCCGAGGTGCTTTTTCTATCCACTTTGCAACCCGTATAATCGGAATCCGAATATCCAATTAAATCAAATTTAGCACCCTTGGGATACCATAGGCCAATGCTAGAGGAATGCTTTAAATATCTTAGTATTCTTTTAACGGCCATTAAATGGCACTCTTTTGGAGTTGCTTGAAAACGTGCACACATGCAAACGCTAAACATGATATCAGGCCTAGATGCGGTAAGATAAAGCAAACTACCAATCATAGACCTATAAAGTTTTAAATCTACCGGTTTACCTCCCTCATTTAGATCAAGATGACCATTTGTAGCCATAGGAGTCTTGATAGGTTTTGCATCCTCCATGCCAAACTTCTTGATCAAATATTTTGCGTACTTGGTTTGGCTCACAAAGGTTCCATCTTTGAGTTGCTTGATTTGAAGTCTAAGGAAATAGCTCAATTCTCCGATCATGGACATTTCAAATTCCCTAGACATCATATCACCAAACTCTTCACAAAAATCTTGATTAGTAGACCCAAAAATGATATCATCAACATAAATTTGACAAACAAAGAAATCATCATTTAAAATTTTAGTAAATAGAGTTGAATCAATCTTCCCAATTTTGAATCCTTTTGAGACTAAAAAATCTCTAAGGCGTTCATACCTTGCTCTAGGAGCTTGTTTAAGACCATAGAGCGCCTTGGAGAGTTTATAGACATGATTAGGATTTTTAGGATCTTCAAAACCGGGAGGTTGTTCAACAAAGATAAGCTCGGATATTTTACCATTTAAGAATGCACTTTTAACATCTATTTGAAATAATTTAATATCAAAGCATGATGCAAAAGCAAGTAATATCCGAATTGACTCAAGCCTAACTACGGGAGCAAAGGTTTCACCAAAATCCAAACCTTCAACTTGTCAATACCCTTGAGCGACCAATCTTGCTTTGTTCCAAACAACCAAACCATTTTCATCTTGTTTGTTTCTAAAAACCCATTTTGTACCAATAACATTGTATTCTTTGGGTCGATCCACCAATGTCCAAACTTCATTCCGGGTAAAGTTGTTGAGTTCTTCATGCATAGCATTCACCTAATCCTGATCTTCAAGTGCTTCTTCTACATGCTTTGGCTCAATAGAAGAGACAAAAGAGTAATGTTCACAAAAAGAAGCAACACGAGAGCGAGTTTGGACACCCTTACTTACGTCACCCAATATTTGATCTATTGGATGATCCTTTGCAATTGCATTGTGGATTCTTGGTGGTAGGTTGGATGGTTGATCATCTTCCTTGTTATCCTCTTCATTAATTTGTACTTGACTTGTGGAAGATGTGGGTGATTCAACTTGAGTGGAAGATGATGGATTATCTTCGGGCTTGATGTCGCCTATTTGCATATGTTCCATTGCTTTTCTTAAGGCTTCATCACCTACATCATCCAAATTCTCATGCTCTTCTTGAGAGCCGTTAGTTTCATCAAATTGCACATCGTGTCTTTCTTCAACTAAACTGGAGTTTTTGTTAAAGACACGATAAGCTTTGCTATTTGAAGAGTAACCAAGCAAGAAACCAACATCACAACGACTATCGAATTTTGAAAGACGAACACCCTTCTTTAAAATATAACACTTGCAACCAAAAACTCGAAAATAAGAGATGTTCGGTTTTCTTCCTACAAAAAGCTCATAGAAGTCTTTTTCAAAAGCCGATGCAAATAGAGACGATTTATGGCATGACAAGCGGTGTTAATAGCTTCCGCCCCACAAACAATCGGAAGTATTATATTCATCAAGCATTGTCTTAGCCATTTCAATTAATGTACGATTTTTCCTTTCTACTACTCCATTTTGCTCTGGAGTGTAGGTTGTGGAAAGTTCGTGCTTTATTCTAAGTTCATCACAAAAGTCTTCAACTTTAGTATTCTTGAACTCGGAACCATTATCACTATGGATTTTCTTTATTTTGAAATCAAATTCATTTTGGGCCCTTTTTGCAAATCTTTTGAAAATTCCGGAGGTTTCACCTTTGTCATCTAGGAAGAATACACATGTATATTTAGAGTAATCATCCACAATAACTAAACAATAGCTATTACCTCGATACTCTTATAGGTTGTTGGCCCAAACAAATCCATATGTAAGAGTTCCAATAGTCTAGAAGTTGACATGATACTTTTGGAAGGATGAGAATTAGCGACTTGTTTACCGGCTTGACAAGCACTACAAAGTCTATTTTTCTCAAACTTCACATCTTTCAAGCCAACAACTAAATCATGTTTGAAAAGCTTTTTGAATTGAGTCATCCCAACATGAGCTAGCCTTCTATGCCAAAGCCAACCCAAAGAGGTTTTTGCCAATAAACAAGTTTTTAAACATGATTCACTTGAACTAAAATCAAATCTAAAGCCTTTGAAAGCTAAAGAGCTATCTTTTGCATTAGAGATGGTTACACCTTCACTAGAGAATGAGCAAATTAGTCCAAGATCACATATTTGAGCAACGAATAGCAAGTTAAAGTTTAATGATTCTACTAAAGGGACATTAGAAATGGAAAGGTCATTTGAGATAGCAATTTTACCCAATCCTAATACCTTTCCTTTGCTATTATCACCAAAAGTAATCTTCTCAATTCCTTGACCATTCTCTAATGTGGTGAACATGTTTCTATCACCGGTCATATGTTGAGTGCATCCACTATCAAGCACCCAATGTTTTTGTGAGGACCCCGGCTTATTTGGCTTGTAATGCTTAGTCATCCATTGACCCTAGCATCACAAACAAAATAACCCGTGTCTTGAGATATGTATACTTCTTAAATGCAAGATACACACCCTTTACAAAATCATGCATCAATTTCATACAAGACATAGAACCAAAGCACTAACTAGATTAAACCAAAGACATACATAATAGAGAGTTATTACAAAAGGGGCCGACCGGCCAAATAACAACTAAGAGTGATAAATAACAGCGGAAGCAAAAGCCATAAGATGGCGATAAACAAAAGCCATACGGTTTGCCTAAAGCCCACAAGGCAACCGACCGGGCCGCCAAGCTAGTCGTCCCAACCACCGTACATCTCACAAAAGTAGGGCTCTTGGGGCTCCACCTCCTCTGCAACAAATTAGTTAAGCAAAGCAAATGAGTACAAAAATGTACTCGCAAGACTGACGTGTAGGGTAACAGACCTATACATATGCTACATGCAAGCTTCTTTAAGTGGAGGTCAGATGTTGTTTTCAAAGATAAAGCAAGTTTTCATTTGCAATAATTAAATAGATTCAAAGCAGTTTTGCAATTCATTTTTAATTTGCAAATAACAAATGAGACAATAACATAATAACAATAGATAGATGACAACAATATTCCGAAGTGACTAACCCAATAGTCACCACAACAATAGCATGAATTACCCATTCATACCACCCATGTCAAGTCTTAATTAAAGGTTATAGTCTAACTCTCGAAAGACTTCCCCAAGCGTGTCCATAACCTAGACGAGGCTATTCAAATAATTTGAACCCCATAGGGTGTACCAATGTACCCACACGCCGATCGCCTTTTCGCCAAGCTATTAGCACACTTCCTTTGGTGTGCCAAGACACTAAGTCCAACGAGACATTTCCAATATTGAGTGTCAACAACGAGTCGCCCATATGGGGATACAACCTCCCCATACGCTGATACGGAGTCATCAAAGATGCTCACCCCTTATACTGGTGGTGCTCCTTGCAATGGATAAAACCACTCTCGCCACCCAATAGCCCACCATGCAACTCGAAGCTAACACCCGCCAAAGTACTTAGTCAAGAGAGGTCCCATATCCCCCTCGTGTGGTTAGCACACAAAATTGCTTGGTTTGGTGTAACAAGATGTTCGGTCCTTGTTGACTTAGGCACCATTCCACATACCAACAAATCACACCATCATCCATTGTGCACAAGTCCAAATAGTTTTCATTTTCAGTTTTGTTTTGACTTTACAAATTAATAAAGCACGAGTGCTGGACATAATGGAATAATAATTTTTATGTGATCAAGGTCATCGACTAAGTCGATGACCGCCCAATTCTACCGCAATCTAAGCATTACCAACACGTGATCTTCTAAGTGATGAGAGCTCATCCAACGAACTCTACATCACAGCAAGATATTCCTAGGCTTAGTAGTAGAGAATGAACATTTACCTACAGAGTATGCATATATAGGATCAACTAATCGATAATCATTTAACAACAAAATAGAGCATGCATACATACAAGTTAAACAAAGTATTAGACTTTGAAAGTAATGGGATTAAACATGATCAAACTGCTTGCCTTGCTGGAGCTATTCACTATGCTGCAAAGGTTTGTTCACGGGATCAACGCACTCGTTGGCACCTAACGAAAAAGCGATAAAAAACCGATAAGAACGACGAAAACCGAAACGGCTCAACAGAAAACTTTCTCCAAATGCTCTGAAATTTTTACATCAATAAGAGCATGATTTTTAAAGAATTTAGCAACAAGAACCAATTGATTTGGATTCTTAATGCAAAAGTTATGGCCAAAACAAATTTGTTTAGCCTGGAAATTGCTGGATAATTCAAATTGGTTAATGTTCATCCGAATTAAATTCCCTAGCACAATTTTCCAAAGAGGTGTTGCACCTGGGATTTTTATGGTAAATCAAGCACCTCATGAGATGAATAACACAATTGAGTTCACCTCATTTGGAGCCATGATGCATACTTTATGATTTTTCAAAGACATGCAAAAGAGCATAAGTAAAATGCACCCACAATTCTTTTGAAAACAGTGACATGCCTAAATCCTATTCTACCATTTATTACACTAATAGAGGAAGCCAACAAAGTTAGATTCACTCAAAAAGGATCTATAGAGGATTACTAATGCATTTTATAAGTTAAATGAAAATTTTATAGCAACATTAAAAGTCTATTTCTAAACCAATTTGCAAATCCATTTTCTGGAGTCAAACTAAGCTTACAACCATTTTTAGATTAAAGCTGAGTCCAAACCAGAGCTACCAAAATTTGAATCAACTCAAAAGGAGCTAAAATGAAATAGTTATGCATTTTTGAAATTCATTACCTTTTTCAGTTCACAAATAAATCCATCGGGAATTCCTAAAATCGATTCGACGCGGACGAACCTGGGCCGTTGATCCTGGATCGGACGGCCCAAGATCTGCCGGCAACGCGCGCTCGTGCCCGCGTAGATCCAACGAACATGGGCCGTTGATCTTGAATCCAACGGCCCAAGTTGGATCGCGCACGGCGCATTTGGAAACCCCGCGCACGAAAGGAGGCGGAGGTCGTGGACCATTGATCACGAGATGGACGGCTCACAACCAATGCGACACAGCGCACGCGCACGGCCCCGCGAGATCTCGCCCGCAGATCTAAAACTGGACGGTCCTAGGACATCGCTACAGTTGTCGGTTTTGTCCGACAACGAAACCGACGGCGAAGAAATGGTCACCGCCGGCGACTCAGGCCACGGCGGTGCGAATGGATGCCAGGTACGGGTGCGCAATAGCAGTGCACACCCACTGGTATCACTCACACCCACAGTGGTGGACCAGAGCGCCGGCGAGCCGGAGGAGAGGCGGCGGTGCAAAGCACGGCCAAACGAAAAACAGCATAAGGAGCTCCGCAGCGGTTCATCCAAGCGAGTGCCTAGCTCTAAGGGACTACCAGGAGGTTACCTGGAGGTCGCGGAGGGACAGAGGAGGACAGAGCAGCTCCGGCGACGAAGGACCTTGCCGGCACCAAGGAGGACAACGTGGAGAAGAGGACCTGGGCATAATCAACCGCACCGGGTCATCAAGATGCATTCCATAGAGTTAGGAGGTGCTCCCAGAGCAAGGAATTGAAAGGGGGAGGTCCTTACCGGCGATGGGGAAGAAGGGGGTGCTTTTCGACCGAAGGGGACCAACTCCAAATTAGCTGCTCCCTGAAGAGGTCAACCCAAAATTGAGTTAGGGTTAATACTCCAGGAGGTTAGAGGAACAATATGGAGCAAGAGGTTGAGTGAGGGAGCCACTGGAGCACGGGTTCCACCGAGGAGCTTCAAGGTGCAACAATGGCGGCCGAGGGGCTCACGGGTGCTCGAGCTCCTTAGAGCAGAGGAAAAGCTAAGTGGTGTTTAAAGAGTGCCAAGGAGGAACAAGAGAACCTTTTAAAGTCGGGGGGGGGGCAGAGGCCATGAGCTAGGGTTAAGCTCCATGGTGAGCTTAGCCCACAGCTCGGTCCATGGCGCCACAAGGACACGGAGGGGATGGGGGCGGTCGAGCAGACCTAGGGGCAGAAGGTCGACCAAAGATTTAATGTTGGCGAAGAAAAGAGTGGTTAAGAGGCAACAGGGCACTGCTCCCCCTCTGCCATGGCGCACGCGTGCGAGCCCGAGGAAGGAGAAGAACAGGCGCTGCTCTCAACCGTTAGATAAGAACAGGGGGAGGTCGTGACCCTCGGATCGGATTCGGGGATCTGAAAGGAAAGGGGGAGGTCGCGTCCAGAGGATCTCGATTAGGAGGTTGCAGCCGCAAGATCTCCATCGCACGGTGGCGAAAAGAAAAGGGGAGGTCGCGCGCGCGAAAGGAGATAGGAGGTCGCGGCCGTTGGATTTGCATCCAATGGCACGGAACAGAGGTGGGGAGGTCTTAACCGTTGCGCGCGACCCTGACAAGCAATGGGAGGTCGTGGCTGTTGGATTTTGATCCAACGGCACACAACATCGAGGGGAGGTCGTGGCCGGTGCGCACGACGCGATGGGAGGTCGTGGCCATTAGATTTACATCCAAGGGCGCACAACGTTGAGGGGAGGTCGTGGCCATTGGATTTACATCCAATGGCGCACAACATTGAGGGGAGGTCGTGGCTGTTGCGCACGACGCGATGGAGGTCGTGGCCATTAGATTTACATCCAAGAGCGCACAACATTGAGGGAGAGGTCGTGGCTATTGCGCACGACGCAATGGATGTCGTGGCCGTTAGATTTACATCCAAGGACGGACAACATTGAGGGGAGGTCGTGGATGTTACGCACGACACAAAGGGAGGTCGTGGCCGTGGATTTTTAATCCAAAGGCGCACAACAGAGAGGGAGGTCATGACCGTTGGATTTACATCCAAAGGCACTGAACAGAGGAGGGAGGTCATGGCCATTGCGCACAACGCTGAAACGGGGGAGGAGGTCGTGGCTGTTGGATCTCGATCCAATGGCGCACAACGGGGATGAGAGGTCGTGGCCAGTGGATCTCGATCTGATGGTGCACAACCTAGAGGGAGGTCGTGGCGGTTGGATTTTGATCCAACGGCGACGAAATAGAGAGGGGAGGTCGTGGTGGTTGGATTTCAATCCCACGGCTACGAACAGAGGTAGGAGGTCGTGGCTGTTGCGCACGACACGGAAAAGAGGTGGGGAGGTCGTGGCGGTTGGATGTTGATCCAACGGCGACGAAAGGGAGAGGGGAGGTCGTGGCCGCTAGATCGGGATCTGACGGTGACGAAATGGAGAGGGGAGGTCGTGGCCGCTAGATCGGGATTTGACGGCGACGAAATGGAGAGGGGAGGTCGTGGCCGTTGATTTGGATCCAACGGAGCACGACCTCGTGCGGGGGAGGAGCTCAGCTGAGCTGGGCCGCGGTTGGTTGTGGCGGAGGTCGTGGCTGTTGGATTTTGATCCAACGGGGCACGACCTCGCGCGGGGGAGGAGCACGGGCTGAGTTGGAGATGCGGTTGGGTTCGACCCACTTGGGAAGTGGCTTGGACCCAAGGAACAGTGCCAGATTTGAATTTAAATTTGAAGGCTGAGGTTGGAGGAATTTTTTAGAGGTAGCAAACTAACTCCAAAAATTTCGAAATTTTAACTGGAGCTTCCTCACTCCAGGATTAACCTTACATAAAATTTTCAAAGGTTGTTATGCATTGCATTTTTCTCAGGAAATTCATCAAGGGCTATTCTAGGGTTTGACCAATTGAAAAATTGGTTTGACTGATCTCCAAAAATTATCAAATAATTTCTAAAAATTATGAAATAATTCCGAGAGGTCACCCATCATTCCTCGACCCAAGGAAAAATATTTCCCAAAGTTTGGCACAGGATTTGTGAGAAGTTGAATAAGGGTTTGACTTTAGTCAACAGGAGCTTTGTATTTTTGAATTCCACAACACTTGACAAGAATTATAGAAGAGTTCAAGAGTTTCAAGATGTGAGAAAAAGTTTAAATTTCTACATATTTTCTTACATTTGAAACACACACCCATTTATACATTTGGGATGTTACAGTTTTCCACCGATTTTATAGTTCACCTATAAAACAAAAATCAAGTTCTTTTAGGTACCCAAATTTGTTTGGGTCCTTGGAGGTTAGTAACTAAGGATTTAGGCACCCAAATAGCATTCTTTTTAGCGCCTAGAATTGAAGTGCCAACAAAACGAGCAATTACTTTACCATCCTTATTCTTTCTAAGCATATAGCAAGAATCATATATACCAATAGATGGAGTCTTACCCTTAGGACAATTTTGTTGCATATGTCCTATTTCCCGGCACTTATGGCAATACTTACCATTTTGCCTCACAAATCTTGTGGGCATATTTGCCGGCTTCTTACCTTTCTTAGGCACATACCCAAGACCTTCCTTGTTGAATGAGCACATTTGCTCACTCAAAAGCTTGTCAAGAGTGGCCTTACCCTTGAAACATCTTTCTAAGCTCTTGCTTAGCTTGGTCACTTGCTCTTTTAGTTCATTGTTCTCATAAACAAGCTTTGCATCATTTTGCTCAACAAAATCATGATTAGCATTAACACTAGAGCAACATGGCATAACAAGTAGGTCATCACATGAAGTATATGCACTAGTCTTAGCAATTTCTACACTAGGCATATCATCAATAATATTGCATGTAATTCCTATACTAGAACAAGACTTATTTGAATATTCTTGGATAAACAAGTCATGAGCTTCCTTTAGTCCCTCATAAGAATCTTTTAGAGAAATATACTTCCTATTTAAGATCTTATATTTTGACTTTTCTTTTCCAAGATATTCGCTTAATTCATCAAGCATATCCATTAATTCATCATAAGTTGGTTCATCACTATTAATGGATTTTACCTTATCTCCTTTTGCCATGGGGCAAGTAGGAGTGGAGAATAGCGACGGAGCTTCCTTGATGGCGATGTCGACTAGTCCCTTCTTCTTGGGGGACTCTTCCTCATCGGAATCGGAGTCGCTTGACTCATCATTTGAATCCCACTCTCCAATGTGGGCTTCATATTTGCCATCTTTGTGAAGCTTCTTGAAGAGCTTCTTCTTGCCATTATACTCCTCCTTCTTAAATGACTTGCCCTTGTCATCCTTCTTTTCGGGGCAACGGGAAGCAATGTGCCCATTCTCTTCACAATTATAGCACCGAATGTTGCTATAACGCTTCTTGTCACTTGAGGATTGCCTCTTCTTGTACTTGTCGAAGTTATAGCTTCTATTGGGGCGTCTCTTCATGACCCTCTTCATTCTTCTCACAAGGAGTGCATACTCCTCGTCGGATTCATCTTCTTCATCCTCATCATCACTTGATTCCGCTTTAGCTTTGAAAGCGGTAATCTTCTTCTTTGAGGAAGATGTCTCCAAGAGCTCTTCTTTGTCCTTCTTGAACAACCCATTTGTGATGAGGTTGCCCAAAAGCCCCGTTGGTGTCATCCTTGGCAACTTGGGTGAGTTGAGAAATAGCATCACCAACGTTTCATACTTATCCGGGAGAGCCCTAAGCATTTTGCGCACACTATCA
This sequence comes from Phyllostachys edulis, assembly GCA_036346405.1. NCBI lineage: Eukaryota > Viridiplantae > Streptophyta > Magnoliopsida > Poales > Poaceae > Phyllostachys > Phyllostachys edulis. Next base: position 13,446,585 of record CM070563.1, read on the forward strand.
ACATCAAGAAGGTTAGTCCCAAAGCCCTTGAGTTCATTCACAGTGTTGTTGAGTCTTGAATACATCTCATTGATGTTTTCATGAGGCAACATTATGAATGTCTCATATTTGATCCGGAGCCTATGCAATTTGGCTTCTTTAACCGTGGATGTACCCTCATGGATTTCCGAGAGGGGGGGTTCAAATATCATGAGCGGTTTCTAAATTGCTCACTCTATTGAACTCATCCGCGTTCAAAGCGCCAAAGAGAGCATTCATAGCTTCGGCATCTAAATGAGCATTATGCGTCTCTTGATCCGTGGGAATTAGTGGATTAAGAGGCATGACGTAACCCTCATTTACGATTTTCCAAATACTTGGACTCACGGCCTTTAAATAAATTGGCATTCTAATTTTCCAATAAGTATAATTAGAGCCATCAAATAAAAGAGTCTTTCCTATAGCAATTCCCTCACTAGCCATCCTTTTCTCTCTTAGACGGTTAAGTCTAAATCAATGAGAGACCAAGCTCTGATACCACTTGTAGGATCAAGGATAACCGACTAGAGGGGGTGAATAAGAGGTTTTTAAACTTTTTAACAATTTAACAATTTTAGCCAATTAATAACTTAGTCTAAACAAGTTACACTTCTAACTAAGCAATTCAATCACAATAAACAAGCTAGAAATATAAATGCGGAAAGTAAAAACTAGAAATAACCACGATGACACAACGATGTTTTTCCCGTGGTATCGAAGACTTGCCGGTCTTCACTAGTCCACGTTGAGGAAGCTTGACAACTCAAGCCAGCTCCACGAATTAAGCCTTCCCTCGATTCACTATGGTTGTTCTTCCTCCGCTCCAGAGATGGTGAACACCGAACCACTCACAAGCTTGCACAAAGCCTCTTCACAATATTCTTGAAGAGATCACCGTGCTCAACCACCAAACCGTCTAGAAGTGCAGCAACACTCCAAGAGTAATAGATCAACGGCCTTCACTTGATGGCACTCAAGTGCAAATGGATCAACTAGGAGTATGAATGCACTTGAATGGATCTCAACAAGCTCACAATGAATGCACAAGAGTATTTTTGAGTGTTGAGTGAATGCACAAAGCTCTCAAAGCTCTATAGATGTTAAATGAACTCTAGCCACCCTTCCTTGAGCAGTTGGGGGGTATTTATAACCCCCACCACCAATTATGACCGTTGGGGACCAAACCTCAACTCTCAATAAAATCGAACGCATCACAAGCCAAGGAGCCAGACGACCGCACTTAAGTCACAAAGACGATAACGGCTAGAATAATTATTAAAAATACTCAATATAGCCGTTGAAATCCGATCGAACGACCGCCAACTAAAGTGCGGTACGTCCGCATTGCCCCGGTCGTACCGCATTTACGAGCGTACAACCGATCGTAGGGTTTCACAAATCGCCGTATAAAAATCGGTACGATCGCAGAGCGGTACAACCGTTTCTAAGAAGCGGTACGACCGAATTCCAAAACAAGTTTTTGAGCCAAAATGCACTGGTACTATTTTTCTTGAACCGCCAACAAAAAAAAGGGAATGACCGCAATGCGGTAGTACCGCTCAAAGAGCCGGTCGTCAGATCGCTTTTGTTCTCGGTTGGTCGTTTCTTCAAAATCCAGACTACCGCCAAGTAAAGTCCGGTCATACACACTCAAGCGGTACAACCGCAATTATAATCAGCAGACTACCGATTTTGGATGCGATTAAAGCTTTCAAATTCAATTTTAAGTTCAAATTCAAATGCATGCATGATCCTAAATTGATCCATATGGCACAAGAACATGCTATCAAGCTACTAGTCATGATCCCTCTTAATAGTACGACATTTATCTTATAATCCGGTCTTCCAACCAAATCTCCTAAGACCGGTAAAAATACACAAGGATCCTAGACTATTGTACCTTGTCTTTGAGCCAAAAGATCTTCATGTAGTCCATTTGCATGCAACTTTGCATCAATAAGTTCACCAATGGGACTTAACCTTGTAAATACTCAATAAACACATTAATCCCATATTCACATATTATCATTAATTACCAAAATAATTTTTAGGGGCCTAGATGCTTTCACCCTCTCCCTGGCCATGCCGCCCACAGACTTGGAACCCTGGCCAAGAGCGGCCAGTTTTTCCTCTAGCAAGATCAACCCCGCTATCGCACCCACCCGGAGGAAGACTTCTTGGTCAGAAGACAAGAGTCGGCGAAGTGGACGGATCCGCGTGCATCGGAATCGACAGTGGTCCCAGAAGAGAGACCATGTCCATCAGCGATGAGTTCGCAGGATCCGAGAGTTACTGGGTGGCGTCGTCGACCTCACGGGGGGCGGAGGCGGTCGGCAGCCAGTCCGCAGATGGCTGGAAGACCGGTGAATCCACCTTGCCATCGTCTCCCTTAGGGCTCCAAGTCATGGTCACTTCAAGCCTCATAGGGTCCTCTCGAAGGATGGCGGCCTCCTTGTTGATCACGGTCCCCACCGTATCGAGATCCTCCAGAGCCTGTGGCGGCGACAGAGGAAGCTTGCTTCCCTGCTCGTCTGAGCCGTAGCGAGGCACTGAAGGCCCCAAGGAGGTCTTGCAAGGCTGTTGTAGAGTCGGCGACTTCTTGGGGGGAAGGAAGAGCCTTCTCGATGGAGATCTTGTGCGGCTCCATCCCCTTCCACTCCCAGCTGCAGCAGGAGCCCGAACCGGGCCCAAGGCCACGAACGCCAAGAGCGCCTCATGGGAGCGAGAGCGCCTTGGGGATCACAAGAAGATCCTCCCGGCAGACCTCGGTGGGAGGTTTATGTTAGTGTCGAGCCGACGCTACCAAGATTTCAAAGATGAAATTTGGCACGACCAGCACGCCCAGTCTTCTTCATGGTCATCCATATCGTCCCTCCTATAGCCGAGCCTGGAGTGGACGTCGCCAGGCCAACACCGCGGTTGTCTTCCTTCCCCGTCTGGCACCCCGGTTGTCCAACAGAAATGGACTCTCACAGGGTATTCTTCTCCCTCCTCAGGAGAGGTGCCACTGTGACCACTATCAAGACAATGGAAGTCATTTGGAGAGAAATCTTCAAAAATACTGAGGTGAACAAAGACCTGATGACGAAGGCCCTCCCTGGAGAAGCCAATCAGGGACGAAAGAGCTCTAGAGGCCTGCTCAACCTCCTGGTCTCCAACCTCCGGGCGATCCATGAGGCAGATGTACGAAACCTTTGGAACGGCATCCGGGTCGTGGACCCAGACCCAAACCACCCACATGGCTGCATTCTGGTCTCGCTCACGAGACAACTCATCAACTCTATCAAATTGACAATCCCCCCCCCGCCAAACGCTCGATCACCGAGGGCCGCCAAGCATGTAGAGGGACTCCTTCCAGACACAACAGGGCTCGGTACCTCCATATGGTGCGATGAGCATCCATCGCATGATCCCATTGCTGGAACCGCAACTGGAGGCCGTCGAGGGAGGCTCCTCCTACATCGAGCGCAGAGTCGTGCTGGCACTGGTTCTGGAACTCCACCAGGTAGTCCTCCCGATGATAGTGGGAGACAAAAATGTTTCGCATCGAAAACCGCAAGCGAACCTGAATGGTTCACGCTACCATGGCCGACGAAGGGGATCGACGTGGGCCTACCACCTTGACGATGATCGTGAGGTTGCGAAGCCTCTGAATGTCCTCCTCCATGTCAGGAGAGACAGTGATGGCGCAAAAGCCCTCCTCTGGCCTACTGGAGGCATGGCCGACAGGTTGGTTCTCCATGCAAGCTTTGGCCCCTGAAGTAAGGGCTACTGCAGCATCAGCTCATGTTGGAGGACAAGGAGCTAGCTTGCTTACTGAAGAACGAGTGGGGCAAAAGCGAGCAGTGTGCCCATTAGCCTTGCACCTGAGACATTTTATAGGCTCTCTGCAATGTGCTCTGCGATGGTCTTTAGCTAGACAGTGAAAATAGCGACCCATGAGTTGAGCATTAAAACGAGGTGCTGCCTTGGAGCTTGGCCTCCGAGCTAACTTCTCACCAAGCCTTCCTCCACCAGTAACGTTGTCTGACCTGAATCCAGTCATCCTGCCTCGGCCACACAACAGGACATTGAGTCTGTTGGGAGTAGCTCTGGTCCAGTTGGTTGAAGCACGAACTGAAGTTAAAGCCCCCTTTGCTGCCTGAACCACCAGTAGGCAATAAGGCAAAAGAGCTAGCAGAAGTACCCCAAGTAGATTTGCCTTTACTACCTACTTTAATCCACCTCGCCTGAGGATACTTCCTTCCGTTGGCCGCTAAACTCATTAAGGCCTTGAGCTCGTTCGGGGATAAAATCTTGGAAGATTTCGTCATGGAGACATAACTCTCTGCACCCACTTTCGCAAGCTGTGAAGAATTAAGAGCTCCCGAACTGACAGATATAGCAAGCAACACGATGACTGACCCTGACCGATGGGACAAGAGCTGGATTTTGGATGGATTTGGCATGCTGAGCTGTGTCTCTTAAAGGAGAGCAGGAGCAATGACCCGAGGTTCTAGCGCATCGAAAGGGGGGAGGGGCTCAGTCCCCTCGCCCAGCCCAGCCATTGAAGAAGAGGAAGGCGAAATCTCTGGCCCAGACCCTAGAGATACTGCCGAAGATTCGGGATCTTGCAGCAGGTCTAGGAGGCATGGTTCTAGCTCTACCACCGACTCAGAGGAAGGCAATTTTGGAAGATCTGGGTCTAGGGGGATGTAGGACCGAAAAGGCGACTAGAGGGGGTGAATAGGAGCACGATCACTTTTTCTCCTAACTTGGATTCAACACTAATTTCACTCCAATAGCTATGAAAACTATGAAGATCAATATGCAAGCACAGTGGAAGACTTGCGTTGAATTCAATTAACACCCCAAAGCAAAACCATCAAAACCACACTGTATACAGAGCTGAGCGGTCTGACCGGTGTGCATCTGGCGGTCTGACCTCTCCTGATGGTGAACAGGGAAAAACAGCCTGCAACCCAAAACACAAAATGATCAAACTTTTGATCTACAACTCTAAACTTGACCAAACTTGAGACACACCTTCCTAAGGATGTCAGGAACCTATTCCAATTAAGGATCATGTAGATCCATGTCAAAATTCCAACCTTTTTCCATTTGTGTGAAGGATGCCCCAAAACCGAGCAAAAACAAAACCTTGATCCAAACACTTGCTCGTGGGTGATTGATGATCAAGATGATCCTAGATGTATTCCCACATGTCACAACAAGCTAGATAGGGGCAAGAAACCAACAGAAAACGAAAGGATCAACAAAAGCCCCAAAATCACACAAGAAAGAGCAAGAACGAAAAGAGACTCATCTTTGAGGAATCTTGCATAGATTGATTCAAGATAGAAGATGGTTTACAACCACTCTATCTAGGAGGACAAAACTCAAAACATGAGTACACAATCAACTCATCTCTCTAGAAACCTAACCTCTCCACCTTTCTCTCTAAAACCCTAAAACACACTAGGGTTTTTCAAAATGAAGTGCTTCAAAGGTGCTGGACAGCACCCTCTCCTATTTATAGTGGAGGCTAGCTTCTAGAAGACTTTTCCTATTGGGCACCCGTTAAGCCCACACACAAACGGGTTTAACTCATGCACTCATTTTAAAGCATCGTCTCCAACTTCACTTGACCTAAACCACTTCTCCATGCGTTGTCTTGTGCCGTGGTTTAGTCAAGGGTCACCAAGGCGGTATTTAGATGAAATTACCAAAATACCCCTTCTCGATCCTTCTCCGAAGACCAAGTCCAAACTTGGTGAAGCAATCGCCTGCTTCGCCACGTGTAGGTTGATCAACGGTTTTCATCATGTCGACAAGTTTCTCCCGTCCGGCTCTCACCAAAACCACCATGGCACTTGCAGACCGACTTCGCCGCTTGATCCAACTCCGTCGACCGAATCGCCTGCTCACCATCCTTGTCCATTTTGCACCATGCTGGAGTCCATTGCCCTCACCCGGCATCCTCGATCGTTCTGGACCTTAGCTCTCCAAGCCTAGTCCCGATCATCCTCGCCGTTGACCATCGTTGACCTCCAAGTAACCTGCACAACAATAGACAAGCAAATCGATTCCTGGAACAAGTTCTTCGCAACTTGACCCACGTTAATCAAAACATGCATCATGCAACACATATGCACTGAAACCCATGAACTTGACCTAACGAACAAACATCACCGCCACGAAGGTCGCATTTAACTGTAACACAATTGATCGTGACCGCCACATCAAGGTTCGGCTCGATCGTCCCATGGCTTGCCTAACCGCCACCGAAGCCGGGCCCGACCGCCCCTAGACTTAGCCAAAATTCCACCCTGGAAAACCGAGACTCCTCTGGAAATTTCAAATGAATAAATCTTTTTCCTGGAAGCTCCAAAAATTATGAGACTAAGTGCAGTAGAATCTCCTCTCTTGCCTACACCCTCTATTTTTGGCCCAACTCTAAACTCCAAAATCTTTTTATGGCCGGTCTGACCGATTTCCAAACGCCGGTCTGACCACCACTCATGGCCGGTTAGACCGCCACCTTGGCCGGTCAGACCGCCACTTGCCTGACAGTGGTTAGAACTTCGCCGAAAACACGTGATTCGACAAACCTTCAAAGTCATTGCCAATTGTATTATTATCCTAAGATCGTGAGCATATCCCCATGATATCCACAGGGGACGACCATAACATCCCCGCTTATTAGTATGAAAGCCTTGCCTGTCTATTTGTATTTTCAGGAATAAACTTTATTTTCATTTTTTTCCCAACATAAGCTCCTTTTCCATAGCCAAGCCTATTATAAGAGTTCAACTGCCATATTCAGATGGAGTCAAAATGGAATACACCTAACATATATTTAGTGGCACTCAAACTGTGATCATTAACCATAAGACAGGGGTACTGTACTAGTCGGACTAGCCGCCGGTTAGCATTTTCATGTAATATTGATTAGGCTACCTAGTGCAGGGTTGCAAGAAAAGCTCAAGGCTCATGAGCTCCTCGAGTTCGGCTCAATTTTTTTGGCTCAACTCGAGATCGACTCAAAAATAAATGAGCTGAGTTTGAGCATCTTTTGGAGCTCGGGTGAAAAACTAGCTAAGTTTGAGCTTAGGTTAGCTTGCTCAATATTAGCTCGATACAGCTCGTATTCTGATATATCTCTTATATTACTTCTAATGGATTGAAACTAAATTAGGCCTATTAATTACACTATGTAGTTTACATGATATATTTGCGATTTTTATCTATGTATATGTGTGACATTTTCGGCTAACACCGTTAGCCACGCCAGTGCCTTAATTGTCCTATAGATTTGCACACCATTTTTATTGTTTACAATTGGCTCGAGATCGTTACAGAGCTGAGCATGGATTTTTTTTTATGTTGTAATAATCTATTTTTTATTTAGAATTACATAAATAATACTACCTTAATTTTTTTTATCAGAAATAATCATCAGTCGTCGTACCGTTGGACGACTTATACCTAGTCGCCCAACTATTAGATGGCTGGCCATAAACGCCCAACGACAGAGCAACAAGCATTGGAGCCGTCCGGTAGTTGAGCGACTTGACTAAGTCGCCCAATGGTTGAGCAACTGAGATCAAGTCACCCAACCACTGGGCGATTTTAAGTACTAGCTGTACTATTTAATAAATTCGATTGAATAATTGTGTGGGAATAAATGTTACATTTTGTAGGTAATACATTTAGTAAATCATGTTATAGGATGTTATTTTTTTTGGAAATAAAAGGGTGGTGACAAGGTTGGTTGGTCTGTTTGTGATTTTCATAGAATCTTAAGGGTACGAAATTTGGCAGACTCGCAATAACATTTTGTGATCGTCATATGTTGTTGTAGTGCGCTAAATTTCTAAAGAATTTTGTGAGGACGATAGAGGTAGCAATGATTCGTAAGTACGAATGTAAGTGATACTACGATACACCAAGAAATTCATACACAGTGGAGAACTTTGGAGAAATGGTGCAACGATAATAACACGGCAGTTAATCCGATAAGGGGTTACACGGCAAGCAGGCTAACGAATCAAGGACAGTACACACATGCCTTTAGGGAATTAGAAATACATGGGACATATGGACGAAGAGGGTCGGACTATCGCATGGATCGGGCCATTTGTTCTTTCATGAAGCTCTTGTTGTACTCTCATGCCACCTTGGCCTCAAATTACCATTTCCTCTTTTTTTCGGTGCTCCTCTCGCGAGCCTCAGGTGCTCCTCGCTACCACACGCCGAGATGGGCCTGATCTCTCACGGACACTGGGTTGTGCTCTTTGAGACGGTGCTCCTCCTCCTCCTCTCGTGGTCCTCGTTGGCACCCCACTCGCAATGAGAGTCCACTGGTCATGTGGTTGGATCTCTAGGTCGATCCACTTGTCGCGGATTCAGGGACTACGGGTAGATGGGAGAGGTTGTTAGTGCGGACTTTGAAAGAGAAATGGTAGGGGAACATAATGCTACCTGTCCTTAATGGCTGTCGATAGCGGCTCATGACCCAACGACGGTCGGGATAGTCATAGGAGTAGTTTGCGCAACCCCAGTAATGCATGCCCAGGCTGAGCCGGTGCTTGGACTTGAAGAACTTACATTTGTCCCTACACCAACAGGAGGGACGGCGTCTCCCCCTCGGGTTGGTGTTGCGGTGAATGCTCGGTTGGGATGTTGTGGTAGGGTTGCTGCTACGGGGGGCGGCGTCATTGAAAGGTGACCTCTTAGCACGCTCCCTTTCTTTATCCTGGGCCGTATACTCCTTTTACATTTCGTGGATCTCCTCCTAGCGCTTGTCCATCTGAGCGAAATTATGTTGAAGTCTGGATGCAGGAGAACCCAACGTGGAAGGGGTAGTACTTATATGCTGAGCCGACGCTACGTACGCGACTGAATTGAAATTCAGTTGAAGGAAATTCACGTCCGCGAGGCAGCGGCCTTGAGGAGACTCGTTGGATCACGTCGCTGGGCAAAGTTGAGTTGTCGGGTCACGTCGTTGCGCAAAGCTGACACTTTGGGTAATGAGGCACGGGAAGCAGACCCGAGGAGGAATCGTGGCAGCGCTGCGTCACGTCTCGCGGGAAGCAGACTCGTTGGGTCACGTCATCCTTAAAGGCTAACTCGTTGAGCCACGTCATCTTGAAAAACTGACTCGTCGGGTCACATCCTGCTTTGCAGAGAGTGGTCACGTCAGGTCACTTCCTACTACTTGCAGAGAGTGGTCACGTCCTCCTTTGTAGAGAGTGGTCACATGGTGCGCTGCTGAGCGAGGTCATGTCGTGCATTTCAATTAAGACGAGAGATTGACACTTCAAATAAAGTTAAAATTTACAATTACGATACAATTAGTTTCATAGTGCTTACAACAAGCAAAGTACTAACTGAAGTACAAATTACAACATGCTAGCAGTTCTAATCTTAGTACCACTACGCACCCAACAAGAAGCAAGGTCAAGACTTCACGCCGGTGTTCCTATGTGCTCAGAGGCGCCTTGCAAGTTCTCGCAGCAGGTGGCTCTTCCGGCGGCAATGTCACAACGTCTACTTGTCGCTCTAGTTTCCCCTTCGTCCATATCATTCCTAATGTGACGACTCTGCCGACAGCCCTTCCCCCCTTCAACAGGTCAAGACCCGGAATCCAAGTCCTCCGTGCAATATCCAACGTGGGGAAGTTGCCCACAACCCTAAAGCCTCTTAGCTCGCCGCACCACACCCGCCGTGACCTCTCCTTAAAGAAGTACTCCGATATGAAGTTTGATGGGTCCATGTGGATGGTCCCACACGCAATGAGGACATGAGAGCATAGCTTGTGAAGGAGCTTTGGCTTGTTGCATGTGCAATTTAGGTTCATTCACATGGTCTCCAAGGCATACCTGGTGGTAAGAGACCGAGCCGCCCCAAATCCGGCTCGTTCAGCGACCACGCCAAAACGATGTCTATATTGCCCATTACGAAGACCGTAGCGATCGAATTCTTCTCGGTCTTGGCCTGCATGTACGCTGTAATTGACGAGGATTGTTGACCATTCAATTATCCAAGTATATCTTTATTCGCTTATTAACAAATAAGCACGGTTTGCTGGGCCCAAATTAGCTTTCTGGGCCTAAGATCGATTAAGCATTCAGAACGTGGGCCTAAAGATCTTCTCTTTGATCATCCCCGAAACTCCCTCCGGAGGCCCAGTAAGACCTCCTCCAGGACCTCTATGGGACTTCCTCAGGACCTCCTCCAGGACCTCTCCCCTACAGAGGAGGTCCTAGAAGGCGGTTACCCACATGTGATTGTGGAGATATCGGCTATAATGGTCATCACGAAGGGACGTGACGATTGGCATGAAGAGACGCAACCCTTGGCGCAAAGAGGCACTACCGTAGTTAACTGCCGACACTTGTAAAACTATAAATAGCCCGGCCTGTGTGCCCTTGTAACATAGATTCACATCTAAGCCCTAACCCACATGTATCCACAGTCACTTTCCCTGTAATAAGAGCATACTCTTTGCAATACACATTCACCATTTCAAGTCTCTTGGTGAACAGATAGTACTCTTCATATACCTTTATTATATTCTTGTTTGTCCATTCTGTGACGAGAGTCCCAGACATCGACAGTAATCTTCAAGTAGTACGGTGTATGTGGGTTGGCTGCATGAAGTGCTGCATTTGCATGCCTTTCCTTGAAATACCCGATTGTACCATGCAGAACGTCTTCTACGATGGCGACGAGGGGCTAAGAACGAAGGCCCCTAATAACCCAGTTGTGCACCTCGGCAAGGTTAGTGGTCATTATGACGTACCTTGCACCGTCCATGTCGTGCGGCAAGGATCACTTCTCCAATGGCTCGGCCTCAATCCAATGGGAGAAGCACCCGATGTCCCTCGACGTCCTCCGCGTCAAATGGGGAGGGTCGAGCTCCCATGGTGGTGTGAGGCGTCCGGGTTGCGCAGCCCTAGGAATGAGCGGACGCTTGTTCCTCTCGACGACATGCTTCCTGGTGTGCTCCTCCAACATCTTCTACAACGCAACAAATTTACGCTGCTGGTTTTGCATAGCAAGCCTCTTGAATAGCTTCATCAACAGTTGCTGCCTGAACTGTTTGAAGAAGTTGGCCCCCCAGATGGCGAATACACCATCTGTTCCTCGTGTCTGGCCAAGGGAACAACTCATCGGGGTCTTACTGAAGTTTTCAGATGGCCTTCATCATCCAGGGGTGGCTATCATAGATTATGCAGATATCAGGACGTGCCCCAACTACTCCCTCCTTCAGATGTCGAAGGAACCGCAACCAGCTGTCGAAATTCTCACTTTCGACGAAAGCGATGGCTAAGGGCGGAATCTGATTGTTGCCATCAACGTCAATTGCTGTCAGGATCATGCCTTTGTATTTTCTAGTTAGAAACATCTCGTCCACTGAGATCACGGGCAACATGTGTCTGAATGCATCGATGCAGGGACCGAATGGTAAGAAGGCCATCTGCAATACTATAAAACCTAGCGGCGGTCTTTTGGATGGCTTGTCCTTCACAGCAATGTATGTGCCCGGGTTCCTGTCCTGCAGCACCTGGAGTATACGAGGAAGGTTTTCGTAAGACGCCTTGAAAGAACCAAATCTCCTTTCCAAAGTCTTCTGCTTAGCACGCCATGTCTTCGTGTAGCTAATCTTGTACTTGAATTTTTGCTCAATAGGCACCATGATGTGCTTGGTCTCCAGGTTCGTCTTCTTCATTATCTCTCCATACATCACATTGGCTATGAAGGTGGATGTTAGGTGGCTATGAAGGTGGACGTTAGGTTACGATGCCTCGATAAAACACTACTGAGCAAGCCAGAGTGCGCCTCCACCTTGGAGACAATCCAGCGAGTCTCGTACTTGGGTCTCCGTGCATGCACACACCAAGAACACCCAGCCTGCTCGCGGACCACGGTATATTGCTCCTGGCTGGATTTGAGGACACGAAACGTCCACTACATGGACAAGGCCCACGGCTTAATGGCATCCTGTAGTGATCCCTTGTCAGCAAACATTGCACGAAGCCGAACCTCTGTCCCATGGTACTCCCACGATGATTCATGCTCGTCGTGCACAGTAAGACCCTCAACGTCCACCCTATTCCATTCCTGCGGGATGGGACCTTCGTCCTCCTCAGAAGAGTCATCACCGTCATCTTATAAAGTTTCCTCTTCCACCCGAGCTGTCAAGTTATCGATCTCCATCTAACGTACTATGCTATCGACATGCTCCTCGTGATTCCGCCAGGTTGTGGGCCGAAAGCGCAGGCCAGGCGATATTCTCTTCGCCAAAGAACATGGGCCACTACCTCCTCTTCTAGCTCCGCAACATCGATCACCGCCTCCTCTTCTGCCTCCGCAACATCGGCCACTGTGTCTTCTTCATGAACCACACGCTGCGCACCCGAGCTGCTCCTACCAACCCGATGATAGCTGTCGGCAGGGCCTCTGACAACTCCCTTCGGACATGCTTGCACGAGTAGCACGCACTTGTAGCCACGTCGCTTGCAGCCTCCCAGAAACCCCTTCTATGCAACCGTGTGCATCACTCTTATCAACTCCCACCGAATGTGCGTAGCAGACCAACTCCAAAGGCCATGTATGACGACACTGCACACCTCGGGGTCCAAGGAGAAGCTTTCGGTGAGCCATCATAGGACATCTCCGATTCGGGCATTCTCCACGTTCGGGTGTACCATACTGACTTGCTAAAAACTAATTAGGTCAACACCGTATGGACCTTCACGAACTATACCAACACCGTAATGCACTTTTAATCTTGTGGGCTCCGACATAACTGATTTATCACTACAAATATTTCAAACATTACAACCAGCGATTTCTCAACATACATTCCCCAAATACGTGCTAAACCAACAAGTAGCTACACGCCTACATTCAGTCGAGAACAAGAACAAACAAGACTATTACTTTCACGCGGAGACCTTCTCTTCTTATCAACGTCCCGAGCTCCTCTCCTCCCTTATCCCCCTCTCCCGAGCTCCTCTCCTCCCCTTCTGTACCTCTCCCAAGCTCATCTCCTCCCCTTCTCTCCCTCTCTCAAGCTCCTCTGCTTCTCTCTCTCCCTACCTCTCCCCCTATCGTTGTCTGCTGAGAGAAATGGCGAAAGAAACCGTGACGAGACCGAGTCTAGCTTTCTATACAACCGTCTAGTTGCTCAGCCATTGGACGACTTGGCAGCAAGTAGTGGGCCAATGGTTGAGCGACATTTCGACTAGTCGCTCAACCGTTGGATGACTTGGCAGCAAGTACTGGCCCAACGGTTAAGAGACACGTCGACTAGTAGCACAACCGTTGGACGACTTAGCAGCTAGTAGTGGGCCACTTTTTGCTGCCTAGTCGTCCAATGATTCAACGACTAGGGCACGAACGATTGGTAAGTAATCTATGAATAAGTTATAGTACAATGTAAGAGGGAATGCATAGACAACCATGTCGTAGTAACTACGAAGTAGAATACGTAAACACATAATACAAGTACACAGAGCACAACAAAGACCCACTACTGGCCACCCGCTACGCCACCCGTAGCACCTCCTCCGTCGTCGCCATGTCCCACACCCTGCTCATACCACCAAGATGCTCCGCTTGGGCTTCCGGCGTGGGGTGCCAGGCTGTGGCCTAGACAGGAAAGACGCCCAGAGCCTCGCCACCAGGCTGCCAAGGCCTCGGGGTCAACTCCACTGTGTTCGCAGATCACGGGCCTCGCTGGTTGCACTCCAAAAGAATCTCGACGGGTGCAAGCTCATCTGCTCCCCTGATCTCCCTGGGGTAATCTGCAAAGAAGGCATCCACGGCCTCGTGGGCGTCGTCGTGCAGGGAGAGCTCAATTCCCAGCTGGAGATGGTAATCTGCAGGACAAATAATGTTAATCCCTACAACATCTCGACGATCACAAACGTGAAGAGAGGAAACGTACCTTCGTCGTGGGCCATAGTGTGTAACGCTCTGATTTTCAAAGCCTTTTTGAAAATTTTCAAGATAAAAAGAACCATTTGGTTTTGATGCAGATTCCAAGCTTAACCTGAAGTTTTCAGAATTTGAAGAGTTTAAACTGACTTAATTAAACTTCAATTAATCCCAAAACTTAGTTCTTTTGGTGTTGCTCTAGCTCTCTGGAGCTATCTTTCCTTTTCTTGATAAGGGTTTCCTTTCCTCTATCCTATATTTGGACATTCTTATATGTCCAAACCGTCCCTCTTGTTGGACCTCTGATTGTTGTTATTTCTCCCTTTTGTAGTTTAGACCTCCCTTGAGGTTTAGGCTTTTTGCGCCTAGACCTCCTCTCGAGGTCTAGATCATCCTTGTGGCTTTAAACCACTTTCCTTTTTATTTGGGAACTCTCTTCGATAAGATCCTCTCTCGTGTCCGCACCTTCCTTTGGTTTGGGCCATGGATCTCTTTGTTGGTTTAAATCTCTTTGGTTCAGACCTCCTTCCCGTGTTCACACTTTTTCTAAGTTCAGACTTCCCGAGTGATTAGACCCTTTTGTATGCCCAAACCTCCTTATCACTTGGACATCACCTATGGTGCGGATCTCTTCTTTGTCTTGATTCATTTGATGTCTCAGATTCTTTTGATCACGCACCTCATTCCTTGTTTGGGTATACTCTATGCTAGACCTTCCTCAAGTCTTTTGCTTGAGTCTCCCTCATGTTCACTGAACGCCCAAGAATTCACTTGAACCCACTCGTGTTCAATTAGACCTTCTTTGCATTTGATCGAACCACCCTTGTGCTCAAATTGGACCTCCTCCGTCCAGATTTCCTTCTCTCGCTTAGACCTCCTCAAGGTCTAGGTCTCTCTCATACCACTTGAGTTCCTTCTATGCTCTTGTGAACCCCTGATCACTTGGACTCCTTTTCACCTTGACCTTAGTAAACCTTTCTTGGAAAAGTCCTCCTAGTGCACTGCATTACCGCCTAACTCGTCAGATACTGCTTAGGACCTCCTCCCTTGCCGATCGTGACTGCTAGGATCTCCCGTGAGGTCCTAGCCATCGATTCCACCTTCGATTTGAGCTTGACCTTCTGACCTCCCGTAAGTAGGTCGTTGGACTTCCGTCCAAAGGACCTCCTCCTGCCAGTGTCTGTCTGGACCTCCCCGCCATTTGACCACATTCTAACCACCTGCATCTCCTCCGAAAGGTGTCTAGACCGTTAAGATGTTCCTTGATCATCTCTCGAGCCGCCAGATCTCCTTTGCTTATTTTTCTTGATCGTCAGACCTCTCTCGACTTTTTGATCTTGACCGCCGACCTCCCCTTGTGAGATCTAACCGTCAGACTAGCCTTTTAGGGTCCTGCCTCAGACCATCTTGTGGGTGTGTCTTTCTGACCTCCCCGTCCATGAGACCTCCCCTTGTGTGTCCTTTGGACCTCCTTTGCCTTGATCTTAATTGTTAAAGCTCTCTTGATTCCATCCTACCGTTGAGACCTTCCCCGAGTTGATCTCACTCGCTAAGGACCTCCTAGACCAAATCTTGACCGCAATTTCATTTCGATCCTTTTGAACCTCTTTGTCCTTCTAGACCTCCTTCTTGTTTAGTCGATCTTCCCATGTCCTTCAGACCTCTTCGTGTTCTCTAGGACCTCCCTTGTCTCGACCCCAACCGCCCGCACTCTCCTTGAAGAGATCCTAACCGTCAGACCTCCTCGTGTGAGGACTCTCCTCTCGACTTTGTGCAAGAACCATTGCCTCGGGACCTCTCGCCATCGCTTAAGCTTACTCCCTTGGGGTCTTATGCTAAAGACCACCTCCTCCCGTAAGCTTAGACCTCCTCCAAAGAACCTATTCTAAATACAAGATTTTTTCGTTAATTGAGTTTTGAGGTTCCTCTAGAGTTCTTGTGATTCTTTATTCGGATCTTTGTTGGTTCTTTATTTGATCGTTATTTGAATCGCTTTTTTGCCGTAGATCTTGATGTTTCCAGAGAGCCAGAGAAATGGAGAAAATAGAATCTTAAGCTATCAAGCAAGAGGCAAGTTACACTCTTGATCATATTGCACCCAATAATTCAACTTAATTATGTTCGGCCAAAGTGTAATGCATGCTTATTTTTACCAAGTATTTCAATACCGTTTAAATTCATAGATATACCTACTTCCTTTGTATGGCCACCGTTGACTTTGGACTAAACTCATTGTCACCTTTAGATCAAACTTGGGTCATGCAATAGTGTGAGCTAAGACCATTTGAAAACATATGCTCACCATGCTTAGACCAAAAGTATTGATTTGGGAAAATCTTTACCATCATGACCAAACACTGCTTTTAATAGCTTTCACCATGACATTGGGATGTCATGGAAGGATAAAATTGTTGTCGGGAAGCAAAGAAAATGAAAATAGAGATGGATTTAGATCAAGCTAATTGGTCGGCTTGGTTGGTGCAAGTGTATGCACAGATCGTGGTTTTATGGTAGATCGATGCCCTTGGTTTGTGGAAGTCGCCTAGTCATTTGAGGACCGGTCTTTTGAGCGACCAATGCCATGCCTATAATGGGCTATGCCACAATCGTGCAACCACATGTCTCTAGTGTGGGGCGTGGGATCTGGTCAATAATTTGCAAAACTCCACCATAGGTTGCTCCATTGGAGGTGTGGGAGGTCTTATATGGCCAATGGTCTTTATAACCCATCGCTCCCATCGGTGCAAGAGGGGCTTCGCCGGATTGCACCATAGGGGGTGAAACCTTAGCAAGGAAAGGCGTGGTGGAGCAATGCATTGTAAAGGCCTTGTCATGAACTCTAGACCTCTTACTCTAAGAAGGAGAGGTGGCACTGCACATGCCGCATAAACTAGAGTACTCATGTCATGTGGGTAAAGTGCACAACCTCTCGCAGAGTTAAATCTATCCAATAGCCGTGTCCATGGTCATGGACGTAGCGGGCAAAGGCCACTTGAGTTAGATGTTGGTTTTGGGTTTTTCGTAAATGTTTATCAAACTGCTTTTGGGATTGCTATCCCATGGGTTGGGCAGGAGCCTTGTGACAGAGGGTATCCTTCACCACTTGTGATGAATGAATATCCAACTGAAAATCAAGTTTAGAAAATGAATTTTATCTGTTAAGAACCTGCTTTGAAACTTAGTAATTGTATTGAAAATAACATGGCTTTATGCAAATTAACCATAATAAGCCTTCCATTGTGATATCCATTTATGCATGTCATTTTGTTATCTGACGGGTGTAACTTGCGAGCACGGTTGTTATGCTCACTCTTGCTTGATGCTATCTTTTAGCAGAATTGGAAGCTTTAAGGTGATCTACTCAAGGACCAAATGGTCCAGACGACTAGGATTGCGCCTCCACGGCTGTTCGTGGTGTATCGGTGGCCCCGTGTTTATTTTGTTACGCTTTGCCTCGCCGGGCTTGTAAGATCTCTTGTAAACAACTCCTTTGGTTATTAATAAAGCTTGAGTTGTTGCTATGTTACCACCGGTGTTGTCTGGAAGAGCTAGCCATGATCCTTGGGACTAGCTGGCTCACATAGAGGACCTTGAGAGCTCCCAGCCTCCACGCTCACTCCATGGCCGGGTCGTGGTGGTTCGGCAGGCTCACCTCCACGACCTCCTCCGTGGTCGCGAGTGGACTTGAGATGCCCACGACCTCCACGCCTTCCCCGGTCCGCCGTGGAGATCATTGGGGTGCCTTGGCTCCTAAGACCTCCTGCTTGTTCTCTCGGACTTCCAGAGGTCTCGCTGACCTCCCGGGAGGTCTTAGGATCGCCGAGAGGTTCTTCGTGGACCTCCGGGAGGTCCTGATGGACTTTCCTAAGGTCTGGAGGACCTCTCGGTGCCCTAGAGTTGGGTCGCCACATAGTGCGCTGAAGGGTCATACCCGCCGCATCGCCCATACGGTCGGGAAGAAAGGATACCGCAGTGGCGGTGCACTCCACGCGCACACCGACCCTCCACCGCCATAGCAGCGCGGCGGGCATGTGCACGCGTTCTCCCGAAGTCTCCCCGACCGGGTCAGAGGACATGCCGCCCCTACAGATGCACCGACGTGGCCACCTCATGGACCGTCCTACACGATGTCAGGGTCACAGCACGCCTCGCTCCACTGTAGGACAAATCGCAGTAGCTCATCACGCGTCACCTCCGCACCATGGGCGACCTTGTCTAGGATCGACTGGGAGTACCTGGCCATCCCGACGTTGATGTCCGTTTGCAAGGAGTACATGAAAGCGTCAAACTTGTAATTGAGGTAACCGTACTTAGACATTTTAAAACACGATAGTACGTACCGCGAGGTGCACGTTCCGCGTGAAGTGTATAGAGTACGCGTCGGTCGGTGCTGGTACACGAGCGGGGGGAGGGTCGACAACATGCACCACTGCGCGCGGTTCATGGGCGCATTTCAAAGATAGGTACTCATCGACGCTGGGTCATACGGGCGCCCTCCGCATAGTCCTCAAGGGCGTTACCATCGCGCCATCCATGGCTCCATCTTGGCCGGCCACTGCGTCCTAGTGCCACCCCTTCTACTATGTCTGCGAAACGTACCACTACAATTAGAAGCCGTCGTAACAAAACTGGCAAAAGAAATACAAACATGTGTTGTGTATGTGTAACGCATGGGTCGAGTCAGGCACCCTCGTCCCGATGGGAACTGGAACAACCTGGCGAGGCTGAACTGATGCATCACCCTATGCACAGCGTAGTCCTCGACAAACATGTCGAAGACGAGCTTCTTTTGCATCCGCTAGTACGCCCGGTCACGCCAACACAGTGAGGATAGCCTCGAGCATGGTCTCTGTCTCTCGATCGAGTACGGCCCCAACAAGACGTCATCAATCGGTGAGGTTGCCCACCGCTTCCACGAAGTGCTCAGACACACGTGTGACTCAGACGCAGTGCATACTGTGCCTGCGAGCCAGAATAGTGGTTATAAAGGATGACCCAT
This sequence comes from Phyllostachys edulis, assembly GCA_036346405.1. Lineage (NCBI taxonomy): Eukaryota > Viridiplantae > Streptophyta > Magnoliopsida > Poales > Poaceae > Phyllostachys > Phyllostachys edulis. Next base: position 13,465,531 of record CM070563.1, read on the forward strand.
AATACGACTAAACTAAAGATAGAGGGAAGTACGTACCCATCTACGGCACCAAAGGGACCCTACGGTCGGCCGATCCACCACGTCCCTATGGTACATGTCCGCACTGCATTTAACTAAAGTCTACCAAAGATGGGCAGTCCGAGGAGAAGCGCTAGAACGCATTTACAACCGCAGCAGGGGGGCAAACAGGAGGATAGATGTCGACTTCGTCCTACAACACACATTGTACATACCGCGGTACATCGAGGCAAGTCTACCGATCCCACCGATGTGTAGCCTCGCCTCGCTGTCGGCGATGGTCCTCAAGATACCCCACGAGGCAAGCGCCAACGAGTCATCGTGGTCGCTGTAAACAAGACCACCAAGAGCCACAAAGAGTACACCTCGAGGTGCCGCGACACCTGGTTGTTGGTGGGCTCCGAGACCATCCGCTCGACCTATGCACAAACAAATAATTAGTAAGCCCGTCATATGGCTAAGATAGTGCATCGCTAAACATGAAAAATAGGTAGCATACGCATTCGAATCGCGAAGCCACCGTAGGGCAGCCATGCCATTGCCGCCCCGAAGTCATAGTACGTGTCACAGCCTCCGCCAAGAAGAACCCTTGAAACTCGCCAACAGGCGCCAAGGCCACGACAGACGCGTCCGGCGGGAAGGCAGGGGCTCCCGCAATAGGTAGGCCGAGTAGCAGCGCGGCATCCTGCAGAGTGGGGCCCATCTCCCCTTATGGGAGGTGGAAGGTGTGCGTCTGCCGCCACCGGCCCACTGTGGTCGCCAGAGTGATCGGTCAAACAAGAACTGTCGTGGACTGCCCGGACCGCCCGACCTCCCTCATCATCGATCAAGCGCCGTCCTCTTCGGTGGCCTTCACCATCCGCGCAAGAGGTAGAAGACCAGCATGGCTCGGCCTGCAAAGCACGAAGAAGTAACTACATAGCGGACACATGACACAGAGAAGTGGCACAACTTGCGGACAAACTTGTCTACCCAGCGTGGGTCTAGTCTCTAAGCCCGTCGGGGTGTCCGCGTACGAACCACCACCAAGTTAGTCGCGTCGTCCACACGAACCAGATGCGGGACACGATGGCTCACGGGGTGCTATGCGTCGACCAGCCGGTCCAGTAGGCCAAAATGCCAGTTCGAACCACCAAGGTCGTGAGCCATACCTGTAAATCAATTTCCAGATAGCAATTACAACACAATTAGTGGGTTCAATTACTTATAGCGTAGCTCCGGTCGTAATTTTTTGTTCATAACCTACCATGATTTCGAAAGTAACATACTATGATTTTATATGCAAACCTACGACTACGCTATTTACAACTATTAACAATATGCATGGACCCTGTCTAGGTGGGTTGCCCGGTATACACGGGCACCACCATTTTTTAACAAAATATTATGTAATGACTACAAAGTATTTAATAATATGTTCACACATATTTAAAACTTATTTACCGATCAACACTCCATAAAATTAAGTTGTTTCCCAACTAAATGTGTGAAGCAGTCACCCGATTGGGAAAAAAAACGCAACTAATTATATATAAACATTAAGTATCATCTGAATATAATATTTACAATGCCTCGTTTACCTAACCCTAACATTCGTTCAGCTGATAATTGCTTAATAGCCTAATCTTTACCATCACTGCTACACCCTCACACAAATTTTTTAGCTTCGCCACTGATAATATGACACTACACGGTACGCATATAAAGATTTTTCTAATTAACCTACCATTATTTCATTTACTAACAATATGTCAATACACATGATGTTGCTTGCTAACCTACCATGGTTTCGAAAATACACGCATACAAAACAATGCTAGAGACTCACCGTCACCGTCGTCGATGCAAAAACACTTTCTTTCCCCCTGCCTCTTCCTCTCCTATCTTTTCCTCTCCCTCTCCTCTCTTTCTCTCATCTCTTCTCTTCTCGGGTCGTCGCTCTCTGGTTCTAGAAATGGCGACTGTTCACGCCCAGCCGCGCGCGCGGATATATAAGCGCCCCTAGTCGCTCAACCGTTGGGTGACTAGGGCGCAGCGTTGAGCAACAGGTGTCCTAGTCGCTCCACCATTCATGACTAGGATCTAGTCGCTCCACCGTATGAGGCGAAAGGTCCAGTCGCCCCACGGTTAAGCGACTTGGACATGTGTCGCTCACCCGTTGGACGACTAGCCTAAGTCGCCCAACTATGGAGCGATACATGATTATTTCTGACAAAAAAATAAAATAGTATTATTTCTATAATTCTTAATAAAAAATAGATTATTAAAAAAAATCGCCGCAACATGAGTCCACTCTCTGGCTTGGCTCAATTTGAGCTCACTCAGTCTTTTAGACGAGCAGAATTGAGCTCAAACTCGAATCGTTTGCAGCTCTTAGGGTATATAAACAACTTCATATTATCTATAGACAGCATTAAAGATAATTTCTATAATGAGTTGTTTTTTTTACATGTCTCTATAGATAACTCCTTCATGTACATTGTGTTTTGTTTCTCATGTTATAGTCAACTACAGCATGAGAGACGACTCAATTCTCTATAATTCTTCTCTCTCCTCCACATTATCTCGTATATTACATGTCAAAACTTACAGATAGCTGATGTAGCGAAGTTGTAGATGCTCTTATACTGTATCCTTATGTACCCGACCACACTTATCCATAAGCTATTTAGGCCCCATTCCCAACCGTCCGATTACTTATTCAGGCCACCTGGGCTCGTCATCACCGTCCGATCAGACACAGGCACCATGAACCTTGGCTTAGCGCTCTCGGGTGGGGTCGCGTCTCCAGACCTAGGCAGCTAGGGCTTACCCCAGAGAAGAAGCCTCTGCGCTCTCCTCTGTCGACGACGACGACGAGGCCTCGCGCGGTGAACCCACCCCATCAGGTAACCACTCCTCTGCCCCCTTCCAGAACATTCTGGAAGCCTGCGCCCGTAGCGCGCGTGGGTCTCGGCTGTTTCTGTCGGTGTTGTTTTGGAGGATTATTTGATGGGGATTAGAGTCTGGAGCCTGTTTTTGGTTTTCGTGGGTGGCGGTGGTGGGGGATCGCTTGGGGAACGTAGACTTGGGCGTCCGTGGCGCCAGATGCTAGCTTCCTCGCGCGATTCGTCGCTCCTACATGTTTTCTTGGGGGGTTGGGGTGTGGTGGTGGTTTGATGGGGGTTGAGGGGGGGGGGATGGTGTTATTTGTGCGTTCTGATTGTCCTTGTAAGATCAAAATCACATCTTTATGGGTAACGCATATGGATTTTGTGGGCTCTGGAGGAAATTTGTGAAAAAATGTTCCCTGTGATCGAAGCCCTGAATGGAGTAGGTTAGGCGCATGATATGTAGGTGCGTCTAGGTTAGATTCTGGTTTGCGGATCGATAGCCGGCATGTATGCTCCAATAAGTTGGTCTGCGAGAATGCAGATTGAATTGAATTAAGGAATGCTGCTTCTGTTTTATGTCTTTCTGGTCAAAAGTTCTGTGCAAACGGTTATGTAAGTGGACTTATGTGGTCAATTTGGCACATTTGGCGCGTATTTTTTTAATGTAGGTCGATATTTCTGAATTTTTTCCGATTAGAATTTAAGCTTGAATGCTATAGTGAGCTGATATGTGAGGTCAAACTGCATCTTTGGCATGTTACTGTGAGCTATGTAAGTGGAGTTGCTTCAAATATTTCGTTGACATGCTGAAAGTGTTCTAATAATTGCCCCTTATGCGGTTAGATTGGAGTGATGGATTGCTTTCTTTGGTTACATGTTAGTGGAGCTGCAGCAAGTTGTGCAGTTGGCAATTTGGCATGTCGCTTTAGGTGGTGGCCTGATGAGGTGTAATTATCACATCATTTGTTGCCATTTCATTTATGGATGCAAAACCAAGCTACTGTAGAGGTCACTTTACACGGAGCTGCTGCAAGTCGCTTATGCTAGGATGCCTTTTGCTTCTAATGCAATGTTATGGATAATTGACCTTGTTGAGCTGAGGATTGTATTTTCCACATGCTACTTATGACTTGATGACTTTATGCTAATTATGTTACTATAAATACAAGCCTTAGCTGTCATGTTACTATAAATACAAGCCTTAGCTGTCCAGTTGCCTAGCAGCATTTCTACCCTGGTACATCTAGGATATTTTCGTATGTAGAGATCAACAAAACTACAGTTGCATAACATGTTTTGATCATTTAGATATCTATTGGAGGATGATTGGTTCATTTTCATGCTGTGTTTCCTTTTATTCTATTTTTGTGAAATAAGTGAAACAATCTTATGCTAAGTCATTTATTGCCTCTATGCCCTCTACATTTGTCGCTTATCAATGTTTTCTTCTATATGTTTAAAATTACTTGCGGTACCTTACTACGATGTTCCTTTTTGGGGACATGCTTGCATGATATATTGATCTGTGTTTCTGAAAATTTGGGCTTTAAATACCTTCTGTGGCTAATTCTTATGTGGGATTTGCACTGCTAAAGTACTTTCAAAATTATTGATACTTGGGATGTGCATATTTGAATTCACCATCTTTTTCCAGCCAATTAAGATGCTGTCATAATGGAACCAAATTACGTAGTGCTAATGTTTTATTTAAAATAAATACAGTAGGGGAGAGCTCTGTGTGAATATATGATAAGAAAATAGCGGGTAAGGATATCTTTTTAATTAGTGTGACGTATGCTCGCCAAGATGTCTTGATCTGTGTACAGCCAATACCTGTTGTTATACTTGTAAACAACCCATACTGGTATTCCATAGGCCAAAATAGTGCATAACATTTAATGGAAACTTCTCAATTTTGAGGTATGCACAAACTACAAGGTTATGTACGTGTCATCATCAGACTTCTCCTAGATTCCTAGTGTGTGCCACACCCTTTATTTCTGCATTGCCTGCTTATCAATATACCTGTACGGTTTGTTTATATTGATGAACCTTTTTTTTTGTAGACAAAGGTGAATTATACAGTTGTTGCTGATGGATTATGATAAATCTAGAAGACATAATTCAAGTACTCCCCAAAAGAGGATGCATTCCAATTCAGACGATGAAAAGAGGAAACGGCTAAACTCTAGGAATGATGACGGATCTATGTCTTCTCAGCCAATAGAAACCATTTACAGGATATTGTGCCCGGTAAAAAAGATTGGCACTGTCCTGGGGAGAGGTGGTGACATTGTTAAGGCCCTTAGAGAGGAAACTAAAGCGAAGATAAGGGTTGCTGATTCCATTCCTGGTGCTGACGAGAGAGTAGTTATTATCTTCAATTACCAAAATCAATCTGAACAAGCCGATGAAGCTGCTGAAAATATTTGTAATGATGCCTTAGAGAATTTGAAGCCTCATTGTTTTGCCCAAGATGCCTTGTTGAAGATACATGATAAGATCGCGGCAGATGAAGATCTCCATGATGGAGTTGTCCACGAAAGGTCTGAAACTGTTGATGATGTGACTGCTCGAATTTTGGTTCCAGGCAATCAAGTTGGCTGCCTGCTAGGAAAAGGTGGCTCTATTATACAACAATTGCGAAATGATACTGGTGCAGGGATCCGTGTCTTACCATCTGAAAACCTTCCCCAGTGTGCACTTAAAAGTGATGAATTGGTGCAGGTAACTTTGTTTTAGTAGTAAGAAATCCTTTGTTATCTTGTGTTTAGCTTGGTAAATTCCTTTTGCTTCCATCGCTCCATGGCCTTATGTAATGGTGCCTGTTAACTTGGATTCGTATTCGTGTGTTACTCTTACGAAAGTAAATCACTCACTGTGGTCATATTGATCTGTCCTACTAGGCAAGTTTCTCCGCTGTTGATATGCCCTGTTAAAGTGTTAAGTTCTGTAATGAACTAATAGTGGAGTTTTGCATCTGGCGTGGTGTTCTTGTCTCTTAGCGAAATTGTCTTAATCTTGTGTAGTTTCATTTTGCAATTAAATTTTACCAAGGTGTGTGTGTCAATTAAAGCATGATTGCTTTGTTATTTTTGGACATGAATAGCATTGATGTTTATATTATTTCAGATATCTGGAGCACCTTCTCTTGTAAGAAAAGCTCTGTACGAAATATCTACTCGTCTCCATGAAAATCCTCGTAAAGAAAATCCACCTCTTGAAGGAATCATAGATGCAAGCACACAAAGGAAGCGCGAGTCCCCACCACCATCACCTCATGGAAATCCAATGTTGCCACACCTGAATGTTGATCATCCACCACCAATACCCTTTCTTGATCCATATAGAAACGGGCCCTTGCGGTATCCTGTTGCTGAAGCAGAAGAGTTTTCTATTAAAATTATGTGCTCTTCTGAGAACATTGGTCCAGTTATTGGGAAAAGTGGGGCCAATGTTCGGCAGGTAGAGCAGCAGACTGGTGCTCGCATTCAGGTGCAAGAAGTTGACAAAGATGCTTCTGGAGAAAGGTTGATTGTTGTTTCATCTAAGGAGGTAACATGCAGATGGTTGTCCCAATTGCCACCCCCTTCTCATACCAATCTTCATTATGAGTCCTCACAATTTTATCTCCTCGTATGTATTTATCCAGATTCCGGCTGATCCAATATCCCCAACAATTGAGGCACTTATTTTGCTCCATAGTAAAGTAAGCGCACCTTCTGAGAAACGCCATTTGACTACTAGGCTTGTTGTACCGTCAAACAAAGTTGGTTGTATTCTTGGGGAAGGTGGGAAGATAATTACTGAAATGAGAAGGCGAACTGGGGCTGAAATCCGAGTTTATTCGAAGGCGGATAAGCCAAAGTACTTATCTTTTGATGAGGAGCTTGTGCAGGTGATTTATATTTGATCATAGATGGATCAAGATGTCTATATTGTTTCAGTATCTGCACTTTTTGTTTGTTAACTTGTTATTGTGCATTTACGTTTGTTCCAAGCTTTCAGGTTGCTGGGCCAACAGCTATTGCAAGAGGAGCCCTCACAGAGATTGCTTCTAGGCTTAGAACTAGGACTTTCAGAGATGGCAGTTCTGCCCATAATCCTCCACCTGTTGCCCCTTTTGATGGTCCTCCTGTTGATATCTTGCCCAGCAGGGAATTCACACTATACGGAAGACCTGCTAACCCCCCATATGGAAGGCCTGCCAATGACCCCCCATATGGAAGGCCTGCCAATGACCCCCCATATGGAAGGCCTGCCAGTGATATACCATATGGGAGACCTGCCAGTGATATACCATATGGGAGACCTGCCAGTGATATACCATATGGGAGACTGAACAATAATACACCTCATGATCCTTCCCCTGCATATCCTGTAGATTACTTTTCTAAAAGAGAGTATCCTAGTGGAAGTCCTCCTTTTGTTAGCAATGACAGATATCCAGCACCTGCTCACTTGCCTACTAGAGAACTGCCCTTGCCTGTTAGTCCTGGTGCGGATTATATGTCCCATCATTCTTATCGTGTCCATGTACCTACTGATAGTTACTTTAGTAGGGGTACACAGCAATTAGGCCACTTGAGAGCTGGGGATAGTAATGTGCAACAATTAGGCGTCACCAGAGCTGGAAATTCCCATGCTTATGATTATATTGAGGTACAGTTTCAATGCGTTAGCATCCCTCTTTTACAAATGGCCCTCGCCTATGTTTTCATTAGAAACTTGAAACTGTATACAAGACTGTTGCATTATGCCTATTTTGTTTGATAATTGGTTGTGATTCCTGAATTTTTTTCTCCACATTTTAGTGTATGTTATGGTGATCCACATTCATCCTTCTAGCCATCACTTCTGTGGCACTTTTGTTCATTCTATAATGTGGACAAGATGGTGCAACACTATTCATTTATTATCGTTTGCTTGTATTAGCTTCTGAGTTGTTCTCTGCTGCTGTTGATGTTGACCAATTTTATCAATTGGGTGTTGGTATTTTCTCATATTTCTTACTACCCTTGTTGCCAGGTTCTGCTTATGTTTGTCAGAAAATCTTAAGTTCTGAATAGATCTAAATTTCATTCTCTTCAGGCTGCTGGACAGATACATGGACGAGAGGATCATCGAAGGTTGACAGGTGTTACTGGGTATGGCTTTCACAGACGGGCTTTCTTCCAAAACATAAATGTGAATTTTACATGGACAAATTTCATTGAAAGATGATCCTTTGGCAGGTACTCAAGTAGCTCTGCTGAACTGAGGATTCCAAATAGTTCTTTGGAATCAGTTATTGGAATTGGTGGTGTCAATCTAGCGGAGATCCGCCAGGTTAGCAGCTATTCTTCTTGTTCCATTTGATCCGGTCTTCATTAGATTCTTGCGATAGTCCAGTAGTTTTCCTCATGCAAGCTCTCCTTTTTTATCCCAGATCTCCGGTGCAAGAGTGAAGTTACTTGAATCTCATCCTGGTTCTTCTGAATCCGTTGTGGAGATCCAGGGTATGCCGGACCAAGTGAAAGCTGCACAGAGCCTTGTGCAAGGGTTCGTTAGCGCTAACAGCCAGAGCACGCAACCATCCCTGTCTTCTCGCACGGTCCATTATCCAAGCTGGAACTAAATTCTACTAGGCTTGTGGCAGAGAACAACAGAACAGGGGGTCACTGCGTGGCTGGAGTTCTCTCTTTTAACTGCAGATTGATTGCCATGTTGATGTTCTCGGAACGCTAAATAGTTGGCACAGAGTGAGCGAGATAACTTAGATTATGTTTAATTACAAATAATTTAGGGGATTTTATCAGCGAAGGCTATACTGCTCAATGTTCTCATTTATCTCGTTCTCAACTACCCCACCCCTCTGTATCAAATATCTAATGACAAGAGTTGACTTTGCTCTGTTGTTGTACATGGAATCTAGATGCTTCAACTTGTATCAAATATCTAATGACAAGCAGTAAGCTCTGATCTTACGTTCTTACTTGACGTTGCAGCGTCCATCATGATCTGTACACAGTTCAGCTGCGTCCTTGGATCCCATGGCGGCCACCACTTCCTCATCCAGGGAAAGCCAGCCTGCATTGTTCTCGGTTGCATTGGAAGAAGAGGAAATATGCCAGGTATAGGAATCTTCTTGGTTACTCTTAGAAAGCATAAGCATGCATAAAAGCAACATCTAGCCGGCTATTTGAAGTATCTTTATATATAAAAGAGACGGAAAGAGGGCCCTCCCGGCCTGAACACGTCACCCCGATAAACACCAGTCGTCGGATATACACACGACGGCCAAGATGGCGTGCGAGATGAGCGCTTGCTGCATCGCGCGGGCCACGTCGCCTTGCCAGCTATGTCTTCGCGGGTCTTCTTCTGTCTTATCTCTATCCTCGCGCTGCCCTAGGCACGATCCTCATCCTCATCGCTCTCCTTGCGGCTCCTCTCTTGCTATGTCCCCATCTCCACCATTCGACCACACTCTCCTCCCTCCCTTCCCAGTTTCCACAACCAAGCGGCGGGACGGGCCGACAAGCACCCAATACTTCCCCTACGTGCGCCCCTCGGATGCTCCCGGAACCGTCTTCCACCCCTCCCTTCCTCGCCGCACCCTCGGTCTCTCTCTGCAGCTCGAATCTGTCGATCGCAAGATCGGCGGTGAGGTTGGGGCCGCCCGGGCCGGCCTCGCCGCGCTGCTCAAGGAGAAGAGGCTGGGTCGAGGAGCCGTCCTCGCCCGTGACCCATCCCATCGTCTCCTCGCGCAGCCCCGCCACCATTTCGGATCCCTGAGCTTGAAAAGAAAATAGCCTGATCCGTAGCAATATACGTGCAAGCTCAGGGAGCCGGATCCGGAGCGGTGGCGGTGTCGGCTGGAGGCAGCCCGAGGTGGCGGCTGGGGAGCCCAGGCGGCGCTGCTATCCGGGAGCCGAGGCGAGCTCTCTGCTCCTGTTGCCTACGTTGGTGTTTCGTTCCGGTCGCTACTCCTCGCCTCCCGTCTTCTTTTGTTCTCTACCGTTTCTCCCTCCTTCTGCTCGTTCTTTGTTGTTTCGTTGTTTGGGGTTCCTTTTATCCATTGTTTGTTTGCTACGGCCAAGGATTTGTGCGGCTTTTGATTTTTCCGGACTTTCTTCTGTTCTGGCTGGTTTCTCCCCGTTTCTCCTCCTAAATCGTGCTTCGTCTTTGGGATGGTCCCCTTCACCCTGCCCCCCCGCCCCCATCCCCTACGCTGCCACGGCCGCTCTCTGCTCCACGTGGCTCCCTCCCACTTCCACATCCTTCTCTGACGCCCTCCCCACGCCCTTCTTCCTCATCCCCTCCACCCCATGTCCCCATCCACTCCTTGCCGGCACGACGAGGTGAAGGTGTTCCCGTTGAAGCAGGGGGCCGAGGCGAGTCTGCTGCCTTCCCCAGCCGAGATCCGAGATCGCCCACCTCTCGCCGTCGAGCGAGAGGTGCCCGCCCCTCGCCATCCTGTAGACCATCGACGCCCTTCTCCGTGCGATGCAAGCTCCAGGCCAAGCCGCTCCCTCCCCACCCGAGACTCCATCAGTGGGGAACTCTACGATTGGTATGTGGTTCTTTTTTTAGCCCAACTTCTTGAATTCTTGGATTGGCCTAGCTTGTTCTTAGTGTGCATGCATGTGGTGATCTTCCAGGGAGGGTGCTCTAGGTGCTGTTGGGTTCATGTTCCTAAAACCATCTAAAAATTGAATTTTTTAGTGTGTTTTGAATTTGCCTTTCATGAATTCTATTAAGTAATAAGCATTGGGGGTTTCTTGACAGGAAGCAGCGTTTGCATGTGGGTCAGGTTGTGTTGGTAGGTCGTGGCGAGAGTCAGGATTGTGAGTAATGGCCACAGCAACAGCAACAAGAGCCTTGAGAGGCTCATCCCTCGGAGGGCTCTGCAGATTGGGAGCTCTACTCCCTGCAAAACATGGGTGTTGAACTTCTTTTGTGGTGTCTTCACTGTGTACCTGCTTGCTGTTGCTCTCCTTCCGATCCAAATCCCACTGATCTGATCAGTCTATCGACCGGTGCGGCAATTAATCTTGTGGAATTCAACCTTGACTGATCCTGGTAATTGCGGTATCCTACTGCATGTCTAATAATTTAGTACTCCTAATCCTATAGGTTGGATATTAGTTTTTTTTTGTAGCCAATGCTTCTATATATACATCCATTTCTTTGGAGCAGATGGAGCAACAACAACAGATGACTGACTTACTATTTTCTAAAAAAAAATAGATGACTTGAAGTGAAGTTTCTGAAGGTGTTTAGCTTAATTTACAAATAATTTAAAACCGGAAGTACACTTATTTCACATGAGAATATTGTAGCTATGCCATGCCATTTGGAACTTCTATTTTATTGTCGTTCTGACATGACATTTCCTGTTGCAAGGACTTCTATTACTGGACACAAGCAGTTGTATTCAATACAGTAGACAAAATCTTGAATTCAGATGTAAATGTTCCTAAGGAGAAAGCATGTTCAACGTCATTGTGTCTGATGTTTCAAATATTAAGCTAGTGTTTCAAGCATACTGTGGAGCATGAGAATTCAGATGCTAACATAAATTCTGGTTTGAGGAGTGATGCCATAAATCTGAAGAAATTTGAACGTTCATTGGTGAAGATACAGTCTTTGAGTTACATCTTTGTTGTGTTCACTTAATAAATGGTTATATTTTCTATTGTAGCCAGAGTCTATGTGGAGTGATATTCTAATATCAAGTGGGCATACTACCTGGGTTTTGAACTTCTATACTGCCCTACGCCAGAAATACTCATATGATACACTATGGGGTGATTCTCCTATTGTTGTCTCTCGCAGACAGCTCATAGTGCAATAATACTCCTTGGCAGGCGCTATGTTTCCTAATGGTATATCCTCATTCAAAAATTCATTGTTTGTTTACTCTCCCAGAATCTGCAAATTTGATATTCATGAAAAGCTGCTTAATACTATCTCAACTAGCAAAAATGTTAACAATTGTTTATATAATCTCTTTTAGCTGACCTTAGCACATTGCCCTCTATTATCAGATAATGGAGATGCACAGATTAAACACCTTATACACATATTATCTGCTGTTATTCTTTGGATCGAACCTCCTAGTGTCATTGCAGCATCAATTCGATGTGGAGGAATTGAAAGGTACTTCAGGAACCATAATTGCAACCTTTCTTGAATATGAGGAAAAGTTGAGAAATGCTGATGGAAATTATGATTTACTCTTTTTTGAAGTGAGTTTATGGATCGTTGCCATGCCTCGATTTCAATTGCATCTTTGACTACTAGCTCACTTTTTACAACCTTCAAGTCGATACTGATCGGTTGATGCACCTCATTTTGTTCTTACTATATTTTGTGTACTATTTTTTTATAAGACATGGTACATGGTACATCATAAGTTCAATAGTTATTTTATGTTAATATACACAAAATAACAAATTCAAAAGTCACTACTGTGAGTACCTTAAAATTCCGTTCACATCATTTATTCTTGCAATGCCTACTTAAATATTGCTATTTCCATTTTGTTGTAACATTGACATTCTTGCAGCACTATGGCACAATTAACTGCGTCACTCTGTGTGACATCTAAGTCGTCAAGTCCGCTCGATAACCGTAATGAAGAGGAAACCTGGGGCTTATATGCTTTTGATATATTGTTAGAAACATGGAGTGTTATTATGGGGGTATTGTCATTGATCTGTGCTTCAAATTTAATACTCACATGTTTTCCTTTTAATATAGCTTCTTTAATCCAGTGCTTATTCATAATTCCAAAGCAAGAAGTGTGATATAGTTTTTTTCTGTTGTTTTTGTTTTCTTTCTTACACTTACATAGTAATTAGCCCATAATAACCATTGGACATTTCTTTTCTCCACTCCCTGTTACTTTTAAATATTGTTCTAATGAAGTACCCATGCTCATTATGTTCTCTTTTTGTGGGAATGGCATTGTCCTATGGTCTTTCCCTAAATATGTCGCCAGTGCCTTAGTTTTGTACATTGTGATTGAATTTGCAGTTTGTGAATAAATGTGCCCTTCTTTAGACTGTTTTGGACTATGGTGGCCTATCAAAGGAGCTCTTAATTGATCTGTCTATTGCTGCCTTCAATCCACAGTACAGGTACTATAAAAAAAGGTGCTAATAAAGATTGGGCTGATTCAGTACAAAATGCCTTTCACAATTGTCGTGATTCAGATGATGATCAAATTTACGGCCACCATTTTGTTAAGTATGTTTAAAAAATCTTTTTCTGTTTGAGCCTTCTAGAATGTGAAGAGTTTATGCTATGTTTTAATTCCAAGTTACAGTATAGTATGTCCGAACCACATCTTTCTAGATCCGCTTCCAGGCACTGAAGAAACAGGAGGTCAATTTTGTGCTGAGCTCAACAAGGGAAGTGGTTGGAGTTGGATGATGATCAGATTTATGGCCACCATTTTGTTAAGTATGTTTATAAAATAGTGTTTGGAGTTGGAGGTGCCAACATTTTCTCTTAAAATGTTGACCTTTGTGCTAACTTCTAACAACTAAGTCTACCTCTGAAATTGTACAGAAAGTCCTTTGAAATCTATAATGATATTGTACAGAAATCATGTTATTTCTCCCGTGTACATGCTACATAGTACAACTGTCTAAACAGCTTCCTTTTTTTATAAGTGTTGTTATTACAACGCTTACTTTTTCTTCTAAAACCAACAAAGAATCAAAGTGAATGGACTATTTAGCAAACTGCAAATGATTATGCTGCAATGGCTACCTATTACAGTTGATGTCGATATGAACAGTGAAAGCTTGCTGAGGGATCCTGCATTAGACTTCGGCAATGATGTACTGTCGGCAAGGTATGCCACTAGCTGTGCTTTGCATGGCTCACCTCTACAATTGCTAAATTACCATGTTCATTTCAATGATATATCTGCTCTGTGTACTTCATGCTTTCTAGGAACACCATGAGCATCTTCAAGAGTTAAGGACCACAGTTTACCAAAACTACAGCAAGAGAGTGCTTGCCCCAGATTTACTTTACCGGTTCACTGGAGACAATCTCACATGCATATACAAGTACTTTAAACCCATCTCCATAGATTCGACAACAAAATTCCAAGTCGATCCAATTTTAGTTACAGTTTCAGTTACCAGATTATATTACATTGAGCACAAAACAGAATATATATGAGAGTGTAATTATCCATGCTTTGTTTTGCCTATGTTTACATTTTAAAAAAGATATGAGAGTGTAATCATTCCTGCTCTATCTTGCCTATGTTTACGCTTCTAACTGAACTGCTAATGCCTGCTAACCAACACTAATTTAGCTTTCTAATTTCCCTTCTTTGCTACAGAATGGGTTGCGTTATATATTTCTATACATTTTCTCATGTCTCGAAGATTACTTGCCAAAGTATTGTGCTAGATCAGATCCTCTTCCCCCCCCCTTTTGCTTATTACAGCAACATATTCTGACCTGATTACGAAGTTCATAGCTTTCTATATAAATCGTATGCATTGCCTCTAGCCAAAAACATATATGTTGTATAAACACCATGGTTTATACCTCAGATATGGAGATACAAATGGTGGACGATGGTATATTGCTGCAGATAAAAACAGTTGCTATAATCATTCTGAACATTACTAGTGACGAGGATATAATAATCCTCATTTTATCTTTTATCTATAATTCTTATTATAAGTAAATATGACGTCATATGGTCCCTGAGTATACCCCTTAATTTTATAAGGGAGGAGCCTACTAGGTGGTCGTAAGTTATTCTACGACCACCCCCATAGTCATAATTCATGCTACGACTACCACATAGTCGTAAGTCTTGCTACGACTACCTTATGGTCGTAAGTTCTTCTACGACCAGGTCAGCCACGACCACCTTATAGTCAATTAAACCTACAGACGAGTGGGTCCAATTGATTAAGGAATTCAAACAGTCATCATACGTTGTTATTCTACGAAGTAATAGTACGTAATGCTCCATTATCTCTGATATATAGCTGTCAGGCGGCGTGGAGGAGTTAATACGCCGGTGATTACTGCCAACATGCGCCCGTTACAGGATGTGATGAGGCGCCACTTCACCCGGAGAAACGGCCACTCCTTCACGGACTATATAAAGGCGACAATTAGAGAAGGAAGGAGGGATCGAATCAGGCCATCAGGAAGACAAACACTATCATCTGTAATAGTCTTAGTTTTTCCCCTGGTTGTTCAGAATACACTCAATACCATACACACACAGGAGTAGGGTTATTATTCTCCCCGGAGAAGGCCTGAACCTGTATAAAAATCCCCGTGTCAATCTCTCTGCGTGATTTCATTCTAGGAGACCCCCCGAATCAAACAATCTTTACGTAAGTTCGGTTCTAAAACACCGACAACTAGAATGATCATTACTAGACTCAAGATACAAATTATCGCTGCACATAGCGTAGTAATCCTTATTTTGACAAAATAGCTATTAATTTGTTGATCTGAAAGTAGATGACGTGTTTTGCATGTTTCTTTTACATCTGGTATAAGTCAGAACCTCCACACTGATGATCTCTCTTTCATTTATGACAGATGCTTATTCATAAAAAGATTCTGAAGTACCAGCCAACACAACATTTTGGTTCCAAAGGAGATGCATGATTCTGGAATCCCTTAGCTCCGAACTTTTTTAACTACTTTAGATACTTCACATACTTATTGATATATCGTCTATTATGTTTCTACCTTTTCCTGCTCTACCATGTTTTGGTTCCTCACGAGTTAGATGTATAATATCTGAAATTGATATATCGAATGGACAGTGGAAGATCAGGTTTTGCTACACTTCAACCACACAAATGTATATCATAGCATTTCCTATCTAATTTTTTAGCATACTTTGTGTACATGATACTGCTGCAACATATATGTATATACACACATATACACGTGAAACTTTCAAGTTGTTGTCATACATGGGATTTTCTTTTTTGCCCGCGGCAACGCGCGGGTCTCCCGCTAGTATATGGTGAAAGCAGAAGAACACATGGATAACTAAGCAGATAAATTGCAACAATCTCTTAATTGTAGCATTTAGCATACGGGAGTTTGGAGCACCACCACTCTTCTCCATGGCTAAAAACCGATCATCGAACTCTTCTAGCAACCCTTCTACCAGACTTCGTATAATCAGGGTGTAGGTCACAACACCGGCACTAAATCATTCGCTGAGATAACACCAAACAAATCCATGGCTTCATTCTTTCTGTCAACTTTAAGCAAGGCACCAATTATAATATTGAAAGTCCTAATCTCAAGTTGAAAATCCACTGAGCATAAGTTCTGAAACATGCTGAGTGCTTCATCAACACAATTATTTTTGACAAAAGCCCTGCTAGAATTATGTTGTACGTGCCAATTTCCAAGTGTATTCCACTTTTGATCATCTTGAGATAGAGTTCCTTTGCAGCAGCAGTTCCCCCAGTCTGAAATAAACCATACAGTATTATGCTATAAGTGATAACTCCATGATCAATTCCCTTGCTCAACATTCCTCTGTCCTACCATCTTTACAGTAGCCATCAAGCAAAGTATTATAGGTAACCTCATCAGGTTTCAAGCCAATCGAGACCATACCATCAAGTAACTTCATTGCTTCATCCATCTTACCTGCTAACCGGTGTCCATCTATCATTGTTGTCGTAGCAAAATGACTAGACAATATAGAAAAGGGACCACGGTTACTACGAGGGGAACCAAGGGATCCTCGAAAAGGAGGACCGATGTCAAGAGAAGTAAATGTGTATTAGTTCTTTAACAAAGTTCTCCCTGATTAAATGGAGGAGATGGCTATTTACAGTTCTACCCCTAAAAAGACCCTACGCCTATAGGGGCTATAGAGGTTTTTTTCCTTCATCCTGTGTAGCATTCGGTTCACGGTGGACTCTCCTGGTCCTGGTCTATATGGCTAATACGCGTGGTCCATAGGTATCTCCTCCCCTTCGCACTGTGCGAGATGCCCCTGGGCCGAGGGGGCCTGGACGCCCTTCGATACTCGGTTAGGTGGCCACGGGTAGGGACCCCGAGGACTTCCTGTACCCTTCAGCACCCCCCCCTCGAGGGGTATGCCTGTGCCCTCTAAGGACTACTGGCTATGCCTTCGGCCTTAGCCCTCGTGGACCTTTTGGTGATCTTCGGGTGCCCCTCGGGACTCTCCCTAAGGTATGCTTGTGCCCTCAGGGGCCGCTGGTCATGCCTTCGGCCTTGGCCCCCGTAGGTCTTCTGGTGCCCCTCGGGACTCCTGTGGAGGTATGTTTGTGCCCTCTGAGGGCCGCAGGCCGCGCCTTCGGCCTTGGCCCTAGGGGGCCTCCCCTTGGTCTTTGCTCGGTCGCTGGGACCGGTGAGCCGCCCCTACGACAATTGTATTTTATGAAACAACATCAGGAATCGCATCTACTCGTACCATCAAGTCAAAGATATTTTGGGCTTCCATAACCCTTCCTTCCTTGCATAGGTTGCCCATTATTGTGTTGATGTCTTGAAGAAGAACTCGGAGTTGGGACGGATGCCTCTATTCATCGTTTTGAAAGCTAATTCCTCAGCCTTCTCCCATTATCATCCGATTGAAGTGGGACATAGCATCATCCACTCTGCCTATCCAGCAAAGTGCATGTATTACCGTTGCATGGTTGACTATATTAGGGCCCAGTCGTTGCTGCCTCATCTTGTTAAATATATAAATTGCCTTATCCACCATTTCATATTGACCATATGCCCGTATCAATATGTTGAAGGCATGATGATTAGGTGCAATACCATTTACTACAATCTAGGAGATCATGCATATCAAATCTAGTAGCGTACCCATGAATTGGGTTTTTGCCTTTTTGGCCCTTCTCAACCATAGAATCAAAAAAATTTCTAGCTTCCGAGCATCTTCCATTCTTGCAAAGATAGTCCATCAGTGAATTATAAGTAACAACATTTGGTTCAAGACCATCTCTGTATTTCTTGATATTCTAACCGCCTCTTTCACCGTCCGGAAGAGCAATATCCACGGAGCAGTCTATTCGGCCTAACACTTTTATCAATCATCTGTTGAAGGGCCCCCTCAGGCCTCAGCCCTGTCCATTGTTAGAGCTTTGCACAGGCCATCAATGACTGAACTGTAAGTCACAGCATTTGGCGAAATCCCCCGATCCAGCATTTCACGAAATAGGCTGTAAGCTTTGTCCACCTCACCCTCTTTAAAGAAGCCATCGATCACGGGCGGCGGCCAGGGGCGCGACATGTCCGGCAAGGCGGAGAGCCCACGGGATCCGCCCTGTGGTGGGAGCCTCCGCGTCCGCGTCCGCTTCCGCTTCCGCGTCCACGTCCACGTCCGCCTCCCCATTCCGCAAGGAGTTGGTTTCCTGCGTGGACCGAACAGGTGGAGGGGCCCTATACAAACTCGTGGAACTGGGAGAAGACGGCGGAGTTGCTGCTGTCTGTGCGCATTCCCCAGCGGTTTTGGATAAAAATGCGATTGTTTGTTAGGACATGTATAATACGAGATGTTTATATATGAGCGTTTAAAGAAAGAGAATATAGTCATGTCATCAAGTATCTATGTAAAAATCGTTTCCTTCAATGCAAGTATCTGTTTTGTAGGTGTTTAGATGGTTGTATTATCTATTAATTATATATAGTTATATATATAACCACCTCTTAAACACGAGTGGTTAATCAAGCATCAATACTACAAAATAAGCAACTTATCTATCCTACATGGCAAAAAAAAAACAGTTTTTCTCTGCTAAACATCTCTCTAAGCGCCTGCATTGTACATGCTCTTATGTATCAGAACCGCTCACTTCGTCTCACCTCGTTTCAAAATAGTTGACACTGTTAACTTTGACTAGTCAAACCTCGTAATCTTTGATCAATAATATTTTTCTTAATATTTAGTTTGGTTGTATTGAAACGATATTGTTAGATTTATCGTAACAAATATTTTTATAACATTACACTTCCGTAACATTTTATAAGTGTATTAGTATAAAACTAACCGGCAAAGTTTAACCTTCGAGATCATGAGAAGTCAAGAGAGTGTCAAAGTATTCTGAAACTGAGGGAGTAGCTATCATGTTACTTCTTTACGTTTTTTGTAATGCAGCCTGGAGCTTGAATTACTAAACCTTGTGACACTCGCTGATAACATTTTGAGTGTGCATAAAATTCCAGTCGTACGCATAGAACTAACAAGATCCATCGCTACAGTTCGTCAGGTCGTTCACTACACATTCTAAAGTCTAGAAATCGAGAAGCGTAATCAAATAACCATTTTGCATTTAGTTATACCAAAATGTGAGCAAGAGCAAGTAGGCGCGGTACCCAAAAAAAAAGAATTGGTTCCATAGCATGAAAAGATACACTTATTAGAAAAATATCATCAAAAGATTTCCGTGCAGTTGTTTACCACTGAAAGTTTGTTCTGTTCGGTTTTTTATCATTCTGTCCATTCTCGGCTATTTTGGCGTTAGTAGCACAGATGAAATGACGAAAATGCCTTCACACTTAGTGCATTGCATCTCCTTGCCTTTGCCTTGTTCCTGACCCTCCAAAACAGATTGCTCAAAACCAATCGCTCATTCCCGCACCTGGATGCCGCCACCCCTCACCGGCCCTTGCCGCTCGCCTCACACCGCCCCTCACCTGCAGTGCATTGCATCTCCTCGCTGTTTCCTTATTCCTGACCCTCAAAAACAGATCGTGAATCCATCCTGTGGAGATCATGTGGATATGATCATAATCTTAGTGTGTTGAACAATTAGCAATAGTGTCGAGGTGTTTGGAGAAACCCTCGTTTTCGGTAAAATCCTGCTGTTGTTAGGTCTCAGGCAGTCAGACTGGCCATTGTGTGGCGGTCAGACCGGCCTGTGTGGCGGTCAGACCGACCACATTGGCGGTCAAACCGGCCAGGCCTCAAGTCAGGCTCAGGCTAAGTGGATGGTAGTCAGACCGGCCAATAGGTGACGGTCTGACCAGCCATAATAGATTTTTTTAGTTTAGAGCTGGGCCAAAAATAGAGAGTGTAGGCAAGAGAGGGGATTCTTCTACACTTAGTCTCATATTTTTTGGAGCTTCGAGTCAAAAGTTCTATTCGTTTGAAATTTCCAGAAGGTTTCGGATTTTCAAGGAGGAAATGTGGCTAAGTCCCAATCAGGCGGTCGAGCCGACCGCCACTAGTGGTGATCGACCGTCGTAGGTGGTCGACCGGTCAAAGTGGCGATCTGACCGGTTTTGGCTTGTTCATCGGCCAACTCGGTGGCGATGATTGTTTGGTTAGGTCAAGTTCATGGGTTTCAGTGCATATGTGTTGCATGATTCATGTTTTGACTAACGTGGGTCAAGTTGCGAAGAACTTGTTCCTCGAAACGATTTCTTGGTCTATTGTTGTGCAGGTTGCTTGGAGGTCAACGACAGTCAACGGCGAGGATGATCGGGACTAGGCTTGGAGAGCTGAGGTCCAGAACGATCGGGAATACCGGGTGAAGTCAATGAAGTCAAGCATGGCGCAGAATGGACAAGGATGACCGAACGGGCAGTTCGGTGCGACGGGTTGTATCAAGCGGCGCGAGGGTCGGTGCAAGTACCATGGTGGTTTCCGTGGGAGCCGGATGGGAGAGACTTGCCAACATGATGAGAGTCGTTGATCAACCTACACGTGGCGAAGTATGGAGGTGCTTCACACAGATTGGACTCGGTCTTTGAAAAAAGATCGAGAATGGGTATTTTGGTAATTTCACCTAAATACCGCCTTGGTGATCTTTTGCCAACCCGCGGCGCAAGACGGCACAAGATGAAGCGGATTAGGTCAAGAGGAGATGAAGACAACGCTTTAAAATGCGTGCTTGAGTGAACCCGTTTGTGTGTGGGCTTAATGAGTGCCCATTAGGGTTCAATCTTCTAGAAGGTTTAGCCTCCACTATAAATAGAGAAGGGTGGTGGCTGCACCCCCTTAACCCTTTGGCTAAGTGAAACCCTAGTTTTATTTTCTAGGGCTTAGAGAGGAAAGTGGAAGGCTAGGGTTCTAGAGAGATGGATTGATTTGAGTGCTTAAATGTTGAGCTTTGTCCTCTATGGAGTGGTTGTAAACATACAATCTATCCAATCAATACATGCAAGATTTGTCCCAAGTTGAGTTCTTTCTTATTCTTGCTCTTTTTTTAATGCCTTTGGGTTTTTTTGGTGTTCCTTAGGTTTTTATTTGGGATCTTGCTTGCTGGGATGTGTGGGATATAATCTAAGGTTATCTTGATCATCATCCACCTACGAGCAAGCTTTTGGATCTAAGTTTTGATTTTGCCTGGTTTTTGTGAAAGAAGGGGTGATTTTAGGGGGTTTTGCTCTTGAGGGTTTTTGGCTTGATTCTTCCTGTGATTGAGGATGCTAGGACGTATAAGAGACTATCCTTAGCCATCTTGGATTGATTCCTCCCACATCTCAATCATCGTTTTCGTATTTGGCTCGGTTTTGAAGCAACCTTCACTAAAACGGATAAAGGTCAGAACTTTGGCAACGATCTTCACGATCGTTGATTGGAATAGGTTCCTGACATCCTAAGGAAGGTATGTTTCAAGTTTCATGAAGTTTGAGTCACGGATCAAAAGTTAGACCAATTTATGATTTTGAGTTCGGACTGATTTCACTGTTCATTGTGCTGGAGGTCAGACCGACCATTTGAGAGGTCTGACCGTTAGGCAAAAAAGTCGACCCGCCAATTTGAGAGGTCTGACCGCCCAACTATTTTGGTTTCTAGTTTTTGGTGATTTTGGTCTTTTCTCTTCGGAGTTTTGATTGGATTCAATACAAGCCTTCCACTGTGCTTGTATATTGATCTTCATAGCTTTCATAGCTATTAGAGTGAAATTGGTATTGAATTCAATCAAGGTGAAAAAGTGATCGTGCTCCTATTCACCCCCCTTCTAGTCGCCGTTTCGGTCCAACACATCCCCTCACTCGCCTCTCGTCGCCAGCTGCGCACCCGATGTCATCCCTCGTACCCCACCCGACGAATGTATGAAGGGTGTTCTTCTGATGGGTTAGTGTCGAAATAAGTTTATTCTTATTGTATTGCACACTTTCATATGTAATGTTTTGGATCGGAAAGAGAGGAACAACACGTTGTACGCCATGTGGATGCAATGGCAGTGGAAGAAAGACATTTTTTCCTACTTTAATTCTGTCCAATTGCTGTTACAGGGTTGATTCTAACAAGCATATAGAGTAGATGAGGAAACTACAGATAACTAGGAGTGGTTCATGGTTAATTTGAAGAGAGCTATAGGAATACCTATTGGTTTAGTCATACACACAGATGCATGTAAGGGGCTTGAAGCAGCTGTTGCTAACATATTTGGTGCTAGTTTGGAGCATAGAGAATGTTTCAGGCATCTGTTGCACAATTTTAGAAGGAAATTCAAGGGGGTTGTGCTTAAGTATATGTGGCCAGCAGCTTGGGCTTTCACACCTGAGAAGCACCAGAAGCTATTGGATATCATTGGAGTCATATGTCCAGCTGGCCTAGATTACCTCATCAAGAAGCATCCACATTTGTGGACTAGAGGTAAATTGTCAACACATTGTAAGGTAGACTATGTTAACAACAACATAGCTGAAAGTTTCAATAATTGGATGAAAGACATCAAGGACTTGCCGGTTGTCGAGCTAATGGACAAAGTGAGACAAATGATAATGTCAAAACTTTGTACAAGGAAGAGAGTGGTAGCCAAACTATAAGGCAGAATATTACCTAGTGTGATTCAAGAGCTCAACTACAAAGGCAGCGTACTGAACTACACTATTGCACCTAGTGGTTACTTGAAGGCAAAGGTATCAGGATTAGATAGCAGTCGAAATGCATGGAGGTGTGCTGTTGATCTTGAAAAGGAGGAATGCAGTTGTAGGCAGTGGCAGTTCACAGGAAAACCTTGCACTCATGCCTTAGCCTTGATTTGTTCAAAAAGGGGGACCACGGTTCGAATTCTATGTGCATGACTATTACTCGGTGGAGAAATTCAGGGTTGCTTATGAGTTTGATGGTCAGTTGTTAATAAAGGCTATGTAATGTATCCTCCTAAGCTCAACAAGGCTGCAGAAGGGCCAAGGAAGAAAAGTATCAAACCACATGATGAGGGCAGTGGTAAAAAGCAGTACCAGTGCAAGATGTGCTTTAGGTTTGGCCACATCGAGAAGGGATGCAGTTTAACACCACTAGATGATCCAATTGATGCTCCACCACCTCCCATTAAAAAGATCACAAGGTAATCACACTTGATTCAATAGGAGTAACTAGATTCTCAATAGACTAAACTTGATTCTTATTGCAGGGGCAGGAAGGAGTATTCTAACATTGAGACAATCAACAATGATGTCAGTCCATTAGATGACCCAATTGATGCTCTACCACCTCCCACTAAAAAGACCACAAGGTAATCACACTTGATTCAATAGGAGTAACTAGATTCTCAATAGACTAAACTTGATTCTTATTGCAGGGCCAGGAAGGGGTATTCTAACATGGAGACAATCAACAATGATGCCAATCCGGGCCTGACAAGGAAGAGAGCAGCACAAGCAGCTTCTCCCCCCAAGAAGGACAGCACCTACAAGGGCCACTGCAAAAGCCAATTAACTCGCTGCACAACTGGCCTCCACTTCAAGGCAAAAAAAAAAAGATAGCTAACTAAATGCTTCATGTATTTCGCTTGATTTGCTACGTCTTTTCTGTTTTCGACAAAGATGATTTGCTATGTCTTTATGCCCTCACACTCAATGCATTTATGCTATGTTTGCACTTCATACTGTTTTCGACAGAGATGATTTGCTATGTCTTTTCTGTTGCATCTATGCTACGTCTGCCTATCCAACTGTGCCACGATATGTTGTGCTTGCTGGAAAGGTCGATCTGTTTTGGAGGGTCGGGAACTAAGGCAAAGGCGAGGAGATGCAATGCACTGAGTTTGAGGGCATTTTCGTCATTTCACCTACACTATTAACGCCAAAACAACCGAGAATGGACGGAATGGTAAAAAACTGAACAGAGCAAACTTTTCCTAAAAAGTGTACCTTTTCATGCTGTGGAATCACACCACCACTCAGGTTACCATGGCAGTATGGCACTGTTTGATTCCAAAAATTTTATTTTATGTGGCGAGATATGCTGCTACATCCTACTCGTCAGAGACGGTCCCAGCTATCGAGTAAGGCTGAGCGATCGCTCGAGGTAGCCGGCGCCAGCGGAACCACCCCCGCCCCCTCCCTCGCACCCGGGCGGCAGCGGTAGTGGACTTTATATGGTGGGGTTCATATGGAGAGGATGTTTGTCCATCCTCGCTTTCCCCGACCCATGCCCTCATCCATCGCCCCTCACGCATCCCTCCTCGGTTCCTCCTCAAAGCCGCCGCCGCCCCCTTGCCTGCTCACATCCATCCCAAGCCCTTCTTCTCCCCTCGCGCGGCCGGATCCCTCCGCTCCCCGTGCCGGTCGCTGGCCGACCCTTGCCGACGCCGACAGCGACCACCACCGCCGCCGCGTGCAGCTGGTTCCGGTGGCCGCCGGCCACATCCACGAGGGGGGCTATGCTCCTCGCCACATTCTAGCGTTGGGGTTGGGGGTGAGGGGATGGGATCTGACGAGGCCGGGAGGAGGCGGCGGGTGGCATCGGCGGTGAACGAGGTGTCCAAGGAGAGGGCGCCGCCGCCCAGGCTGGTCACGCTTCCCACCGTGCTGACCGTTGGCCGCGTCGCCGCCGTGTCGCTCCTGATAAGCAGTAAGCGCGAGCGAAGCTTGCTTTTTCTTTCACTTGTTTCTCGTCGAATTACGATATTCTGCGAAAGATTGATGGAAGGTTGGTGTTTCTTGGTGCTGTTCTTTCGTATGTGGTAGCAATGTGGGAAATCCGTCAGGATGATCAGGGATGTCATTCGAACATGTACAAGTTGGAGAAAGATTACAACACTGTCTTGTTTGCCTTTAGGGCGCCCTGTTTTCAGTTTTCACCAGGCCGTGTTATGCTCTTGAACGGATTGTAGGTGTTTTGTTGCGAGTGAGGTGCTGGAACAAATTGATTGAATTTAATTATTTTCCAGCACCAATGTGGAATGAATAGTGTGCAAAGTGTTGTAATCTCCCTGGTTCACTGTGAAGGCAATCGTAATATTGCACTTGATTGAATTGTTCCCAAAACCGGGATATAAATAGTACAGAGGAGATCAGCACTTGCCAAAACAGCCAAAGATTACATCACGTGAAATCAGGAAGATTAGTTGGGCAGGAGATCTCCGGGTGGCAATTGCCTTAGATGGCGGGTGGATGTGCGTGCATGCCGCGCATGCACGTATAGTCTAACACCCCGCATGAGCGGGAGTACAATGGACGCTCAGCCGGAGCGAAACTCGTGAAGACGCTCGTCGGAAGGCCTTTGGTGAAGATGTTCAGATCTCGAGATGACGCCAGACGTGAAGAACACGGACGTCACCGAAGACAACTCGCTCACGCACGAAGCGGAGATCAATCTCAACATGCTTGGTGCGTTGATCTTTGAACCGGTTGTCGGAGAGGTAGACAAGATCGATGTTGTCGCAAAGACACAACGGTGGCGCTACTGGAGAGGCGGCAAGCTCGGCGAGTAGTTGGCGCAACCAAAGAAGCTTCGGCGGCGGCGCTATAACAAAGACGGTGATTCGCCTAAGACTCGAACGAGAGCTATTTGTTGCCGCTGAAGACCAGACACGAGATTTTCGCCGAGGAAGACGCCATAGCTCGAAGTGGACTTGCGCTTGTCGGGCACCCACCCACCAAGATCGGTGTAGACGATGAGGGAAGTCGCCGCAAAGGCGATGGAGTCAGAACCGTGATCGATGGTACCGGAGATATCGAAGAATGCGCTTCACCGCATTGAGATGGGGTTCACGAGGATCATGCATGTGCAGGCAAACCTGCTGAACTGCATAGGCGACATCCGGCCTGGTGAAGGAGAGGTACTGAAGAGCACCCACCAAGCTGCGGTACGCAGTGGGGTCGGCGACGGGGGTGCCGGTGGAGCCGAGCTTGGACTTCGTGTCAACTGGAGTAGCGCACGGGTGACAGGCGCTCATGCCGGCACGATCTAGCACATCCAGGATGTACTGACGCTGCGAGAGATGCATCCCGGCAGCCGAGCGTGACACGACGACGCCGAGGAAGAAGTGTAGAGCGCCGAGGTCCTTGAGCGAGAACTGGCGCTCGAGGGCCGATATTGTCCACCGGAGAAGGTGTTCAGTCGAGGCAGTGAGCACGATGTCGTCGACGTACAGGAGAAGGTAGACGTGGTCGGTGCCGCGGGTGAGCACGAAGAGCGACGGGTTGGCACGAGATGCCGTGAAGCCGATGCGTAGAAGATATGCCGCGAGCGTGCTAAACCAAGCACGAGGCGCCTGCTTCAAGCCATAGAGAGACTTGATGAGGCGACAGACATGGTCGGGAGCGGACAAGTCGACGAAGCCAGACGGTTGCTCGCAGTAGACAGTCTCGGAGAGAGTGCCGTGGAGGAAGGCGTTGTTGACGTCGAGCTGGTGCACGCGCCGCCGCCGCAATAAAGAAGAGACAAAGACGGTCCGAATCAGAGCGGTTTGACAACCGGACTAAAAGTCTCGCCGTAGTCGATGCCGGGTTGCTGGGAGAACCCGCGAAGAACCCAACGTGCCTTGTAACGGTCAAGGGAGCCATCGGGCTTGAATTTGTGCCGGTACACCCATTTACCGGACACGACATTGGCACCGTGTGGACGAGGGATAAGTTCCCACGTGTTGTTTGCCTGCAAAGCTGAAAACTCGTCAATCATCGCGGAGTGCCAATTAGCGTCCTTCAGAGCCCCGCGATAGCTCTTAGGAATGGGAGAGAGTGGCTCGACGTGAAGGTTGAGCCGGTCCACCGGCTTGCGGATGCCCGCTTTTCCGCGGGTGACCATGCGATGGTCATTAGCGCAGAGCAGAGCCGGAGGCGCTTGGCGCAGAGGAGCGGTAGGCGCCGCGCGGTAGGGACGAAGCGCGCCGATGGCATCACAGGACGGGCACCTGCAGCGCGGGCGACTTCGGCACGAACGCAGGCGGCGGCGCGCAAAAAGCGGCGACGCAGATGGACAACAGTGTCGCATGGCGTGGGCAGCGAGGAGGTGGAAGCGGGCGGGCAGTCGGAAGGAGCCGCTGAATAGCGGCTGGTGAGGGAGAGAGGTGAACGAGGTCATCCAAAAAGGAGTAATCAGAGGGGGAAGGTGGCGAGTCTTCTGCGAAAGGAAAGGAGTTCTCGTCGAACACAACATGACGAGAGATGATTATACGGTTGGTGGAGAGAATGAGACACCGTAACCCCGATGATTGGAGGGTAACCGAGGAACACACAAGAGGTGGATCGAGGCGCTAGTTTGTGGAGAGTAGTGGCGTAAAGATTGGGGTAGCAACGACATCCAAAACTCAAGATGATCGAACGAAGGAGGAGAGCGAAAAGGACGGCATGAGGAGTTTTGGAGTGAAGAGATTTTGTGGGATGAAGGTTGAGAAGATGGGTGGCGGTGTGGAGAGCTTCTACCCAATAAATCGGTGGCATACTTGCTTGGAAGAGAAGTGAGCGGACGATATTATTGGTAGAAGCTTAATGACACGCTCACTTTGCCGCTTTTGCGAAGAGGTGTATGGGCAAGACATGCGGTTAAGTGCCAAGAGAAAGAAGAAAAGTCGTAGTAGCGGTGTTGTCGAATTCGCGACCATTGTCACATTGTAAGGATTGGACAAGGTGTGAAATCGAGTGGACACAAAAGCGAAGAAGTGTTTGAGGGTGGAGAAAACGCCGACTTGAGATGTAGAGGAAACGCCCACAAGTAGTGATCAGAATCATCTAGGATGACAAGGTAATACTTGTAACCTAAACAATAGGTAGAGGGATGTCCAGATGTCGCAGTGGAGGAGCTCAAGGACGAGTAGTGCGAGAGGTGGAGACATCAAAAGGAAGACGAACGTGTTTGCCAAGTTGACAAGCATGACATAAAGATTTATTAATCGACTTTTTATTACATGGAATAGAGAAAGTGCTTGCTAGGTGCGACAAAGCTTGGCTATTGAGATGTCCTAAGCGGCGATGCCACAATGTTGAAGATGACGTCGTGGCGGAGAGGGCGTGCGGGGTAGACGGTGGAAGGAACGGGTACAAGTCGCATCAGTTATTGCACCGATGATCACGTTCTTGGTGCGAAGATCCTTTACAGAAAGACCAAAAGGATCAAATTCAATGGAACAGTGATTATCAGAAGTAAATTGGCGTACAGAAATAAGGTTTTTGATGATATTGGGAGTAACGAGAACGTTGTGTAAATAAAACGAACGTGCCGGGGTGGAAAAGGAGGTGAAGCCAGAGTGGGCAATGGGGATGGAAGAACCATTGCCAACAATGACATGACGAGGTGCAGCGGAAGAGGAAGGAGAGACAGAAGTGAGAGTACCGTGATCGGAAGTCATGTGCGCGGATGCACCGGAATCCATGTACCATTCGTTGGCGGACGGAGGAGCCAACGACATGGTACTGAAATTGTTCAGCAGCTGCTGCTGATCGAAGGCATACGGCGGCGCGGAGTAGCTCAGGGAAGGGGCCGGCCATGCCGCACTGTTAGGCTGTGGATGACGACCGGAGGCGGGGATGGCGACGGGAGGCGGGCGCGATAAGCGGAACGCTATGCGGGCGGCGGCCCGAGGATGCCCTGTCCGGCCGGGCGAGGCGCCGAGGTCCATGGGCCGGGCCACATCTGAATGGACCCTGCCCAAGGGTTCTGGAGGGACGGCCAGGGGGCGCCCTTGCTGGGAAAGGGGTTGGCGCCGCCGGCACCGTTGCCGCCGTTGTTCCCGCCGCCGCTGTCGCCGCTGTCGCGATTGCGGCGGCGGTTGAGTTCTTCCGTTGTCGCGATGTACGCTGGCGCTGTTGCACGAGTTGCCGCCACGGAGTAGTTGTCACGAGCCGGCCGATGAGGAGCTCTTGTTGCCGCCGGCGTTGCCACCGCCGGAGGGGTGGTTGGTGACGAACGCAGATGCTGGAGGGGTGTCAGAGTTCCTCATCGTGAGTTCCTCAAGCATGAGCGCGGAGCGGACTTCGAGGAACGAGGGAACCGGGCGCTGCATGGAGAGGAGCGTCCGCATGTGGGAGAAGCGAGAGTTCAGGCCACGTAGAGTGTTGAGGACGAGGCTCCGGTCGGTGATGACGCTGCCGACGGCGACGAGGTCGTCGGCGAGAGCCTTCTGTCGCCGGCAATACTCGGCGACGGACGATGTGCCCTGCATGAGGCCGTGGAACTCCTGTTCGAGGTAGATGGCGCGCGTCTCGGCGTTGTCGCGGAATAGACCCTCGATGCGTGTCCAGAGGGAGTACGCGGACGCCGAGGAGTCCATTACCATGGCGAGGAGCTCGGAGGAGAGGGCGCCGTAGAGCCACGAGCGCACGAGTGCGTCGAGACGAAGCCAGGCCGCGTCAGGAGCGGACGAAGAAGAAGCGGGCGCGCGGATGTGGTCGTCGAGGGCGTATTTTTCGAGAGCAACCTCGAACAATCCGCGCCATGGAGAGTAGTTGCTGGAGGAGAGATCGAGAGTGATGGGAACGAGGGTTTTGACGCTGGGGACGGCGACAGCGAGGGCCCAGAGGGCAGCGCGGGTGTCGGCCTCAGTGACCATCGCGAGCGTCAGAGGGAAGGATCGAACACTAATCTGATACCATGAAGGCAATCGTAATATTGCACTTGATTGAATTGTTCCCAAAACCGGGATATAAATAGTACAGAGGAGATCAGCACTTGCCAAAACAGCCAAAGATTACATCACGTGAAATCAGGAAGATTAGTTGGGCAGGAGATCTCCGGGTGGCAATTGCCTTAGATGGCGGGTGGATGTGCGTGCATGCCGCGCATGCACGTATAGTCTAACACACTGTGCTAATCTTTTATCTAGTCTGCCTAACTCTCAAGGAGAAACAAAATCAGCAGAATAGGAGGTGGGAAGGAAATAATTCCTGAATCATCGGAACATCTACAACCATCACTGGAGTTGATAAGCCCAAATTATCAACACAGTACTCTTTTCTTTAAGCCTCAATTTTGTCAACTTTCCGATACTACAACGTATGTAGCCTCTATAATTCCATAATTCAAAACTGGGGTCACGGTGGCAGTATTTGACATATAGGCCTACCTATGCACATATCATCCTTAACTGCCTCTTTTGTTTCCCCCTTTTCTTGTTTGACCTAAGCTAGTCAAAACTTATGTGCTATTCCAGTTACTAGACTTGGGAGCTGCACCTCCTATGCCATGCAGTGATGTGCATAGTCTCCTATCTCACTGCATCCTGCGATATGCCTGAAAATGGACAAGCATATTCTCCATATGAACCCCACCGTGTGAAGTCCATTTATCTTCCCATCCATTGGTGAAACTGATGGTAACTTAAAGAGTGTGTATTTACATTGCTATTACGTATTAGTCATGGTCCACTCCGCCCTAGCTTAGATTTTTCCTGGGTCCGCCACTGCTTCTCCTGATTTGCCTGATCTGATCCAGTATGCGAAAATAGTGGTAGAACAGGCCAGACTGCTCCCCCTCCAGCCCTACATGGTGGTACCGGTTGCTACCAGCGATGTTGTTGCAAGGGCTTCCACCAACAACCAGATCAAACCCACCAACTCTCCTCACCAAGGTCTCGAGGTAATCACTAGTGACCCTCTGCACATCGCCAATCTCAATCAGGTCTCCGGTTTGCTCCGATTGCTCCCATCAGCTCCTCAGGGTATCTCGGTTCACTTTGGAGATCTCGGCAGAAACCACCACCTTCAGGTGTATTCCAAGGCGGTGCAGAGCTACTTCTGCTCCACCTATGCCTGAAAAGAGTGACAGAACACGGATGCCGGCAGGAAACAGCGCCTTCAGTACTGACAAGTGGTATGCCACTGTGTCCACCTGGAAAGAGTTCCCAAGAGACCGGTACCTCTCTTTGCTGCTTATGCCTCTGGTGTGATCTCTTGGGAAACCCAACAGGGACTCCACCTCATGAGTCTCCAGTGCAGCAATTTTGTTCAGGCCGACCCAGATGAGGTTCCACTTCTTGCATTCATCAAGGATTTTCTTCTGGACAGCTTCAGTCGGTGTGCCATCACAAGTAGTAAGCTATGATCTCACCTTCATGGTTGATGTTGCAGCGGCCATCACGGTCCGTACACAGTTCAGCTGCGTCCTTGTATCCCATGGTGGCCACCACTTCCTCGTCCAGGGAAAGGCATCCCGTATTGTTCTTGGTTGCATTGGAAGGAGAGGAAATCTGCCATGTATAGGAAGGTTGTGAATGTAACCTCTCTTTCTTGTCGCAGCACAGAAGTACTTTGAATCCACAAACTCAGGCTCTATGTCATAGAGAAATCGATACATCTTGTCCCAGACACCTTTTGGGGCACATGCCACATTTTCAAAGTAGAAGTAGGGCGGGCCTTCAGCTATATCAGAAAGTGTTCTATTACATATGTGCATCGTTTCATTTGGAAGACCAAAACCAACCATTGGTCCACTACCAAAGGCCCTCTCAGAATGTCCCTGTCCCAACTGTTCGTTATGATGCCGGTTTTTTCCACTTAAATGATCAACAATGTTATTCCTTTTGACACCTCTGGAGGTTCGAAGGCCCCTGGTCTGAGATACATTGTGAAAAGGAATAAGTTGGTATAATACAGAAAAACAAATCACAGGGATATGTTGGTATAATACAAGGAGCTCCAAAGATTGTCTCCTCAATTAATTAGAGCACACAGCACAGGATTATCATAGGCAAGCATAACTTGGAAATAAAAGCTACCTCATCAGCTGAAAGCTCCACATCAGCAAAGTCTCCACCATAGACACCGACCTTTTTAGCCATCTGTGCAGCATATATTGCATCAGCTAGTACTGAAATTGGTTCATGTTGACCTAGCACAAATTTTAACAACATATATAAGTAGACAGCAGCAGCTTCTTGGTGAGGTAATGAATGAGGTACAAGTACAATGCAAACAAAATCACTGTGTATTTCAACACTATTATGTGAATATCTGAAAGCAACTTTAATAAAAGCAGCCTCTGAATAAGGTTTTAGTCACATCTACAAGAGATTATGTAGCCAAACTAACAGCAATAAACAGATGGCAAGGTATACTTGAGTGCATCCGTGTTCCCTTTTTTTAAGAGGAGTCCTGTTCAAATATTAAATAAAAGCAAATGATGAACGAAACTGCCACGATATTAGCATTGTACTTTCGATTTCCAAGTTTTTTTTTATGTTTGCACAGTGGACACCAGTAAACATCAAGGGAATATAGCTGGAAATTTGGAGATATTTCACTCAAAACTGTAAAATATTTTGAGGCAGAAGAAAATGCAAATAAGGAAATCACATTCATGTAATCATTTATAGTCTCAATTTTTCGCCGACACATTATTTACACACACTGTTGTAAAATCCATATTCTCTACAATAGATTTAGCATCACCTTGTTTCAGATAATCTCTTATCAAATACAATGACATATAAGCGGTTCAACCAGTAAAGAACGCAACCTGACTTCAAGCCTAGTAAAGTATAATTTATAAGCAATAGCATTAGGGGAAAATCTGTTTCCACTGCAGCTGCTTTCTAACATTGCTGTCATCGAGGAAAAGGTTCAATAGTTACCGCATCTGTCAATGGCTGAAGAGGTTTCATCTAGCGTAAAGCCCATTTCTACTAGATTCAAGTACTTCCTATCTTTCTCTGGCAGCTCTTCAGCAGACACCTGTTGAAAACATGGCAAGAAGGTCATTCCACATTCTGGTATTGAACATCATGATTGATTTCAGCACATATATCCGCAGGTAATTGCTGCAACAACGATGGAATGCCTCATCATCCATTGCAAAATCAGCCATATCAACACCCTCACTTGATGAACTAAACTCTTTCTCTGAAAAACTTTCATACCCTGAACTCTCCAGATCAGTCTACAGATTACAACAAGAAACAAGAGATAGCATTACTGGCAAACAGAAAAGTTCCAAAAAAGCGGCTAGAAATTCCCTACATTGCTGATTAAATAACATGAAGAAGGACACCGGACAAGTGAGGCACAACTTCATCTTCTGAATCATGGAAGTGGAAATGCCCCTCGTCGTCGTGGTCATCGGTTCAACCTAGCAAATTCACCCCACCGCGTGACAGAAAAGTACTATCACCAACTCCGGACGAGCACCCAGTCTCCACGCGCTCTCCATCCATGGCCTGTACAAGATTGTTGAAATGGCACACAGTTCTATACATCAAGCCAATCAAAACAGCACGAAACTGTAGTAAGCGTAACTGAGCAAGAGCCCACCTGAATACCTGATGCGCAAGCAGCCACTCCACGATGGCCTCCGGGTCTCGTCCACCTCCGTTGTGTTCGATAGCCATGGCGAATTGGCGACCCTCTCCTCGGAGAAACCCATGTCGACAAAGCGGGCGACCGTCGGACTCGAACCCGCCGCGCCGCGCCGCGGCTGTCACGGACCGGCCTGACTTAGATTGGGCTTTGGTCATTGGGCCGTGGACCAGAAGGCAAGTGGGAGGATCGAGTCCGGACTACAAAGCGACATCAACTGAAGGAGGCATTGAAGAACAAACTATCCGAAGGCTCCTGCCTCTGCTCTCTTCTTCCTCCTGCTGTTTCTCCTCACGGACTGGCCTGACTCGGATTGGGCTTCGGTCATTGGGCCGTGGGCAGAAGGCAAGTGGGGGGATCAAGTCCGGACTACAAAAGAGGCAGCGACATCAACTGAAGGAGGCATCGAAGAACAAACTACCCGAAGGCTCCTGCCTCTGCTCTCTTCTTCCTCCTGCTGTTTCTCCCCCAACTTCCTCTTTTCTGATTTCTCTATCTAGATGGCTTCTAGTTCCTGGTCTAATGCTTCTTCCCAATCCTTGCTTCCACTTCTCCGATTGGTATCTCCTATACTTTAAACATCGTGTTTGATTTTGATACTGAAGCTCTTGAGTGAACACTCAGTAATTGGTTCATCCGGTTGGAATCGTTCAGTAGTGTTCATCCGGTCAGGATTGTAACAGCAGCGAACCCTACACGTGTGCAGAGAACAAACCAATCGAATCGAGGAGCGAGAGCAACCGCGCAAGGGCTAGCTGCGTCCTCACCTGCACCCCCGTGACGGCCGGCGGGGGTGTAGGTTCGTCGTCATCCCCATCGCCGGTGCTCTGTCAGGAACTTTAGGAATCAAACAACCAAAATCGATAGAATCGCGAAGAAAATAACCCCCGAATAAAATAGCCCCCAAATAGCTTAGGGTGCGTTTGATTCATTGAAGTATCTGGTCATATACTAGACGGTTCAAGAAATGAGAACGTTTATACGTTTGATTGAAGGGATGAAACCAATCCATCCCGGATGAGATGGTTCAACTTTATAGAATATTTCTTGGAGATGCTGTATCAACTTATTCTGAAAAATTGGCCGAACCACACCGTCCCGGTCGCGCTCGCTCACGTGGCTTCGCTGAATTTGGAGTTAAAAAGAAATAGTTATGCATTTTTAAAATTAAATGATTTTTCAGTGCAACAATAATTCATTTCAAAATTTATAAATGCATTAAACCCCTTAAGTCCTTATAAAGACCACTATAAAAATAATTTATTCAAATACTATAATATTTATCATGATTAAATATAATTTTCTCCAAATTTTTGGAATTCTATTCAACCCACACAAAATTCAAACTCTATTTAACGACCTAAGCTAGATTTGAATTTAGTTTAAGCAAATAACACTTGAACAATGAGGTTTCAAATTTTATTTGAGTATTAGCACATCTCAGAAACCTTCTGAATTATTTCAGGATTTTAGGAATTTTTTGCTATTTTATAAAGCTCGGATCTGTTCGGACCGTCCGATCAGAATCGAACCATCCAGATTGGAGGAGACATTCGGACAGTCCGAACAGGTCGGTCTATCCGAACCGTCTGATCGGAGGAGGCGTTTGGATGGTCCGAATGTCTCCTCCAATCTGGACGATCCGATTCCGATCGGACAATCCGAACAGACTCGGGCTCTATAAAATAGCAACAAAATTCCTAAAATCCTGAAATAATTCAAGAAGGTTCCTGGGATGTGCTAATACTCAAATAAAATTTGAAACCTCGTTGTTCAAGTGTTATTTGTTTAAACTAAATTCAAATCTAGCTTAGATTGTTGAATATAATTTGTATAGAGCTTAGAAAATTCATAACTAATTCATGTGAACTCCAATTGAGGTGAACCAAGTTATTTTGGTTTTATAATTTTATTTTCTATTTATATATGTAATCCTTATCTCTACCACTGTTCTACAAAATTTCACTAAAGAATTAAAATTGGATAAATAGTAACCAAAGTGTATTTTTTTCAGAATATGATTTTCAAACTACTATAACTTTCACTTGCTAACTCCAAATGGAATAATTCTTTCACATAAATTCATCTAAAATTATCATCTAGCTACTGTAGAAGATTCATGCATTTTTTAACACTTTGAATTTTTAGGTTTTTCTCGGTGTTGATTCGAGAGAGAGAGAGAGGAAAGAAAATAAAATAATCCGGATGTAACAAAAAATTTCTATTTATTAAAATGGGGATGTGACAAAATTATTCTACTGAGATAGAACCATTAAATTTGTGGCAATCAAAATACAACCTCATTCATCAAACGAAACATCATCTTGAACCATCCAGGACCATCCTATCCCACCAACCAAATAAAGTCATGTATCATCATATCCCACCAACCAAACACCATACTTGTATCATCTCATCCAGGATCATGCCATCCATTTTGTACCATCTCATCCTATTCACCCTGGTTCACCCAACCAAACGCACCCTTCAGTTATCTAGAAGCTAATAGAAAGGTAATATTCGCGATGGCCAAAGACCAGTGCGCAACCCGAGCCTTATAGCCCTTACAAGGAATATTCTCAGTGAAATATGAAATTACAGCCATAGTAAATATCAGAGTTCATCTCTTTATGTTTTGATCGCACAGTAAACAGCAAGATGCTCGACAGTCGTTGATCTTCCTTAAAGTCCTGAGAAGAGATCTACTCCATTGGATCTTCAAGCTTGAAACGTTTTCTTCAGTTAACTGAACCTTCCTTCGCGCCTTTGCTTCAGTTGTCAGTATCTTCAGTTCATGACAATTACACCTGGCTTGAATAAATCCTTGTCCTCAAGGATTGGATGGAGGGAACCATTCCCGAATTGTATCTTGATAAAATTCTAGAAAAGTAGCTTTTATGAAATCGGCATCCTCCCAAGTAGCATCATCAGGAGATAGTCCTTCCCATTGAATCAACCATTGCGTGATTAAATTTCTGTTCCTGGGACATGATCTTGTTTCCAGCACCAATATAGGAATAGTCTTAACTCTGCCATCCTCGCCTACCATAGGAAGATCTGGACTGGGGATTGCATGTGAACCTAGATGCTTTTTCAATTGACTTACATGAAAAACTGGATGAATGCCTACTCCAGCCGACAACTGTAATCTATATGCTACCTTGCCAACTCTCTGCATAACTCTGAATGGCCCATAATACTTAGTTGCAAACTTCAATGATTGTTTCAACCCAAATGCATTTAATCTGTATGGCTGCATTCTCAAGTACACCAAGTCCCCTTCCAATAATTCTCTTTTAGACTTTTTCTTGTCAGCATACTTCTTAATTCGGTTCTGTGCCTGAATCAGATTTTCTTTCAAGTGCTATAACATTGTTTCCTTCTCTACTAGAAAATCCCTTGCTTCTTCATCCTCAGGGCTAGGTACAGATACTTCACTAATCAAAGGTGGAGGGAACCCATACAAAGCTTGAAAAGGAGTAACCTGCAAGGATGTATGGTAGGTTGTATTGTACCACCACTCTGATAATGACAACCAATAATACCATCGCTTAGGCTCATTAAAAACCATACATCTCAGATATGATTCTAAACATTGGTTGACCATTTCGGTTTGACCATCCGTTTGAGGATGATAGGCGGTACTGAACCTTAGCTTCACCTTCAAAGATTTGAAAATTTCTTGCCACAATTTGCTTGTAAAAATCATGTCTTTGTCCAAAACAATAGCAATAGGGAAACCATGCAGTTTAAACACGTTATCAATAAAAGCTTGTACCACTAAGTGAACTAAATAAGGATGGGATAAAGCTATGAAATGAGAATACTTGGTGAATCTGTCCACTACCACAAGTATGACCTCTTTACCATTTGATTTTGGAAGTCCTTCAATGAAATCCATAGAAATGTGAGTCCAAGCCATATCAGGAATTGGGAGAGGGTTTAACAGCCCAGGATAGTGACAGTGTTCAACTTTCGACCTCTGGCAAACTGCACATTCCTTGACAAAAGAGTCCACTGTTTTCTTTAACCCCGACCAATAGAAGATCCTCTTCACTCTCTGATATGTAGCCATCCTGCTCGAGTGACCACCAATTGATGAGGCATGCAGTGATTCAATTATCTTGGTTCTCATACTTTTATTAGCTCCCACATACAATTTTCCTTTATACCTCAAGATCCCAGCATGTAAGGAATAGGGTGGAACTGAGTTCCCATCAAGAACTAACTATTCTAGTAATTTTCTGCATTGTGGGTCATTCGAATAGCTATTCTCCACTTCCTCAATCCACACCGGTACTGCAATAGAGATTGCTAAGCAATACTGTTTTCTGGACAAAGCATCAGCCACTTTATTTTCTTTTCCCTTCTTATACTCAATAGTGTAATTAAAACTCTAAAAGTCTGAGCATCAACTTTTGCTGGATCCCTTCTGAAATCCTTTGTTCTGTGATATACTTTAAACTCTTTTGATCTGTTTTAATTACCACTTGATTACCCAAAAGATAATGCCTCCATCTCTTTAATGCTTCTAAGATTGCCATTGCTTCCTTGTCATAAGTAGAGAGTGCCAATAATCTTTTTCCCAAAGCCTTACTGAAATAAGCTAGAGGTCTACCTCTTTGCATAAGCACTGCTCCAATACCAATACCACTTTCATCTATTTCTAATATAAAAGATTCATGGAAATTAGGAAGTGCAAGAACTGGAGCAGTAATCATACAATTCTTCAAATTCTTAAATGCTTCATCTTGATGATCACCCCACTGGAAGCAATTCTTCTTAAGCATGTCATGTAATGGCCTACAAATTTTGCTATAATCTTGGACAAATCTTCTATAATATCCAGTTAGGCCCAAAAAGCTTCTTAATTGAGTGATGTTCTGTGGTGTTTTCCATTCTTGGACTGCCATAATCTTTTCAAGACTAAGTTGAAACTCCATTTGCATTAATTACATGACCCAGGTATTCTACCTGATCCACTCCAAACACACATTTACTCCTCTTAGCATATAATTGATTCCCTCTTAATATTTGCAAAACTATGCTCAAATGTTGTACATGATCCTGCATGTCCTTGCTATATACCAATATGTCATAAAAAAAACACCAAGATAAATTTTCTCAGATGTTGAGCAAAGATTAAGTTCATCAATGACTGAAATGTCGCAGGGGCATTAGATAATCCAAAGGGCATTACTAGAAATTCATAATGACCAAAGTAAGTTCTGAAAGTCTTGTGTATATCTCCCTTCTTCATTCTCACTTGATGATAGCCTGACCTGAGGTCGAGCTTTGAGAATACAGTAGCTCCATTCAGCTCATCAAGAAGGTCCTCTATAACAGGAATTGGGTACTTGTTCTTTACAGTTTGTGCATTCAACCTTCTATAATCAATACACATCCTCCAAGATCCATATTTCTTTCTAACTAATATAGCAGGTGATGCATATGGGCTCTCATTTGGCTTGATTACTGCAGAATCCAGCAGCGGCTTTACTTGTGTTTCAATCTCCTCTTTCTGTTGATGAGGAATTCTATAAGGTATGATGTTTGGAGGATCAAAATTTTCCTTCAAAGGAATAGCATGATCACAATTCCTTCTTGGTGGCAATCCCTTGGATTCCTCAAAAACTTCTTGGTACTGATCCAATAATTGTCCTATCTCAGTTGGTATTGCTTTTACAATACCATCTTGACCCTGATTTAATTGCACTTGGTTGACCATCAGTACAAATCCCATTACTCCTTTACACATTAATTTGTGGATCTGTTTTGAGTCCATCAGTTTTGATTCATTTGCTTGAGTTATGTCTGAAAAAGTGATCGCTTGAGTTCCTTCTTTCATAATAGTCTCCCTTGTCTTCAGATTAAGGGTTACAGGACTATGTTGATAAATCCAGTCCCCGCCAAGAATCACTTCATACTTTTTTAGATCCAGCAATCTAAAAGTACCACAGAATTTCTCTCCTTGAATCTTATAAGTGCAATCACTGATATGTGATCCAATCTGCAATTTTTTTCCTCCAGCAATTGTTACTCTAGTCATCTCGTTACCAATGATTTTACAATTGGTTTTGAGTGCAAATTTGTGATCGATGAAAGTGTTAGTGCTTCTACTGTCCAGTAAAGCAACACCTCTTCTTCCTCCTATAGTGATTATGATTGATATTGTAGCTGCATTTGTGATTCCTTTGGCAGCTTGTTCCGAAATTTGCATTAGTTGTTCCTCTCCTTCTTCTTTAGGAACCTCCATCTGTTCTGCATTTGAAATTCCCTCTTGCTCTTGTTGCACTGGAATCTCCTCTTCTTGCTCAGTAATCATTGCATTAACCACTGGAGCTTGTTTACATTTATGTTGGGGTGTCCATTTTTCAAAACATTTCCAGC
Organism: Phyllostachys edulis; assembly: GCA_036346405.1. Taxonomy (NCBI): domain Eukaryota; kingdom Viridiplantae; phylum Streptophyta; class Magnoliopsida; order Poales; family Poaceae; genus Phyllostachys; species Phyllostachys edulis. The sequence goes on from CM070563.1 coordinate 13,505,268, forward strand.
ATTCACCCAGCCTCCTTACTTTGCTAACAAATTGATTGTTTCTGTTCTGAAACATTTCTCCTCTTTCTTGTTTTCCTTGGTTCTTCCCTTGCTAATACATATTTTGCTTAGGAGGCCCATACCCAGTGAACTTGCTATTCTTTTTGTACTGCAATCCTTTCTCAAAGTCTTTAGCTAGCCAGTAAGCATTAGTGAGGTTGAGAGGCCTCAAGGGTGTGAGGTTACATTTAATCTCATCTTTAAGGCCATTAACAAAATTGACCACATAATATTGTTCTTCCAAAAAAGGATGCTCCTTCTTAACTACTGCCATGATCTCTTCAAATTTGTCAATATAAGATGAAACTTGAGAATAATTCTATTTAAGGGAGTGGAAATTATCCATGACATCATAGATGCTACAATTAGCAAACCTTTTACAAATCAATTTGCAAAACTGTGGCCAGGGAGGTGGATTAATTAGTACTCCAGAACTTCTTAACCATACATCAGCCCTTCCAATTACATACATTTGTGCTATGTCAATTCTACATTCATCTGGTACCTCAGTCATCTCAAAATATTTCTCTGCCTGCCTTATCCAACCTAATGGATTCTCACCATTGAATTTTGGGAATTCGAACTTCGGCCCTCTGGCAATATACCTTCTAAACTGATTCACTCTATCTAGCCTCAGATTAATAGGTTCGTCCCTCTCCAATAACATTCCATTGCGTTGAAATGTAGGTGTGACAGATTCAGAAATAGGAAATGAGTGCATTCTGTCACGAACAGGAGCAAAAGATGTTGTGTTACCTCCCATCCTATCCTCTGCGATCCCTCAAAAATTACTCCCGAAGTGCTACTCACGTTCACCCCCTTTGTTTCACGAAATCTTTTCATCAAATCTCGATCTAGTTCTGTTCTTACCACTTCTTGTTCATCAGTGATAACTTCAGCATTTCTATTAAAAACACGAGAGGAAGAACTAGGGGGATCAACTGTTAATAGTCTTAGTTGTGACATTCAGTGGCGTAGCCAGGATTTGAAGTCTGTGGGGTCAAATATAAAGTTTTTCAATCTTTGTGGGGTCAATTCTCTTAAATGCTATGGACTTCATGGAAATTTTTATAAGTATAAGGCTGTTTTTATAAAAAGCTGTGGGGTCAATTGACCCCACAGTTTATGTGTGGCTCCGCCACTGGTGACATTAAAGTTTTCATCATACCTTCCATATTATCAATCTTCCTGGGAATATCTTCCATCTTTTCTACCTTCTCTTGAACTGTAAGAATCTGATCCTGCACTTGATCAATTCCGAGATAAGCTTTAGCAATCTCTTGCTTGAGTATTGTCGCCTTAGTGCTTTCACTCGGTTCCACCACCGATCTGCCGTCACCAACCCTACTCGATTCCAGAAGATCACCAGCAACGAAAACCTAGCTAAGGAAATCACGGCTCTGATACCACTTGTCAGGAACTTAAGGAATCAGACAACCAAAATCGATAGAATCGCGAAGAAAATAGCCCCCAAATCAATCTCTTTGAACGAAGGGAAAGTGACTCTTACAGAGATTAGCTTAAGCTATCTAGAAGCTAATAGAAAGGTAGTATTCGCGATGGCCAAAGACCAGTGCGCAACCCAAGCCTTATAGCTCTTACAAGGAATATTCTCAGTGAAATCTGAAATTACAGCCACAGTAAATGTCAGAGTTCATCTCTCTGTGTTTTGATCGCACAGTAAACATCAAGATGCTCGACAGCCGTTGATCTTCCTTAAAGTCCTGAGAAGAGATCTACTCCGTTGGATCTTCAAGCTCGAAACGTTTTCTTCGGTTAACTGAACCCTCCTTCGCTCCTTTGCTTCAGTTGTCAGTATCTTCAGTTCATGACACGCTCCCGCTGCTCGAGCGCTGGGAAAGCTTCGAAGCCGCGCTCGTGGTGACTTTGAATGGGAAACACGTACAAAACGAAACGAGCAAACGTAGCGCGAATTTACCATGCTTTGATCAACTGATCGCCTGATCCCCAACTGATCGGGGAGGGAGGTGGAGAGCCAGAGGTAAAAGGCTGTCTTTTTTCACCCGTCTTGGGCTCAAGCTTTTACCTCTAACATGAGATTTTTTTAAAATTGCATTAACCGATCAGCCAAAACACTGGGGAAGTGGGGCTTGTTTAGAAACCGAAATTTCACAGGAAACAGTTTAGGTTAATTGCCGTTTCAATTTCTCCCGTCGAAGAAAATACGGTTTCTTCTTGCGTAGAGGGCTTGACTTCAATCAATAACCGATCAACCTGAGAAAAGGGGTCGCATATTTCCTGCATTTTCTCCCTTATATTGGTGAACTGTGCTATACACTTCTATTTTACACTTCGTACATTCAATACTTCTGTGACATCCTTTAGCTGAAGTACGGGCATGCTACCCAGTAGATCTGACAAGATAGAAATACTGAATCCAAGTAATGCCAGGACTTGTAATGTGGCGATTGCAGGAGTATTGAGTGTATACCGAATCCAGTACATTATTGTACGCACAAATCATACAGGCTACTGTTTAACCGACCTGGCCACAATTGATATTACACCACCCGATCTTGCAAGCATATGCCAGTATACCAGAGAATGTAATTCACAAGGACACGATCCAAAGAAAAAGAAGCAAACGAATAGTTGCTACGAAAAGCCGACAACAAAATGATCTCTCATTGAGGCCTGTAGTAGTTGCTCTGGTGAGGAGGGTAAGCTCCCGGGGCATTGTATGGTGGCTGAGGATATGGCGGTTGCTGCGGCTGCGGCTGCGGCTGCGGCGGCTGATGTGCATTGTAGTATGGCCCACACCATCCAGGATACGCTGGTTGACCATAGTCATGACCGGGAGGTGGCTGATGTCGCGGCTGCTGGTATTGACCAGGGTGTGGTGCGCCGTATGGCGGCTGTTGCGGTGGCGCGCCGTACGAGGGGTATGGCTGTGAGTATGCAGGTCTTGGCTCTGGTTGAGAGTATCCAGACCTTGAATCTCCTCCAGGTGGAGCAGCATAGGCAGGCTGAGCAGCATAGGCAGGCTGAGCATGAGGAGCATGTGGTGGTGGACTGTTCTGATCTCGTGGAACAGAAATGTTTCTCGGCATGGTTGTGTGGCTGGAAGAAAAGTTGAAACCCGCTAACTTTCTTTGCACATCTTCAATCATTTCACGGCATTGAATGTTTCGGGTCATTATAAAGTCACTGCACTGCTGTTTAATTCTGCCTATTGCATCCTGCACAAAAGGATCATTCAAGAACATAATCAGTAGTCCTACCAAGAGGTGTCACCAGCATTTATAGTTTCACTACAGTGGAACCAAAATGCAATGGAGATGCACACATACGGCATACCTGTAAAGTCACATAAAAATTTAGGCCCTCATTTATGTTCTTCTTAGTATCCTGGTATTTAGCAACAGCGGCAGCAATTTGCTTGTAACATTTCTCACGAGCAGCTGAAAAATAAGTTTCACAAATCAGCACTACACAATACATTTTTTTACAGGTCTAAACAAAAGATTTACAAAATAACACCCGAACTGTGATATAATTTCCATGAAATGATTTAAAAGTACATATTAAGAACCTTTGCAGCTCAAACTATAAAGCAGTGCCAGCATAAGTGATTCTTCACATTTATGTCAAACTTGAGAACAGAAGTAAACAGAGGCAAAATCATTGAAGGAACTTTACTGAAAACAATGTCCAGAAGAAAAAATCATGCATACAAGCAACACCTAGCCTGCTATTTGAAGTATGGTGAAAGGCAGCAGAACACTGCATGGATAACTAAACCAGATAAATTACTGAAAATTGGTGCAGATATGTCCGAAGCAATAAAACCCCATCGGTACAAGGTAACAGAAATAGTTACATCATAACCAAATTGCTTGCTGGTACACCGCTCTCTAAATTAGGGGAAGTCTAGGATGTCATTGTAATTGTTGGATTCAAGAATGGCTGCAAAACCAGCTTCACTAAGTGTGTGATATCTACCAATCTACCACCCATTTGATGAACAAATCTGAAGGGGTACCTTTGTAATCCTCCAGGTTGAATACAGCAGCAAATTGCTCATTTTGTGCCTGTGCAAGGGCTCAAAATATAAGTAGTGTTAGGCACAGGAAGAAAGAACATGGCAATAGCATAGTTGACTCTTCAAAAAAAAAAAATCAATTGTCTTTGTTTCTTTGGTAATATCCACTCATTTTAATTGAAAACCATTGTAGTTAATAGTTACTTATTTTTAATATGCATACATCATTAATGGGATATCCAAGTCTAAATTTTTAGCAGAAATGATGCTTACCAAAGACTTCTAGAACAAAGGAAGTCCCAAAGTGGACTGCAACAATATTAATCAGGAATGGTGGCTTACCTGTATTTGTAGCAATAATTGTTCCTGCGCCACAATGTTATCAGCAATTTCAGCACAGATTGGATCGTACTTTGCAATCTCCTTCTTAAAAAGGTCATCATGTGATCCAACACCAGCCATCAACTTCGGTAGTATGTCATCCTGGTACAAATGAATCTATGTATGAATGCCTCATTGCAACAACAGTAGCACATTACAAGCGAAGCGCTTATAGCAGCTTATCACAAATTAGTATTAGTGCAGCACTATCATAAATAAGCACGATTTGTCTACTGAGAAGATAACTGGGCATATTTCTTGTAAATTAATTTTATCATTGGGCCTATAGCAGTCTATGTACATATTTATCAAAATAAGTTTCACAATAGGAAAGGACTGTACCTTTCTCTTCATTTCTTTAAGCATGTCTTCAAGACCAGCCCTTTGTGCTCCTAGAGATTCCAGCTGCCTCTGTGTCGACAAATCAAAATTAGTTTCGCTAAGTTCAAAACAAGCGAGGCATGCTAAATATTAGTAAGCTAAGACAAAATAATGTACATACCAAGCTTTGTTTAAGGGCTCCAACAATAGCATCTTCATTTCCATCCAAGGACATGATAGGCCTTGAAATACTTGGAAGTGCAGACTCTATCTGCAACATATAACAGCAATGTGTAACTATCCAGAGATAATGATAAAAAAACAGGTTTGGGGCTCATTGTGAAGCAGATATAAAAGGGCAATCTTCTTAAATCTTAAGAATATTTCTTAGTTTAATGTAATCTTAAACTCTCACCGGTCTTCTGTCAAGAATAGACATCAAGGGATAGTTCTCCTTAAGACCTCGTTCAATCTGAGAATTACTATCAGCAGCTTGCTTAAGATTAGCAGCAAACAGATTCAATTTATCCTGAATATTTTTTGTTAGGGTGCTTGATTGAGGCCTAGTCCAACGACTCCCAAATTGTGTCCGAAATTGGGCATCTTCATTCGCCTCCTTCTGCAGCAGCTCTTCAGTCTGAACGAGTAGCTCCTGATTGACCCTACTCAAATCCCTAAGCTGCTGCAACTCAGCTTCCAAGCCAGCAGGGCCACCGCTTATCTGCACAGCCTCAACATTCTCCTTCAGATCTAAAGGTAAGCTGATATTACCTTCCAATGAAAGAATAGAATCAGGCAAGTCCATTTCCTTCAGCCTGACTCTAGTGATCTCACTAGCTTGCTGCAATTTCTCCGCCTGGGTCCGAATGATGTCATCTACCATCTCCGTGTACTTAGAAAGTGCTTTCATGCTGCCATCGGGCACAAGAGATGAAAAAAGCCTCTCCTTGGTAGCATCTAGAGCTTCAGCCAAAGAAGTAGGCTTTACAAGGGATGCTGCAGGAAGCGCTCCCAAAGAACCAGCATCTGGAACCCGCATCAGATAAACACGATCATTCTCCTTCATAGCCCTCTCCAAGTTGGTCTTCATGTTACTCTCCAGTTTATTGACAGAATCCAGAAGTGGAGCAGCAACTCCCTTGGCCGCCTTCTTGGCATCTGCCAGGGCGCTCATTCCAATCTTTAGACGTGCAATTTCCTGAGCAATTTCTTCTTTCTCGTGAAGATCCAATGAATATCTATAGCAAGCATCAGCATAGAATTGAGCTGCCTTCAGCTGGACATGAGATATCCATGTCTTATCAAAGTGTTGACTAAGAGGAGGTGCACTCAAAGCTGCATAAGCTTCTTCATAGAATACGCCCACCTGAAATGATACATGAACATGTAATAATCAGAATTAGGCAAATAGCACATTGACATCAAAGTTACACAAAAGCAAAGAAATGTGATATCACGAGTGATGATGTGTTGAATTAGCAGTAGTAAAGCATCAATCATGCAAATTGTACATAATTAACCAAATCAATAGCACGAACTAATCTCACAGCCACTGGGAGATACATATGAACACCAGCAAATCAATCATACTGAAAGTTACAATTAATGAACGCCCCCAACAGTCACTACCAATTGTCTCCGAAATGTGTTTTCAACCAAACAATTGTCAACACTATACTAGACAAATTCCTAAAAACAACAACATGCTATCTCAAAATCACCTATGGCTGGTAATCACAACTCCCAAACCATTCCGAGCTCCCTACAATATCAATCTAAATAAGATCACTTAACACATTGCCATCATCGCAAGTTCGTAGCAACAAAACAACCCGACCAATAGGCAGTAAGCACGCACCTGCCGCGCCACCTTGGAGCATAGCGCAGGCGGCTTCCCGCCAGCTATCACCTTCTCGAAGAAGCACTCCTGCGCCTGGGCGAGCATGAGCTTCTCCAGCATCCCGGCACACTCGGGCGTGACATCCACGGTGGTGGTCCCCGCGGCGACGGCCTTGGCGGCGACCCCGCTCTCCCTGAGCCACGCGAACGCGCCAGCGGCGCTCTGGAACGCTCCGCACGCCGTCCTGATCCCGACGTCGGTGACGCGGTCCGCGGCGAGCGCGATCTGCGAGTAGACGGCGCCGAGGTTGAAGAGCACGGCGGCCTTCTCGAGGTGGATGGAGGCGAGGCTGGACTTCTTGTTGGTCTTGAAGGCGTCGTGCCAGGTGAAGGAGAGGGAGTGGACGTGGCCGCGGTCGGGGGAGATGGGGAAACGGGGCTCGACAAGGGCGAGCGCGCGGGCGTAGGCGAGGAGCGCGTCGCGGCGCTGTTCGAGGGAGGATGGATCCGGGAGGGAGGGCTGCTCGAGGGCCGCGGCGCGGAGGTCGTGCACGGCGCGGAGGTCGTCGTCGGCCGCGGCCGCATCGCGCTCCGAGTAGGCGGAGGCGATGTAGAGGCGCAGCGGGCGGTAGAGGTCGACGGCCGACGTCTTCTTCTCGTGGATCGCCAGCATCACGTTCGCCGCCGCTGCCATCGGGACGCGGTGGCCGGAGGGGAGTAGGGGATCGGGTGGGTGCTTCGGGGTGAAGGAAAATTGGGGGAGTTGGAAGTTGTCGCGTTGGAGAGAGTACTAGTCCGGGGAGGAGAGATACTTCGCCGCGTCGGGGACGCTGGGTGCTTTGAGATTCGCGCGCGAGCGGCTGACCGGGGCGGGTCGCTGTCTGCGTCGGAAGTCGGAACGGGGTCGCGGTTGGGTTCGGACTTCTGACTCTGCACGTAGGGTCGGTGGAAATCTGGTAGTGACAGGCGTTGTGGAGTTTTTTTTATTTATTTAGCACATGTTCATATTTTACGCTCCGACCAAATTGATATTTTACTATACCTTAGACGCGTATTTATATTTTGCTCTCGTTTCCGACGTAATAGATTTTTTTATTCTTTACTTACTCTGTTTTTTATTAAATACCATATTTTCATTATTTTATTAAGGAAAAAGTTCGATTTACTCTCTCGAACTATCAAAAAGCAGTTACATTCTCGAACTCTAAAAACCGGTTATTTAACCTTCGAACTTGTCAATCTGGTCAAATAACACCTCAGCGGTTTGGAGCGATGATTTTTTGGCGTGGTAAATTCGCCAACTCAACAGATGACGTGGCGCGACTGGCTCGTTTTCTCCTCTCCTCTCTCGACTCAGAGGCCTCGCTAATTATTCAACCGGAGTTGGCAAGATGGACCGACGATCCAAGAAACGCCACGCATTTAAGCGGCGGCGAGATCGATTCATGGCAATGTGGATGGGCGTTCTTGGCGGCGAGGCAGATGGGGTAGGCGTCCGGCTTGGCTCAAGACGCTTGCAGAGGCATGTGCGTTAAAGACGGCAAAGACCGACGCCACGCCGCTGCAAGATTGCAGACGCCACTTGCCACGGCGAAGTGGCGGCGTCGTCCTTCGACATGTCCTTCGACGCGAAGAAGCGGGGATCGGGTGTCGCTTACCGCGGCGGGGAGGTTGGGTTTGAGTCGCCGGTTTTCGGCGAAGCGCCGGACGCGCAGAGGAGGAGGTGGTCGAGGTGGCACGGAGGTCGGCGGCGATGGCCTCGTTTGCCGCAGCGAGGCCGCACCACACTGGTTCTCGGCGGCCGCCGCTCGAGGCGCTCCTCGGCTTCGGGCGCGTGGGTAACCTCTAGCTCCGCCTTCTTTCTCAAGAACGGCTTATTGCTGCTTGCCGCCGCCGCCGACGCAGCTGGCGGCAATCAAGAGCTAGCATCGCTGCTTCGCGCAGGTTAGGCCGGCGCGCAGCTTCTCGCGACTCCATCCGCACGATCGCGTCGATCTCGACGTTTTGTTGATACATCTCGCGTCGCGAACGACGATGCCACCGCCGGGCGCCGCCGTGGACGCCAACACGACTCCACCAATCGGCTCGCCGTAGTCACCGCGCCACCGCTGCCGCGGCACAACCGCCGCCATGCCCGAGGTCGAATTGGCGCGCCACGCCGCCACGCCTATGGCGGCGGGCGGCGCCGACACGGGCGTAGGCGTCTGTCGTGTCTTGGTTGCTCGCCGCCGCGGTTGTGGCGAGGAGGGAGCGGCGGTGGCGTGGGCTCGTGAGCGGAATGGCGGCGCCAGAGCCGGACTAGTCGGCGGGGGAGCAAATCAGAGGGAGTTTATGAGGAGAGAGAGAACCATGGGAATGAGAGGAGATCGGGGAAGAAAGAAAGCAAATGAAGAAGATGGTGGTTTTCACGTCTCTCTCTCTCCCGGTCCACCTCTCTCTCTCTCCCAACAAGAAAACCATCGCCATGTCAAGAAAACCACCACTCCAAACCGCTGTGGGGTGTTAATTGACCGGTTTTTGCAAATTTAGGGGGTTAAATAACCGGTTTTGTAGTTCAGGGGGTAAACCATACTTTTCTGATAGTTCGAGGGAGTAAACCAGACTTTTTCCCTTTATTAATATCCGCTCGTTTTCCCATTTAGCTCATGCGAAAATACAATTTTGCCCCTTCTGTGCGCATCTCCTCCCCATTCCATTCCTCCTTCCTCCCATTCCACTCGCGACGGCGCCCTTCCTGCTCCTGCTCTTCCATGGAAGTGCCTCCCCGGCGGCCCTCTGCCTCGCTGCCTCCCGCTCCGCCCCTTCCTCTCGCCGCCTCCCCTACACCTATGTCCTCTGGTCCTGCGTGCCCCCACTCCTCGCCCTCCCGTCCTCCCCGGTCCCCTCTCTCCACGCCTCCCGCTGGATCATCTTCTACGCGTCGCCCCACTACCCTCACCACCGCCCGCTACCCGCCGTCCCCGGGTAGCAGCTCCTCGCTATCGCCGATGAGGCGACCCCACCCGATTGGTACCACCTGGGCGCCACTGTGCTCACCCTCGTAGACTAGGCTCACCTTAGCTTCCGCTCTGTTTGCCTCGGTGTGATCAAACCGGCGTCGAGAAGCAAACGGAGACCATGGCGTCACAAAGAGAAGGGGGCGACGACGGAGGCGTCCTCTTGGGCAGCGATGACGAGAGGCGACGCGGCTATGGGGGCGAGGTGTCGGTGGCGGCTAGGAGGATCTAAGGAGGAAGGAGAGAAAGGAGGACCCACCGTGTCCTCGTTGTCGCCCGCCCCCGCAGCAGCGTGCGCGACCGCAACTCTCTGGAGGACATCATCGCCAACCTGGCCCGGCCCAAGTCGTCTTCTCCGACATCACCACCCCCGATAGACTCCTCGCCGATCTCTCCGCCCACAACCCCGTCCACACCGTCGTCTACTACCTCGCCAGATCCATCCAATGAGTTGATGGCCCCTCCCCCTTGGCCTCCACTGCGGCCACGCATCTTCCTTTTCCTCAACACGACGGCGGTGCACCTTTAATGGCCATGACGGGGTCCTCTCCATGACGGCAACAACGGTGGCAACAACCACTCAGTGTCTCAGATTTGGCAACCTCCCGTGATTGTTTTGGATTTTTGTACTTGAACTGGGTGGTCAGTAAGCTTGTTGTTCTCTGAATTGTTTTGATGGCCAAGAACCTAACCAAAATTGTGAATTGAATTAATGTGCTGATGGCCAAGATTGTTCTCTGTATGCTTGTTGTTCTCTATATTTCAATTGTGAATTGAATGTGTGTGCTTGAAGAATTGTTATATGCAAGAATTGTTTATTGAATCGTGTGGTTTTCTTTGATGTAAAAGGCAATAAACATGTGTGATTTGTACATGAGTAGCGTCAACAAGGCTGGTCCAGCAGCCGGAGATGGACCATCAGCGTGGCGACAACGACGACGGCGAAGACGATGATGATAGTGGTAAGGAAGACAATGGCAACAACAGCTCACAGTGAACAATAGCAAGGGCAACAAGGTCATTTCACGTGACCAAAACTAGAAAACCGCCGGATATTAATAAAATAATCAAATCGGGGTAAATAATCAAGCAACATACTAAGAGGAGGGTAAAATATCAATTACATAGGGAAAGAGTGTAAAATATGAAAACACATCTAAGCAGAGGGTAAATAATCAATTCCTCCTTTTAAAATGAAATAACAAAAATAACCATCCAAAAATGAAATGACAAAAATGACATTTCTATCGTGCGAAATCACCGTGGTAAGGGGCCTGCCACGCACTCGGATCGCGGCAGGCCACCTGCTGCTAACCCAATCCACTGCATGTCGCCTGCGCACGGCACCTGTCGTAGACTGGGTTAGCGACAGGTGGTCTACCACGATCTGGGTACACGGCAGGCCGCCTGCCGCCTACTGGGAGGTCACCATGTGGCCTACTGCGGTGTTTTCATGAGACAGGTGTCATTTTTACCATTTCGTGTTGGGGGCTATTTTTTCTATTTTGCTTTAAAAACGTGCTAAATGAGCCAAAAACTCTGGAGTTGTGTTGCAATAAGAAACACAAAATTACAAGGAGTTTACTATTTGGTGAACATCTGCCTGCTCACAAAACAGGTGAACACCTTGTAGCAAATATGCCATATACCTCTATGTATGGACTATTACAAGCAGTGGCAGACGCAACCCTGGTGCGCGTAGGGACGTGCGCACCGACTCTTGCTGCCGTGCCTGTGGAACCCCCCTTGCTACCATCTCCTCCACCTGGACCCATCCATGGGCGTGCGCACCAGCTGATGGAGCAAGAACGAAGGAGAAGGAAGGAGCAGTAGGCGCCAGCAACCATGAAGAAGGAAATTTGGGCCAAGCCATGTTCTTTCCACAAATAAGAGACAAAGAAAGACAATAGACCCATTTTCGCACTCCCCAAATCCCTAATTCCCCCCCCAATCCAAATATGAAATCCCCCTTCGGTCATTCCCAAATTCCCCATTTGGCCATTCCCCACCCCAAATCCCTAATTGGCTAATTTTATCCCCATTCGGAGACTCACAAGTCACAACACAACTACACAACTCGCCTCAGTCACCTGGCGGCGGGCACGCGCGGCCGACGGGCGACGATGATGGCGGGGCGAGATGCCGAGGCGGCGGGGACCGGCTGGGCGGCGGGGGTCGATCGGGGACAAGCGATCACATGAGGGACGAGCCACCACGGGCCGAGAGGCGAGCCTGCATGGCTCATGACCGAGTTACCACCGCCTATCCGCCCACCAACGAAGGCGCGAGCATGACGTGAGGAAGTCGGCGTGGGAGTTGAGGACTGAGCCACTAAGGAGCTTTGAGGAGTTAGGAGACAGGAGCTTTGAGGAAATAAGGACTGACTGAATGAGTGAAGGTCACAAGGAGCAGCCAATCAGACTAGTAGAGGTAATTAGGTAATTACTAAATACTATTTGTCTATTTCTAATTAGGTAAAGTTGACACAATGACACTTACGGTGGTCAGTGGCTATTTAAATTGAAATGTTGAAAATTTGAAATGATGTTGTGAACATGTGATGTTGTCTTGTTACTTGTCTAGTCTAGTTATATGTACTTAGACACTTAGTACTTATGGATTACATACAATTTATTGTAGATTTATAAAAGATTGACAAACGAACTTTGTATATTTATTTCTCCAACAATCCAAGTACAAGTATTACTCCAAAAACCAATAAGAGCACAAAGAATCCTTAGATTGATTTTATTCTGGATGACACCATTGCCGATCCAGCATGTCGCATACCAATTGAAGATTATCCCAATGAAATTACAGATTAAGTGAGGAGGGCATATTTGTTGAAGGGCCCAACTCGACCAATTGGCCATGTTTTTCCAAAGAAAATGATGGATTGTTGGAGATCCTTTCAAGAAGCATAGTTCAACAAATTTGATTGGTTGGAATATAGCGTGTCAAAGGATGTCGTCTTTTGTTTCTATTGCTTTCTTTTCAAGAGTCCGTCACGTCCCCATTATTTTGGCAATGATGCATTCACAAAAGTTAGGTTTATTAATTGGAGGAAGGCTTTGAAAAGTTTGAATGACCATGTTGGTGGACCTAGTAGTACTCATAGCTTTTGTAGGCAAGCATGTGAGGATTTCAATAATCAGAGATTAAGTGTGTCATGTAAATTAGATGCTCGTGGTAAGGCGGACGAAATTGCATATAAAATTCATCTAACTCTTTCTCTAGATTGTGCAAGATTTCTCCTAATGCAAGGCGAAGCTTTCTGTGGACATGATGAATCTGCTACTTCCATCAACAAGGGAAATTTTAAGGAGTTGGTGGAGTGGTATAAAGATAAGAAGGGAGAAGTGAAGAAGGAATTTGATGTAGCTCCTAGGCATTGTATGCTGATTTCTCCATGGATTAAAAAAGGCCTTGCAAAAGCTTGTGCAGAAGAGGTCACTCAGGTGATTATGGGTGAGATTGGAGATAAGAATTTTTCAGTGCTTATTGATGAATCCCGAGATGTATCAATAAAGGAGCAAATGGTTGTGATTGTGAGGTTAGTAGTTGGTTTTATATTTTTAATCATACCATTTATGCATTGTGTGTCCTATCTTCCATTTCTTGTGACATGTATATTTGTTAACCAAGGGAAGGTCATGGAAAGGTTTCTTCAACTTGTACATGTCAAAGAGTGTACTTCTGCTGCATTGAAGGGTGCATTGCTTGGTGTGCTTACAGGATATGATTTATCTCTTTCGAGGCTTTGCGGGAAGGATATAATGGAGCTTCAAATATGAGAGGAGAATTTAATGGCTTGCAAAGACAGATTCGAGATGAAAATCCGTATGCTTTCTATGTCCATTGCTTTGCCCATCAGTTGCAATTAGCAATTGTCACTGTCTCGAGTAGTGTTAAAGCTATTGCTGATTTTTTTCAACTATGTTCCCCTAATAGTGAACACTGTTAGTTCATCTTGCAAGAGGATGGATGCTTTGATTGAAAAGCACCTTGAAGTCTTATTGCAGAAGGTGGAGAATGACTTGATTTTCACTGGAACGGTTTGCATCAAGAAACTAGCCTTGCTAGACCTAGAGATAGTAGATGAGGCTCACATCACAAAACCTTGCTCCGTTTGTATGAAATGTGGGAGGCAACAGAGAAGGTGCTAGAAATTGTAAGTGATGATAGTCGCCAACCATCTAATTCTGGTGGAGCATATTGTTTGTTAAGAAAAATGGAAATCTTTGAATTTGTGTTCATATTGCATTTGATGTTGGACTTGTTGGGCATTACAAATGAATTATCACATGAATTCCAAAGGAAGGATCTAGACATCGTTAATGCTATGGGTTTGATTATGGATGTGAAAGTGAACTTGCAATACATGAGGGATAATGGGTGGGAGCCTTTGCTCGAGCGAGCAAAAAGCTTTTGTAAAGCAAATGGCATCACGGTTCTAGATATAGATGAAAGCACCCTAATTATGGATCGAATGTCACATCGAGGCCATACAGTGACTCAAGATCATTTTTATAGAGTTGACATCTTCTGTGCGGCTATTGATGCCACTAAGTCAGAGATAAATCATCACTTTAATGAAGTTTCTACAGAGTTATTGATATGTATGTCTTATCTTGATCCAAAGAACTCATTCTCCAAGTGTGATGTTGTAACATCCCAAAATTTCGATTTTGTTATAAAAAAAATAGAACTTAAATATTTTCCTTGAATTTCTAGATCTTAAAAAGATGATTCCTATTCTTTTTAAAGGTCAAATAATTTATTTGCATTTATAAATATCAATGTTAAGTTGCAAATATTTTATTTAAGTCCAAAATGCCTTAGGGAATTTATTTGAATTTTTCTAGAATTTTTGGACTCTATTTGCTATTTTCTAAAATCCTAAATAAATTAATCCTATTTATGAAATTTCCAAATCTCCAAAAATCCGAAACTTCGGTTTTGGGCCGAATCTCAGCCGCGGCCTAGCCTTCCTCTTGGTCCGACTCCATTTCCACCGCGTGGCCTAGCTCTGCCGGCCCGACTCGCCCACCAGCCCAGTTCGCCCGACCCGTTTTCGTTTCATCCCCTCCCACCTTCTTTTCTCCCTTAGCCGCACACCATGCCACGCCTCTCATGCCGCCTCACCGCCCGTGCACCAGCTCCTCCCTCCTCTGCACGCCACGCGACACTCACCTCGCCACTGCCACCTCCTCGCGATCACACACGCCACGCCGCCCAGCACCAGGCTCGCCTCGCCCGCTGGGTCCGGTTCACCCACACCAAGTTGCCTCCTCCTCTTGCCTACAAAATCCATCATCGAGGCCCTCCGCGCCCCCTCCTGGCCATCCTTCTTCTTCCCCCCTTCACCTCAGTCCGTTTTCTTCCTTGTTGGGCACCCGAGAGCCGCGGCCGCGTCAAAGCCGCACTGGCCGCCCACGCCACCCCGACGTCGTTCTCCCTCTCCGGTGAAGCTCTGGCCTCCGCAATCGCGTTGCGACGCGCCCCCGCACCCCATCTTGCTTCCTCCTCCTCCTCGGCCGATTGCGCCCCATGCCATGTTGTCGCCGCTCCTTTCCTCTTCACCACCGGTGCCGCCATCGCACTTGCTCGCTCTCCCCCGAGCGGCTCAACATGCTCCACGCGCAGTCGCTGCGCCCGTGCACATGCCACCTTCGTCGCCTCGTCGCCGAGCCGCCAGTGCCACCACATGCCCGCAATGCCCGTGCGCCGCCTTGGCCGCGCACGTCGCCGGCACCGCCACCTCGCATGGCCTCCTCAGGGACCCGGCCACCCATTTTGGCTGCGGCCAAGTTCTGTGAGCCTCGCCTCACCGCCGGCCGCCCTTGCCCTGAGCGCTGCCTTTTTCCTCCCCTGTTTCCCCTCTGTCCTCATTGTCTCTGTGTATGTGTTAGTCTTGTGTGTGATAGGGTATGTCAAGTGGGGCCATCCCAATTAGTGGTTAAGCTAAACCTGATTTGTAGGATTACTGCTAGCATACAATTATATCTTTATTAAGTTAATTAGGTGTTTAACTCAGATCATTAATTAGGTGTTTAACTCAGATCATTTAGCAGGATAAGTGAAGTAACTAGAAGCTAGTTAGTTTGCCTCTAGCTGCTAAACTCGATAATATAGTCATGTTTAGAGATATGCTAAGTTATTGCGTTAGTGATTAGTATTAATGCAGACAGGTTTAGACATGTATACCCTAACGTGATCCCACAATAGTGAACCCTAGCCCTTTGTTGGATTAGAAGAAATATTAAAGTAATCGGGTAGTTAATCAGAATTAGTAGAGTAGTTAGATAATAATCGAGTATCTATAATCTTTTAGCCCTAAGTATAGGAGTGGCCGAAGGAACATAAGGTGGTGTACTTTAATCTACCAATATCGGTTCTAGGGTTAAGAACGATTCAACCAATCGCTTATCGCAACACTCACTATCGAGAGTGACCCAGAAGTCAACACTCTTTCATCTTAGATCCTGAAATGGAATATTCCAGCATATTCTATTTTCTATATCTTCTATCATTTCATGTGATCACCATCTTCCGGGCGTTCGTTCTCCCTCATATGAACTCCGATTCCGTCGATTCACGTTTCTAAATTTATATAAATTTAATACCTTTCTTTTGGTTCTAATTTGATAACTTTTTGGATTTTATTTGGAGTTGTTGAATTTATTTGGCTCTTTTCACGCGTGTAGATTCCGGCGTGTCATAGACCTTTGATCATATTATACCCATTTTGTAAAATTATATTGTTTTATATCAGTATGCATTGCTATTTTTATATCAATGGTTTTGGGAATAGTTAAACACCTACTTGGCAGTATGATTCCGTTGAATAATTGTGAATAACATGTTGACATGTACCGTTGAACCCCCTAGGTTGAGAAATTTTAGTTTGACATTATTGTATTACCAACATGGGTGCGTATTATGCTTAGTCCTGCTTTAGTTATGCGATGGTCTCTCGATCACATGATTCAATAATGATAAATTTGACTTAATGACATATGGAATTGTGGCGCAGCCATTGTTGTTAAAACTTGTTGTGCCATGGTAAGGGTTTCCATTTGGCCAGGATTGAACCAAAAATTATTTTATACTCGGACGAGTGATTGTGCAGTAAAGGGGACGATTCGGGATGTGGTTGCCTCGCCTGAGTAATCACTAAGGACTTAACTTTGTGTGTCATTGATATGGGCCATACCATATAACCATATGTCCAGTATGGGGTGGACCTGGCTGACTAATTAGTAATGCTTTGATTCGGTTCTGTTTTGGTAGAAGTGTGAACCCTGGGTTAGACATTCACACTTGGCGCAAGAGGGGGCCCAGAATGGCGAATCCTTAGCGAGCAGAACCGGGTCAAAACAGAACTTTGTAAAAGCCTTGTGATAATCACTTAGTCGTACGCCTTCGGAAGCGTGTAATGTCTGATATTATAAAATGATTATCTCTTGTGGGTCAAGCTGTACAATCTTTGCAGAGTGTAAAACTATTCGAATAGATGTGTCCCTGATTATGGACAATGCCCGGTGATTTCACACGAGGGGTAGATTTTGATAAAAACTGTTAGAATGGTTTGGTTAGGATTGGAGTGGCTAGTGTTGGTTGATGGTTGGGAAGTGAACAGGGTTGTTCACTAATTGTTTGAAAGAACTTGTTTACTTATGTATTAGTCTCTTTTAAATTATGCTTTTCAATCTATTTATTGTATTTACTGTCAATATTACTTTCTGCAAAATAGCCATAAAGCTATCATTGATAAGCCTTGCATGAATACTATTTGCATACATTTTCCTACGACTTGCTGAGTACTTTATGTACTCATGGCTATATGTCATTTGTTGACCAGTCACCAAGGAAAAACCAGAAACCGCAGAGTTCTACGAGAAAGAATATTTTGAAGACCAGGCGAACTAGGTCGCGTTTTTCACTCGATTGTCTGTGGGCATGTCGGGTGGCCACCACAAGAGGTTTTGGTTTCCGCTGCGATTTATCTTTTGTCATTAAAGCCCGATGCGGCCAACTTTGTAAGAACTGACCATAAGGCCCTTTTGCTACTAAATAATATTAATTTGTCTGCTTCATCGATATTTTATTGTTTGGTTATGATTGTCATTGATGACATCACTGTGTGAGCTAGCTAATGATCCAGGGACTAGTTTAGATATACACAGAGTGTCTCGGATCCGGAGATCTGGGGTCTCGACAGAGGTGGTATCAGAGCCATATCGACTGTAGGACGTAACCTTAGTTAGCATGGTCGTTTACTCAAAAGTTTCAATTTTTTTTCCTAAATCAAACCAACCAATTAAGTTGAATAGAATTCTTTTCTCGTCTTATTCTATTCTTTCTCATCCTATTCTAATCTCTTCGCATATCATTCTTAGGTTCTTACATCTTGTCTTTTCTGGAAATTTGCTTTCAAAATATAAATTGACCACCTTATCTCTATAATCTCTATAGGATCGAGTCTTCAGTGATCAAAGCGATGGATGCCCCGGAAACTTCAAGATCCGCCATTGGTTTTAAGTCGACTATCCATATAAATTAGATTAGAAGTGCTTTAACAGAATTACCTTTCTCAGTTTTAGTATCGCCTAGACCGCGTGCCTAGACCGCGTAACAGGATCTTTTTCTTTAGTGGTGCATTTAATTGCTTCTTAATAGAGTTCCGGCTATTTGTTCTTTAGGTGTAACCGATTACCCCAGTTAGCTTGTTTCTGTCTTTCTCCCTTATTCTTTCTCATCCTTGGTGCTTTTCCCCTCTCACCTATCGTGCTTTTTCCCTCTCATCTATTTAACCTAGAAGATTTGCTGTAGATGGTCCTAACCCGCCTCACTGCAAGTGAAGATGAATCCTCGGATCCCATTACATCACCTCCTCCGACCACCACAACAGATCATGGTCTGGGTCAGTTCATGGCAGTTTAGACACAGTTGATGAACGCTATGATGCAAAATATGAACCAGATGATGAATCAACAAAACCAGACTACTGCTGCTTTAGTCACAATGATGAACCAGAACACTCAAACAATTGCCATGCCACCACCCTCACCATCACCGGCTTTTCCTAAGTCAAAGCTGGCAGAATATATGAGGACACGTCCACCTACCTTCTCCAGCTCTTCTAAACCCTTAAACGCAGATGACTGGCTACGCTCTATAGAAAAGAAGCTTGCCATTGTCTGGTGTGATGACCGCAAAAAGGTTCTATACACCGCACATCAGCTGGAGGGCACCGCATCAAAATGGTGGGAGAATTACACCGCTGTTCACGAGGATCTAGAAGCTATTACCTGGGCTGAGTTTTCAGCAGCCTTCCGGCACTCTCATGTCCCGGATGGTATAGTAGAGATGAAGAAGAATGAATTCCGTGAGCTGCAACAAAGAAACCTATCGGTGAGTGAGTACCTCAATAAGTTCATTCAACTCTCTCGTTATGCCTAAGAGGACATTGCCACAGATGATACACGTCAGAAGTGATTCAAGCGGGGACTCAACCCTTGTTTGAAGGTTCAAGTTATTGGCAATGACTATGTGGATTTTCAGCACATGGTGAATAAGGCCATGCTCATAGAGGAGTCTCAACATGAGCTTAAGGAATCTCAAAAAAGGAAGATGATGCAGAATGGTGCTCATCAAGGCCACTCGCAGAAAGCTAGAATGAATGTGCAACATCCTGTCCATTCCACTCCTCTTGCTACATTCAGGACTCCTGCAACGACACCTTAGCTAGCTAACCCAAGATTTCGCAATTTCAGCAACAACCCCACTAACAACCAGCACCCAAGAAACAACAACACTACCGCAGGAATTACCTGTTTCAACTATCATCAATTGGGGCAATACACCAACACTTGCCCGCAGAAGTAAGCTCCATCACCTGCCAGATTCAATTCGGGAGCTAATCCGACCAGAACCTCCATGCCCGGAGCAGGACGCGGAGCACCGCAGACTCCAATTGCAGTAGCCAAAAGTGCTCAGCCTTTTGGGAGAGGCCGCATCAACCATGTCACTGTAGAGGAAGCCTAAACAGCCTCGGACGTCGTGTTGGGTAAGTTCCTAGTTAATTCAACATCTACTACTGTTTTATTTTATTCTGGAGCTTTGCATTCCTTTGTCTCTCAAAGTTTTGCTGCAAAGCATCAACTAAAGATTTTAACTCTTAAAAATGCTTTATTGGTTCAATTGCCTGGTTCAGAGTTAAGTACGACCCAAGGTTGCCCAAAAATTAAAATAACCGTAGAAGGGGTAGAATTTCTAGCCAACCTTTTAATCATCGATACCAAGTCCTTAGATGCGATTTTGGGTATGGATTGGCTGACTTGTCACCAAGCAGTTTTGGATTGTGGTGGTAAAAGCATCACTATAGTTAGTCCAGTTGGAACCAAAGTAAAATTTGAAGTTGCCACGAAAAAGTCTGATGGGCCACTAGTATGTAGTGTCAAATATCTTTGGAAGATGTGCTAGTGGTTAGAGATTTTTCGGATGTCTTTCCTGATGACTTACCCAAGATGCCACCAGGCAGGGACGTAGAGTTCGCCATCAACCTAGTTCCTAAAACCGCACCCATTTCTAAGAGACCCTACCGTTTGTCGGTTGACAACCTAGTCGGGCTGAAGAAGCAGATCGAGGAGATGCAAGATAAAGGATTTGTCCGACCAAGTTCTTCGCCTTGGGGAGCCCAAATGATCTTTGTTGCAAAGAAGGATGGTACTCAGTGGATGTGTGTGGATTATCGCTCACTCAATGAAGTCATCATCAAGAACAAGTACCCTCTGCCCAGGATTGACGATCTGTTTGATCAGTTAAAGGGAGCCGGAGTGTTCTCCAAGATATATTTGAGGTCAGGTTATCACCAGCTAAAGATTCGTAAGGAAGATAACCCGTTATGGACTGTATGAGTTCACGGTCATGTCATTTGGATTGACCAATGCTCCTGCTTACTTTATGAACTTGATGAATAAAGTACTCATAGAGTATTTGGATAAATTTGCCATAGTCTTTATTGACGATATTCTAGTATACTCCAAGAGTGAGGAAGAGCATGAAGAACACCTTCACTTGACCCTGAACAAGCTTAGGGATCATCAACTCTATGCCAATTCAACAAGTGTGAGTTTTGGATGAAAGAAGTTACCTTCTTGGGACACATCATGTCTGCAGAAGGAGTCGCCATCAACCATAGCAAAGTCAAGAATGTGCTCAATTGGGAGTCGCCCAAGACAGTGTCTCAAATCAGAAGTTTTCTTGGTATGGCAGGATACTATCGTTGGTTCATAGAAGGTTTCTCCAAAATAGCAAGATCCCTCACTCAGTTGTTGAAGAAAGAAAAAAAATTTGCTTAGACAACATAATGTGAGCAAAGCTTTCAAGAGTTGAAGAAGTGCTTGACCACTGCACCAGTGTTGATTCTACCTGTTGTCTGGAAGGATTTTGAGATTTTCTATGATGCATCACCGCAAGGTCTCGGGTGTGTCCTGATGCAAGACAGGAAGGTAGTAGCGTATGCTTCACGCTAGTTAAGGCCTCATAAAGCAAATTACCCTACTCATGACTTAGAATTGGCTGCTGTAGTGCATGCTTTGAAGATATGACGTTATTACCTCATTGGTAATCGCTGTGAAGTTTACACTGACCATAAGAGCTTGAAGTATATTTTCACTCAAGTTGATCTTAATTTGAGGCTAAGAAGATGGTTGGAATTGATCAAAGATTATGATACGGGATTCCATTATCATCCAGGCAAAGCGAATATCGTAGCAGATGTTTTAAGCAGAAAGGTCTACTGCAATACTCTGATGATCAAGGACAGTCAGCCAGCACTTCATAAAGAATTTTGGAAGCTCAAGCTTGAATTGGTTGAAAAAGGTTACCTAGCTACCTTGGAAGTGCAACCCACCCTACAAAATAAGATAAGGAGAGCTCAGACTGAAAATGCAGATATCAAAGAAATAAAGAGCAACATGAAGAAGGGTAAATCCCTAATATTTTCAGAAGATGAGCAAAGAACCATTTGGTTTGATAAATGCATTTGTGTACCGAACCAGAAGGAGCTTAAGCAGTTGATACTCAAGGAAGCGCATGAAACCTTGTATTCCATTCACCCCGAAAGCGCTAAAATATATCAAGATCTCAAGGAGTTGTATTGGTGGCATAGTATGAAGCGAGAGATTACTGAGTATGTTGCAAAGTGTAATGTATGCCAGCGAGTTAAAGCCAAGTATCAGAAACCTGCTGGATTCTTGCAGCCTTTGAATGTACCCGAATGGAAATGAAAAGAAATTAGCATGGACTTTATCACTGGACTACCAAGGACAAGAGTTGGTCTTGATTCTATCTGGGTGATTATAGATCGCCTAACAAAAGTCGCACACTTCTTCCCAGTCAAGACTACCTACTGAGGAGACAGACTTGCAGAGTTGTATATGGCAAAGATAGCATGTTTGCACGGTGTACCAAAGAAGATCGTGTCGGATCGAGGATCCCAGTTCACCTCAAGATTCTGGCAAAAGCTGCATAGCGTCTTGGGTACTAATTTAAATTTCAGTACAATATACCATCCGCAAACAGATGGACAAACAAAAAGAGTAAATCAAATCTTAGAGGATATGCTGAGGGCCTGCGCCCTAGCAAACTAGACCTCTTGGGATCAAAGTTTGCACTATGCAGAGTTTTCTTATAGCAACAGTTATCAATCAAATATGCAAATGTCCCCGTTTGAAGCTCTTTATGTAAGAAAATGTAGAACGCCCTTGTATTGGACCGAAACAGGAGAAAGACAAGTGCTTGTACCAGATATCCTGAAGGAGGCTGAAGATCAAGTTCGGTCAATTAGAGAAAAGTTGAGAACTGCACAGACCAGGCAGAAGAGTTATGCTGATAATCGTCGTCGAGACTTAGCTTTTGCATCTGGAGATCACGTGTACCTGAAGGTTTCACCTCTTAAGGGAATGCGTCGTTTTAGAGTAAGTGGGAAGCTTGCACCAAGATATATTGGACATTTTCCAGTTCTTGTCATAAGAGGAGAAGTTGCCTACAAACTAGAGCTCCCACCCCAGTTGTCAGGAGTGCATGACGTCTTCCATGTGTCGCAATTGAAGATATGTCTGCGTGTGCCAGAAGAGCAGATGGCGTTGGAAGCAGTTGATTTGTAGGATGATCTCACCTATAAGGAGCAACCCATCAAGATTTTGGAAGTAGTAAAGCGAGTGACGAGAACCAAGATCATCCGGTTCTGCAAAGTCCAGTGGAGCAATCACACTGAAGAAGAAGCCACCTGGGAGCGTGAAGAGGACCTAAAGACCGAGCTCTCAAACCTATTCTCTAGTCAGCCCGAATATCAGGGTCGAGATTCCCTTTAAGAGGGGTAGGTTTGTAACATCCCAAAATTTCAATTTTGTTTTAAAAAATAGAACTTTAATATTTTCCTTGAATTTCTAGATCTTAAAAAGATAATTCTTATTTTTTTTAAAGGACAAATAATTTATTTGCAATTATAAATATCAATGTTAAGTTGCAAATATTTTATTTAAGTCCAAAATGCCTTCGGGAATTTATTAGAATTTTTCTAGAAATTTTTGGATTCTATTTGCTATTTTCTAAAATCCTAAATAAATTAATCCTATTTATGAAATTGTCAAATCTCCAAAAATCCAAAAATCGGTTTTGGGCCTAATCTCAGCCGCGGCCCAGCCTTCCTCTTGGCCCAACTCCATTTTCACCGCGTGGCTCAGCTCTGCTGGCCCGGCCGGACTCGCCCACCAAGTTCGCCCGGCCCCTTTTCTTTTCCGTCCCTCCCACCTCTTCGCCCTTTGCCGCACGATACACCGTGCCTCTCATGCCTCCTCACCGCCCGTGCGCCAGCTCCTCCCTCCCCTGCACACCACGCGGCACTCGCCCCTGCCACCGCGCGCCCCTTGCCTGCGCCTACCTCGCCCGCTCCGTCCGGCTCACCCACACCAAGTTGCCTCCTTCTCTCGCCTACAAAATCCATCATCGAGCCCCACCGCGCCCCCTCCTGGCCATCCTTCTTCTTCCCCCCTTCACCTCATTTTGTTTTCTTCCTTGTTGGGCACCCGAGAGCCGTGGCCGCGTCAAAGTCGCGCCGGCCGCCCACGCCACCCGACGCTATTCTCCCTCTCTGGTGAGGTTCCGGCCTCCGCAACCGCGTCACGACGTGCCCCCGCACCCCCTCTTGCTGTCCCCCTCCTCCTCCTAGCCGATTGCGCCCCATGTCGTGCCGCCGCCGCTCCTTTCTTCTTCACCACGGTGCAGTCGCCATCGCCCGCCCGCCTCAAGCCTCCTGGCGGCTCAGGTGCTCCACGCGGCGATCGCCATGCCGGCAAGATGCCACCTTCATCGCCTCGTCGTCAAGCCTTGTGGTGCCACACGCCCGCGACTTTCTGCGACACCCCGGCTTGCCACAAGACCGCCACTGCGTGCTGCTGCCGACACCACCACCTTGCATGGCCTCCTCAGGACCCGGCCACCCATTTTGGCCGCCGGCCAAGCTCATGAAAGCACTACCTCACCGCCGGTCGCCCTTGCCCTGAGCGCCGCCTTCTTCCTCCCCTGTTTCCCCTCTGTCCTCTGTCTCTGTGTATGTGTATGTGTTAGTCTTGTGTCTGATAGGGTATGTCAAGTAGGCCTCCAGTTAATGGTTAAGCTAAACCTGATTTGTAGGATTACTGCTAGCATACAATTATATCTTTATTAAGTTAATTAGGTGTTTAACTCAAATCATTTAGCAGGATAAGTGAATTAACTAGAAGCTAGTTAGTTTTAACCAGAAGCTAGTTAGTTTTCCTTTAGCTGCTAAACTCGATAATATAGTCAACCCCCGGCTCGAGCTCACTCCCATGCCGGCCCGGCCTCAGGCCTGCTCCTCTAGTTCCTCCCCGTCTCCCTGCGCCGCCACTGCTCCCTCCTGGCTCACCCTCTTGCTCACCCACGTCAGCGTGCATCTCTCTCTCTCTCTCTCTCTCTCTCTCTCTCTCTCCATGCCTCCCTTGGCAGTCGGCTTGGCCGCCTCCACCTGCGCCATTGCCTAGTTCGGTTGTGTCCGTGCCCTGGCTTGGTTCACCCGGGCTTGGCCGCTCCAGTGCTGCATCGCTCCGGCCCGGGTCCGGCTTGCCCTCCAGCCAGCTGCCAGCCCAACACCCGCAGCTTCCTCTCAGCCCACATGGCCGCCCCAGCGCCTTCCTGCGCCCGTGTCCAAGTCAGGCTGGGCATGGAGGTTCTTCTGATACCATGGGACCCCAGTGGCAATGGTAACTGTTCTTTTGTATCGGCTTGAGGGCAAGACGAAATTCAAGGAGGGAGGAATGTCACAGACCAGCCTGCCTTGACTGGGCTTTGTTCGTGGGTCCAAGAGGCAAAGAGGGGGTTGAGCTTGGGAGTACAAAGGGGAACATCATCGACAGAAGAAGCATCGAAGAACAACAGATTACCAAAGGCTTATGCCTCTGCTCTTCTTCCTCCTTGCTACTTCCTTTCCACCAAACTCCTTTTCTCTAATCCCCAGTCTATTTGCTATGCCCAGTTCCTGTCTCCACTTCTCCCATATTGTACCTCCCAGTGCTTGTAACCTGTGTTTTGGATTGGCAACCTAGCTTGGTGTTCATCAGTGATATCAAGTGGGATTGTAACACCTCTCCTCAACTCGTCTTTGCTCCCCCTCCCCTCCGCACCTCGCCTCTGCTCCCCTTCGCCTACTCCTGAGTTGGCCGTCTAGGCGCCAGGCGCCGGTCCCCCGCTCAACTAGCGCCTTCGTGAACATTGAGATTAATATCTATCTATCTATCTGCGGACCTAAACGTAGCAACATAAAGTCTCTAAATGGATTAAAAAAGGAAATCACATGCCAGATTCCAGATGGCATTAGAAGCAACATAACGTTTCCGTGTGGATTAAAAAGAATCATCAATATCATTTAATTTAACTAAGCATGCAACAACAGCCGAAAGATGGTGATTTTCTTTTTGGAATAATGAATATAGTTCAGCGAATTGGTTAATTTACATCACAGATTGCATACCACTAGATTCAAATATTATTGTTGAACTCACTGATGCTATCTTATTAATCCAGTCAAATCGTGAGATGAAGAAGTAGATAGTAAAAAACAGAGTTTGGAGTTCAATGTGAAGCACATAAAAGGAAACTAATCTTCTTAAATCTTAAGAATAGTTTTTTTAGTTTAATGTGATGTTAAACTCTCGCCCATCTTCTATCACGAATAGACCTTAAGGGATAGCTCTCTTTCACGTTTCGTTCATTCAGAAAATCACCATGAAGAGCTTTCTTAAGATCAGCAGCAAACAGATCTAATCCATCTTGAATATATTTTGTTAGGGTGCTTGATTGAAGTCTAGTCCAATGACTCCCAAATAGCGTCCGAAATTGATCATATTCATTCGCCTTCTTCTGCAGCAGCTCTTTAGTGTGAACAAGTAGTTCCTGATATCATGAGCAAGAACGTGTTGAATCAACAGTAATAAAGCATCAATCATACTAATTGTACCTAATTAATAAATCAATAATCCTATAGTGGTGCAATGGAGATGCACGCATACATGTGAAGTTACATAAAAGTTTAGGCCCTCATATATGCTCTTCTTAGTATCCCAGTATTTAGCAATAGCGGCAGCAATTTGCTTGTAACATCTCTCACGAGCAACCGAAAAAAAAAGGGTTGGCAAATCAGGTCTACGCAGTTCACTATTTGGAAGATCTGGTTTTTACAGGTCTGAACAAAAAATACACATTAACACTTGGATTGTGATATCATTTCCATGGAATGATGGCTAAAAGTTAGAACTAAGAGCCTTTGAAACACAAACTACATAGGAGTACCAGCATAATGATTATTCATATCTTAAGTCAAACTTGATATAGGTGCAAACAAAAGCAGTATTCATTGAAGGAACTTTACTGAAAAATGACGCACAAAGGGAAAAGCATGCTTAAAGTATACAAGTGGTGAAAACAGCAGAAACAGGATATGGATAACGAAAGCAGATAAATTGCTGAAATTGGCGCAGATATGTCCGATGCCATAACTGCCCAACCCCATCGGTACAAGGTAAAAGAAATAGTTACATCATACCCAAATCATTTGTTGCAACCCATGTAGGGTAAGACTAGGGTGTCAATGTAATTTCTGGATTCAAGAATGGGTATAAAACCAGCTACCAAAGTCACTAAGTGAACGATATATAACATCGATTTGATGAACAAGTTTAGAGGGTTACCTTTGTAATCCTCTACATTGAATACAGTAGCAAATTGCTGATATAGTTATATTTGTTATGAATATTGTGTGTGTTATGAATATTGTGTGTATATTCAAGAGGGTCCAATGGGTAATATATATAGGAAGTATAAAGGGGTTGTTATATACAGATAAGGAAATACAAATATAGTCCTATTCTAACACCCCCCTCAAACTCATGGTGGATCACACACACTGAGTTTAGAGAGAAAATACAAATGTTGTGCCCTAGTCTGTGGCTTCGTGAAGAAGTCAGCAACCTGCAACTCTGATGGCACAAACTGTAAAGCAAGTACTCCCTCCTGCACCTGTGAGCGAGTGTATGAAGCGTCCACACCAATGTATTTGGTGAGCTCATGCTTCACTGGGTCCTGAGCAATATTGATAGCACCTGTACTGTCAGACAAAAGAGTCGTAGGTCCCATCACAGGCACTCCAAAATCTGCAAGTAGCCACCTCAACCAAGTAACCTCTGGCATCCTTCTTGCCATAGCTCTCAACTTAGCCTCCGCTCGAGCGGAATCGCACCGCTTCTTAGTCTTCTGCAATCGGGGAGGAGCCAAGAAAACACGATGAAGCGTAAAAAGAACGGCGATCAGAAGGATCACTAGCCCAGGTCGCATCGGAGTACGCCTGAAGGTGTAGTGAGGTAGAGCTAGGGAAAAACAAACAACGAGAGATGGTCCCACGCAAGTAGCGAAGAACACGAAGAAAGTGGTAGTGAGTGAAGATGGGTAGGACGAGCCATGAGCCCGACTCAAGATATGAACAAAGATAAGCAATATCAGACCAGTACTCACAAGGTACACCAAACTCCCAACAAGATGGCGATATCGAGTAGGATCCTCAAGAAGATCACCATCGATGGCACGGTCGAGGGATAGCTCCATAGGAGTCTCGGCGGTGCGAGTGTCGATCGAGACTGCACCGATCAAGAAGATCCCGGACATACTTGCTTTGGGAGAGGTAGTAGCCCTCGGGCATGGAAGAGACCTCAATTCCAAGGAAGTACGTAAGAGAACCAAGATCAGTCATCAAAAACTGCTCACTAAGGTGCTTCTTCACATACGTGATGAATGAGGAATCATCACCGATGATGAGCATATCATCAACATCTGAAGAAGCGATGTCCTACCCCGAGATGAGATATGGACAAAAGAGCAGGATTATGGAGGCCGATTGAAACCGACAACAATAATCATTGAGGTAAACGCAAAACCAAACCGAGCACGAGGAGCTGTTTGAGACCATAAAAAGCACGCGAAGACGACAGGCGTGCCCATCGAGAGCAGAATACCCGGTGGTGGGCGCATGTAGACCTCCTCATGCAAAACACCATTAAGAAATGCATTCTTAACATCCGGTGAGAGATAGACCACCGTGAGCGAAGCAACCGCAATAAGAGTGCGAGCGAGGGTCATATAGGCAACAGGAGCAAAAGTCTCATCGTAGTCACGACCGTACTCCTGCTGAAAGCCACGAGCCACAAGACGAGCCTTGTAGCGCTCGATAGTACCATCAGACTGGGTCTTAATCTTGTACACCCACTTGCACGTGATCGGACGAGCATGCACAGGTGTCGGTACAATATCCCAAGTCTCCGTACGTCGAAGAGCATCAAGCTCCTCTGCCATAGCGAGCTGCCACTCGAATGAGGAGCGACCTCACGATAAGAACTAGGCTCGATGTGGAAATGAGAGCATGAGCTATCGAGCAAATCCAAGGCGATCAAGAGGTCGAAGGATGCCCGGTCACGAAGGGCGTAACGAGGAGCATCATCGGAAGAATCCGATGTGGGTGGCGGCAAAACACCGTGAGAGGAGGCTGTGGAGGACAAGGGCGCTGGAGAAGTGAACACTAGAGAAGCGAGGCGGTGGTGCTGCGAGGAACAAGAGACGGTCTTTGCGGGAGGCAAAGACCGGGGCGAGGTACGAAGGAACCCGGAGACAAACCGGGGAAGACTGTGAGAGTGGAGAAATAGGGGAAGAGTCAGAAAGAGACAACCATGAAAGCGACTCAACGGTGGCAAGAGGAGCTGAATCTCGATAGAAGAAAGGTCGAGATTTGTCAAAGACAACGTTTCGTGAAATCTCGATCCGTCGGCGAAGGATCCCAAAGAACGATAACCCTTATGCTCGAAGCAGAACCAAGAAACACGCACTCAACTAACTGGGCCGATAGTTTAGTGCGTTCACGAGCTCGCAGCAGAACAAAACAAGTCTGACCAAAAACACGAAGGTGAGTGTACTGGGGGGCTCGAGAGCAAAGGCGCTCTATAGGATCGACACCCTTAAGAGCGATGGAAGGTCGCATATTGATGAGATATGCTGACCATAGAAAGCAAACCTCGACCAGGCTGTGGTGGAGCGTGAGAGGCAAGGAGAAGAGCGAGGCGATCTCAATCGGATGACGATGTTTGCACTCAACAACCCCATTACGAGCATGGGCACGGGACAAGAAAGGCGGTAAAGAGTGCCTCGCTTTCGTAAAGAAAGCGTCTAAAAGCGCTTAAGCAGTACTCGCCGGCAGAATCATGACAAAAAATGCGGATGGGAGAATCAAACTGAGTACGAACCATCGTTGCAAAGCTACGATAGATCGCAAGAAACTAACCACGATTAGATATAGGGAAAATCCATGTAAAACAGGAATAATCATCAATGAAGATCACATAAGATTTATGTCCGCCTTTAGAGATAATAGGCGCAGGTCCCCATACATTTGAATGAACTAAATCAAAAGGACGAGAAGACAAGGACTCACTAGAATGATAAGAAAGTTGGAGCTGCTTGCCCAGCTTACAACCCTGACAAAACATGGACGTGTCAACAGGAACACGTCTAAGAACACCCTGACGAACTAATGAAGAAAGACGAGACCCACACAAGTGACCTAAACGATGATGCCATTGCGCAAAAACTCCAGAGGTGGTGGCAGCAGTGGCAGTGGATGTAGAAGTGATAGGAGCAACTGAAGTGGACGGAAGGTGGAGGCGGTCAAGAATGTAGAGACCCTGACGATCCCTACGGCGCCGGCCAATCCCAAATCTGTTCTGTCATGGGTCTGAACAAAACAGTGTGAGAGTCAAAACCAACTCTACAGCCGAGATCAGTGAGTTGACCCACTGAGAGAAGCTGCATGGTAAGCTGAGGAACATGAGAAACAGCTGGAACAGAAAAGTCAGTCGACAAAAGAGTGCCATGACTGCTGACAGACAAAGGAGTACCGTCAGCTGTTTGAACTGAGATAGGAAAAACAGGAGGTCCTACTGAAGTGAGAGATGTGGAGTCTGGTGTCATATGGAAAGAGGCACCAGAATCTAGAACCCAAGAAGTACCTGTAGGAGACGTCTGAGCTAGACTGGCGTAACTCGCCGAGGTGAGAGAGAGAGCTTGAACTAGAGCACGGCATAAGCTAGCTGAGCAGTCACCTCGCCGAGAAGATCTGACGTCTTTGGTTCTGTCCTCCTGTGGAGGAAGGGCCTCCCTGCCCTCCCTTGGAGCGTCCAACTCCACGCACCTTATTCTGCTTTTTTCGCACCGCACAACGCTGGTAATCATGCCCAAAGTTCTTGCAATAATTGCACTGAACCCCAGTTGGTGCAAAAACAGGAGTAGAAACAGACACCTGTGGAGGGACTGTAGTCGAGGCAGAAACCGTCGGTGTAGTCGAAGAAGAAGGGGTAGCAAGCAGCCGGAACAAATCTGTCTTTGCTAACCCACGGCGAAGCTCCTCAGACGAAGCGTCGAAAGAGCCTCGGTGACTGTCGGTCGTGGTGAGCGGCTCAGCAGTTGAGCCCTGACAGGCTCAAACTCTGGGCGAAGACGGCAGAAGTCATAAAAAGCGGCGATCACGATCCATATACGCACTTTATGACACTCTGACAGAGCGGAGAAGCTACTCGTCGGGGCGCCAGAGATCGCCAAGGCTCGGAAGAAGTCATCGACGGAGGAGTCCTCTGGCGGCGTCTCCAACTCACGCCGAAGTTAAAAGAATCGAGCATCGCCGCTTCTGGCGATATCGCTCGCGCAAGTACTCCCAGATCTGACGAGTGGCACACAGACCAACAATGTCTGGCTCGATGGAGTCGTCGACGCTGACCACCAGGATGGCTCGAACCCGGGCCTCATCAAGACACCAGCTCAAAAGCGTCTATGGCATCTTGAAGGCCTCATCGGCAAAGATTAGCTGACAATATCGGCCTCTGCCTTCTTCTTGGCGGCCTCATCTTCTGCAGGAGGTGCAGAAGTAGGCTATCTGGGAGGAGGCTGTACTGGCGATGGCGGACAAGGTCGGGCACCGATGACATGTCCCCGAGGCGAAGACCATCGGCGTGATCTCCATAAGTGAAGACCACAACTCGTAGTTCGATCTCATGGAGCTTTGTTCGAGAATGGGATCGTGGTGATGGAGCAGGTTATCAGTGGCGGGCCGACGGCAGCAATGCGACAAAAGGCAACAGTTTAACAGCGTTACCGGCCGGCGGTGTTAGAACAACGTTCTAGGGTTTTTTTTCTTTTTTTCTTTTTTTTGGTAGGTTAACACTACGGCCCAACAAAAACAACTCACTCACTCACAGGAGGGGAACCCTAGTTGTTCCCCCAGACAGCGGCGTGGCGCGGCGACCCGCCGAGTAGGATCGTGGCGGCGCGCCCGAGGAAGATTGGCGCGGCGGGCGGCCTGCCCGAGGAGGGTGGCGGCGAATGCCCTGCCCAAGCAGATTGGCCAAGGCGGCGTGCCCCGCCCCGAAGAAGATCGCGCGCGCATGGTGGTCCCTACCGAGGTCGGCGCGGAAGTGGTGGTCCAAGGTAGATCACCGGAAGCGGCGGCGGTGACCCGAAGCAGTAGCTTCGGCTCCGGCGGCGGCGACCCGAGCGAGATTCGACTCCAAGCTGCTGCGTCGGCTTTGACTCCAAGCGGGCGATGGTGGCCTGAGAGACCAGCGGCGTCGGCGACGGAGGCGGAGGCGTCGGGCTCAGGTGGGGTAGAGATGCAGCATCGCGTCGGGGGTGGCGACGGCAGCGTGAGCAGCGGCGGCGGCCTTTGACGACGACGTGGCAGCGGAAGAGCGGAAGAGCTAGGTTAGAGCCCTAGCTCTGATACCATGTTATGAATATTGTGTGTATATTCAAGAGGGCCCAATGGGCAATATATATAGGGAGTACAAAGGGGGTTGCCATATACAGATAAGGAAATACAAATAGAGTCCTATTCTAACAGTGTGTATATTGAAGAGACCCAATGGACAATACATATAGGAGTACAAGAGGTATATGCCATATACAGATAAGGCAATACAAAAGGATTTCTATGTCTATTTCTAACATATCTCTAACCCCCCCCCCTCAAATGCAAAGCGTATGCAATAGCATTGTATTTGAAGATGATTGACACTAAAATATGAAAAATCCAAAGTCCGAGTCTTGATAATATCGTCGTAGCATGTAGCTCTTGAAAAATATGTCGAGTATCAAAAGATCTCTTCCATCTGGGGTCATGCAATAGCCCATAAAGCATAAGGTGCAGGGGTTGAGAATGTCGATCACGGCAATACGACAAAGAAGATGATGAAACCGACATGAATAGAGAGAGCTGTCAAATCAAACCTAATAGGAATAGGTGGAAGCATGACAGCGCAGATCGAAGCCTAAGACAGCGGCGGCACGAAAGAAGCGCGGCAGCCTTAGAAACTTGGGGCGACGGCATAAAAAATGACTTCTACGATCTGCACACGGCTCAGAAAAAAGAGCGGGAGCGGCGGCTGTTGCCATGCATAAGGCAATTCCTATACTTCTATGACTGA
Source organism: Phyllostachys edulis (assembly GCA_036346405.1). NCBI lineage: Eukaryota > Viridiplantae > Streptophyta > Magnoliopsida > Poales > Poaceae > Phyllostachys > Phyllostachys edulis. The sequence continues at coordinate 13,537,943 of CM070563.1, forward strand.
CAATAAATTTGTAGACTCGCATGGCTTAGACGAACTTGAAGATTGAGTGATACGGATTTGGATGGACGCAACGGAAGCAAATGACACAAAAGAAAGAAAAACCTAAGGATAACTAGCAGCAGCATGATGACCTAGCACGGATGGACGCAGCAGAAGAAACAACACCAGAAATAAAAGATGCAAAAATAGCTACGAAACGAAGTGGCTACGCAGTAGGCACCAGCCCGGCAGCCGTCAGCCCGTGACACGTGTCGAACAAACACCAGGTGAACTCGGTCCACGCACGGCTCTTCTCGATGAGAATCGACTCGGTCCACGCGCAGCCTCTCTTCTCGATGACAATCGACTCGGTCCACGCGTAGCCTCCTTCCTCGACTGCATCCTCGTATCCTTCCCCCGATCCAAAACCAAATCATCCTCTAGGGCGGAGAGGCCAAGGAGCCAAGTCGGCGGCGGCACGGGGTCGGCTCCGCCTAGGCCCGAGGCGGAGTACCTGAGAGGCCGATCTATGCTGGTGGCAGCGGGCATGGGCTTGGCCGGCAACGTCGACAACGGCAAGTCGGCGCCGAGGAGGTCGAGGGAGAGCTTGATCTGGAGAGGTGGCCAAGAAGAGGGAGACCACGAGCAGAGAGGGTGGCCGGGAGGGTGAGTCGGCGCGGTAGGAGCCCGCATCCAGGCCGGGGAGGAGCAGGGGTGGCGTCGGCGTCGCACAAGGACGAAGAGGTCCTTGCTGACATCGTCGGGGCAGATGAAGCCGAAGCCCTTGGTGGTGTTGAACCACTTCACCGTCCCCTTCACCCTCTCCGACATCTCGCCCCGCCGCCGGACATGACCCGATCTGGCTGGGGGCTGCGCTGGCGGTGATGGGAGCACCAATGACACCCGATCTGGGGAGGCGGTGTGGATCCCGAGCACCGGTCGAAGTCAGGCAGAGATCCGGATCTGGGCGCGTCGACGATGATCTTGAGATGGCGGCGACCACCTAGCCGAAAGCGATGGCGACCGGATGGAGGCGCGATCTGAGGCCGCCCGGGAGCGGAGATTGCTCCTCCCGGGCGGCTGGCATGGCGACGAAGGTTAGGTCGTAGGCTAGGGTTTAGAACCTTTGCTCTGATACCATGTTATGAATATTGTGTTTATATTGAAGAGGCCCAATGGGCAATATATATAGGAGTACAAGAGGTGTATGCTATATACAGATAAGTCAATACAAAATGATTTATATCTCTATCTCTAACATATCTCTAACAATATTGTGCCTGTGCAAGGATCCAAATATAAGTAGTGTTAAACACAGGAAGAAAGGACATGGATATATAGCATAGTTGACTCTTTGAAATAATTTTCAATTGTCTTTGTTTCTTAGCTAGTATCCAGTCATGTTAATTGCAAATCATTGATGCTACTGGACGCTTATTTCCAATATACACACATTATTAATGGGACATCTAACTTTTAGCAGAAAGGATGTTGACCCCAAACTTATAGACCAAAAAATGTCCAAAAGTAGACTACAAAAATATCTATCGGGAATGGTGGTTACCTGTATTTCTAGCAATAATTGTTCCTGTGCCACAATGTTATCAGCAATTTCAGCACAGATTGGATAATACTTTGCAATCTCCTCCTTAAAAAGATCACCATGTATATCATCCTGGTAGAAATGAATGTATGTCTCAATCTCAGTGCACAAAAATGTCAACATCAATGTACATGATGACATCACAAGGGCACTATTTTTATAAGGGCATCTCCAATAGTTTGTCTCTTAGCTTGTCTCTAATACCCTCCATATCATCTTGAGACAATATTAGAGACAACTATTCCAATAGTTTGTCTCTTAGGTTGTCTCTAACACCTTCACAAGCATTTAAGTTTTGCATGAATCAAATAACCATAGTGATCAACACTAACTTCAATCTTTGTGACCTATATGTGTTGTTTGGTTACAACTACATATATAAACAAGCAAATCGACGTATCATGTCATACATCATTGAAGAAACAACAAATCATGAAAAGTATGGATCGATGGCCAACAATGTAGCCATAACTAGCACTTTCTTGAGACAGTGTACAAATAACTAGCTGCAACAAAAGAGCGATCACTGGCAATTCTTCAGTTCTTCAGGTGCTTGCAAATTGAGTGACTCCATGCATGCTTTTCACTGGGCAAACTGCACTACAAGCATGTAAAAAATCAATAATGGATCCATGGAATAATATTTCCAAAGATACATATGCATGGGCACAAAAAAAGCCATATGAGCAAACTAACAACACAACTCCAGGAAAGTAGAAAGATTGGTCCATTTACAAATAGGTAAAGCAGCTTTCCTATCATCTGAGAAATGCACAAATAAAAACTATTTACCGACTGGAATGTGTAAGTGCAGAACCACGTGGTAAGGACTCCAATTTTTCCTGGATTCAAGTTCCATTAAGTGACACTCAACAATGGACTCCAACATGTATTATAATTTGTAGCATGAACAGTTTTTTTGCTTTTAGAGTATCGCTTTACTAAGAAATACAGTAACATTCCACTATACCATCATTGTAAAACTCTGCAAAATACAACAGTGTATTGCTAATCTGGTAAGAATGGGATTGCCAAAAGCTATGAGATTTTCAAAGTACCTCATCATTTGTGCACCAACACATTCAAGAAAAATTATAAAATAAGTTTAAGCATGACACCCTAGTAGGATGCAAAGATAGCATGACTTTTGCTCTTGAAGTTCTTAGCTACTCTGTAGATAACATGAAAATGCAACTAGAATATCTCACTGTGACAGTTCCCAAAAATGTTGAAAGACTTCCAAAATCTCAAGAGAAAAAAGGCCCACGCCTACCAGATCAGTGAAGTGCTGAACAAGCAAGCATATCATCAAAAACTGCACAACACAGGCACTAGTGCTGTAGTGATTCAGTTGGTATAGAAAGGAATTATGCCAGAAGTTGTATTCTTTGTACAAATCAAGCATGGTGTCTTTTTTTTTCTATATTCTGACAGCTAGTTGAATTGTGGATAAGGCCTAGCATTGTTGGGCCATCAACCTCCATCAAACAGGATCTTACATTGCCAGACAGTGTAATTGTGGATATGCTTCTCTTCATTTCCTGTCACCTTTGAAACATACTATCCTCATTTTCTTCAGAGGCAACTCAAATGAGCAAGAATTCTGATACTACCAAAGGGCAAAGGCAAGCATTATAAGTCCAGATTTCCTTACTGTTGCACAAGTACAATATGCAGATGTGAATATGTTTGAGAAATTTGTTTGCTTGCATTTCCTCTACTCCACCTCACAGCTAACTGGAATGTTGGTAGAGCAAAGATAACATGGGATGATATTGGTAACATACTTGAAATTATATCCAGCTCCAGGCTGGAGAACTTCTGGAGCCATCCTAAACACCAAATAAGAAAAGGAAAATATTTTTTAAAACTATCATATACTTATTGAACCTCTAGCAGAAGAAATTTAGAAAAATGCAGCTACTGACATGGTGTTCCCACAAATGTATTCTGGATCGTTGCCTATCACCTCTGTCGAACATGCAAGCAGAGACACCAAAATCCCCAAGCTTCACTACACCAGGACTATCAATAAGGATATTGCCCGCTTGCATAATGTTATGTTGAGCAAAAGCACTGATAAAAAATAGCCCAAATAAATCATATATTAGAAAAGCTAACCTTGACATCCCGATGGATATGTCCTTGTCTGTGGAGGTACTCTAGAGCCTTAAGTGTTTCCTTTAGAATAGAGCCGATCACAGGCTCCTCAAAACCGTCAGGATATGCGACCTTCATTAGGTGTAAACACGAACCCTCTGTCATCTATGGCATTACCACCCAAAGGTTATGATCCACAACAAATGAGCAATAAGCCCTGATGACATTGGGGTGATCTATCAAGCTCATCGTTTTAGCCTCCTTTAAGTATATCATCACCGACGGGACATATACATAAACAACGTGAGATGCTAAATACACTATTAACTTTGAGAAGGGGAGCGACAAGAGACCCAATAAATTGGCCTCAAACAATAAATATATAAATACATTCATTATGAAAACTATTTTCATAGATGGGGTTAGAGTTTGGTGCTTGAAGCAAAGAGTACTCCTAGTGTTTAGGCCACTACAAAAGATGCACTCATGATCCTTTGCAAAGAAGATGCAATTTAGAAAAAGAAAAATACTGACATGCAAACAAGATATATCATGACATCCCACATCTAATTCACCAGATCAATAACTCAAGGCAATTACATGTCATCCTAAAAACCACAAATGCACTTGCCGAGAAGAATTGCAAGTGACCTTTGTGAAATTAAACATCCACTAAGCTACCAATCAAAGTTTAACCGAGTATGACTAACGATACAGATAAGAGTCCCAACTCCCTAATTATCTCCAAACCAGCCACAAGCGTAATCACAAGCCACCAACAAAATGAACAATACAAACGAATGAACGATCGAACTAAAAATTGCAAACAAAACTTGCAGAATTGGAGAAATCAACTTGTCAACAAGCCCCAACTCCTCTAAGCACAATCTAAAGCCTAATTCTAAAGCTAGTACCGATTGACCAACATAAATAGCTATAAACAGATCGATCGATTGTCCCAACTTAACACAAACCAGCTCAGCTGAATCCAATCCGCCTATGCATTGCATATCCACGATAAAAAAACAACGACCACTACCGAAAACCTAGAACGCCCGCGAGAGAGAGAGTTGCGAGAGGAGCTCACGAGGTTATTGTTGACCCGCTTGAGATCCAGCACTTCACAACCACGATCCGGTTGGCGGGAAGGAAGACCGCGGTACACGACGGCGTTCGCGCCAGATCCCACCTCCTCCGGCCGGTAGTCGCCGGGCGACGCGGTGAACGCCGCCGCCGACGCCGCGACCATCGAAGGTCGCCGCGTACTCCGCGCCTCACCATGGCCCTTCGGATGCGAAGCAAGACCACCGTGCCGCCCCTCCGCGTCGCCGCCGGCGATCGAACGTTGACTCGTATGGCGCGTATGAGATCGAGATCGAGGGTGGCGCGGCGAAATCTTCGCGCGGGGGGAAGGCGGGGGGAAGGCGCGGGCTCGGCGAAATCTTCACGCGGGCGCGGGAAGGAAATGGCTTGCGGGACGGCCGCGTGAGGAAGGAATGGCCACAGACGACGCGATCCCGCCGAGAAAGAAGAAAGCGCGAGGAGAAGGCGAGTCGCCCAACAAATAAACAGATCGGTAGCGTCGCCTCGATTCGTGCTAAGCGGCAGGCGTTTGTGAATAGACGATTTGACTCTCTTTCTTCTTTAACTTTTTGCCACATCATCAAAAAATCTATGTGGCATTTTTAAAAGACAAGTAAAACATGCTGTTGGAGATGCCCTAAGTACCGAAAGATGAGATTGAACTCAGCCTTTGCAAGGATCAACAAACTTGAAAAGCAAAGTAGCGGCCTAGCAAGACCTCCCTGAAACCTTGGCAAGTGGAAGTTGAAAGCGGTGCAAATAGCAGAAAATGATTCATTGCAATGACAAGAGCTCAATAGGCTAAAAGCGCCACAATGACTTATCACAAATCAAGATAGCATAGCACTCCAAGAACACCACATATCATACATAAGCACGATATGTCCACTGAGAAGTGAGAAGATAACCAGACATTGCTAAGCATATCATTCCGGTCTGCCATAATATATGTTATGAATAGAGCTTGTATTCAATATGAGGCCAATGGGCCGGTATATATACACAAAGTACATGTGGTGAATATGCAAAGAACCCCTCATAACAATGGGGAATAACAAACTATACATATATCTCTAACACCCCCCTCAAACTCATGGTGGATCAACAACACTGAGTTTGGAGAGGTAGAAGCCGTGCTGTGCTCGAGTCTGGGCCTTCGTGAAGAAATCCGCTATCTGAAGCTCGAAGGCACATCTTGAAGAGCAATCACCGATCATGCACACAAGACCTCATGAAGGAAGCATCAACACCAATATGCTTGGTGAGCTCATGCTTCACGTGATCACGCGAACATCTTGATAGCTTTGTCTTGTCGACAAGAGAGGAGTCGGTGTAGTGTGAAACACCAAAATCCTCAAGTAACCATCAGAGCCAAGTAATCTCTGCTTTGTCAAGAGAGCCATAGCTCGCAACTCACCTCTCAGACTCGAGCAGGACACTGCGGTCTGTTTCTTCGTCTTCCGTGCAATGAGAGAACCACCAAGAAAAATACTGATGGCAGAGATAGACCGACGATCGGAAGGATCGCCGCCCAAGTAGCATCTGAATAAGCTGAAGTCAGAACGCAATTTGGAGCGTGGAAAGAAGAGACGGCGAGAGATAGTCCCACGAAGGTATCGTAGAACTTCAAGAAGGTGGTGTAGTGAACTGAGTGGGAGCGTAAACGAATCGACTCGAATGTGAAGCTGGATAAGTGATATCCGGACGAGTAACAAAGAAGGTAGACAAGACTCCCAACAAGATGACGATAGCGAGTCGGATCGAGAGAGGCTCGCCATCGAGGGTCGGAGGTGAACATTGAGCTCCATGGGAGTCTCAACAAGATCTGTTGATCGATGAGAGAGGCGCGATCAAGAAGATCTGAATATACTTCTCTTGGGACATAAAGAAACCATCCGAGTGGAAGTAACCTCAATCCCAAGGAAGTAACGAAGAGGACCCAGATCCGACATAAGGAACTCGCTCACTAAGATGAGCCTTGACAAAGGCAATGTACTCGTAATCATCTCCAAGAATGATCATATCATCAACATACGTAAGAAGAAGAGTCCGACCACGAGACGAAGTGTGGACAAAGAGCGCAGGATCATGATCACCGCAGAAAAGCCAGCAGAAGTGACCACAGAGGAGAAGCGCCAAACCAAGCACGAGGGGCTTGCTTAAGGCCATAGAGAGAGCGGCGAAGCGGCATGACCATGCCCTCGAGGAACGGAATACCCGGTGGCGGATGCATGTAGACCTCCTCACGCAACTCGCCATTAAGAAAGGCATTCTTGACATCAAGGCGGAATGCAGACCCGATGGCGAAATGACGCCACCGAAAGAAGAGTGCGACAAGTGGTCATGTGAGCCACGGAGCAAAAGTCTCGTCGTAGTCACGACCATGCTCTCGCCGAAGCCACGGGCAACAAGACGCGCTTTATAGCGCTCAAGAGAGCCATCGAGCGAGTCTTAATCTTATAGACCCACTTACACGTGATGGGACGAGAGTGAGATGGAAACGAACAAGATCCTGTGTACCAAGACACTCAAGGGCAGCAATCTCTTGCCATGGCATGTTGCCACTCGGGGTGAGTAATGCTGACATCCGTGAAGAGACGAGCTCACGCAGTAGTCTGCGCCAAACAAAGGAAAAACGGAAGGGGGCCAAGCGATCGGGCGATCGCGGAGAGCGTAGCGAGGAGAAGATGACCCATCAGGGGAAGATGGATCATCAGAAGAGGATGACTCATCTGGAAGATCCTCAATACGAGGTCGATGAGTGTAGACGAGTGTAGTGGGGGGAGCCTGAGGAGCCGAGGAGAGGCAAGCGGCGGCGATAACGGCGGAGAGGCCACAGTGGGAATATGTGGAGACTCGATGGGGACGGGTGGGCAAGGGAAAAACAGATATAGGTGTATCTCGAAAGGTCAAAAAGGACAGAGACTCCACAGAGGAAGCCGAAGGAGAGACAGGCGAGGATAGAAAGGACGAGACTCGCCGAAAGTCACATCCCGAGAAATCCGCGATCCGTCGACCAACAGATCCCAAAGACCGATAGCCCTTGTGCTCGCAGATCAGATCCTAGAAAAACACACTCAACAGATCGGCGGTCGGTTTGGTACGTTCTCGAGGGGCGAGAAGAACGAGCAAACGCGACCAAATAGACGAAGGGCGAGTAGTCGAAGGAGACCACAGAGACGCTCAAAGGGATTGCGCTCAAGAGCGTAAGAAATTTGGATGTTGATGAGATAGGTGGCGATGGAAACGACCTCGGCCCAAAAGTGAGGTGGAATAGAGGCGGCAATCATCGAGCACGAGCCGACTCAAGGAGATGACAATGCTTGCGCTCGGCAACACCATTCTCGAGCATGAGCACCGTGACAAGAGAGGCGAAGCGAGAGTACCTCGCCAGCAAGGAAGCCGCGCAGTGATGAGAGAGATACTCGCCCAGCAGAGTCGGCCACGAAAGACACGAATAGGAGTGGAGAGCGTATGCGGACCATAGTAGCAAATTGTTTATAGATGGGCAAGGCCTCACTCACGAGAAGACATGAAATATATCCAAGTGTGGCGAGAGAAATCATCTATAAATATGATATAATATCGATGGCCCCTTTCAAACGAAAGGAGCCGACCCCAAACATCTGAATGAACAAGATCAAAAGGACGCCGAGATCTTGACTCACTATGAGGATAAGGAAGCTGAAGTTGTTTGCCTAACTTACAGCCCTGACAATCTAAAGACACGTCTCCTGAGACAGACCCCAGAAGACCACGACGAACTAAAGACGACAGACGAGATCCACATAGATGGCCAAGGCGGTGATGCCTTCGCCGAAAGAGCCAGAGACTGAGTGGCGAAGCGGAGAGATTGGCGGCGATGGTGGCAGCGGAAGGAAGGTGAAGCCAGTCAAGCTCCTAGAGACGCTGTGAGTCAAGGCGCCGAGGGCCAGAACCAACCAGAGCTCCCGTGTGGCGGTCCTGAACACAACAAGAGTCAGAGTCGAGAATGACCCGACAACCAAGATCAGTAATCTGTCTAGCAGAAAGAAGCTGCATGGTAAGACAAGGCACATGAGCAACAGAAGGAACATGAAAAGATGAGTTGCTAAGGGATCCTCGACCGAGAGCGTAAAGAGAGGTACCATCAAGAAGTGAGAACGAAGAATAGAGAATCAAGAGGTGTAATGAAGGATGAGTGGAAGCATCGAAGTCATGTGAAAAGATGCTCCGAATCAAGAATCCACGGGAGGTACTGTTGTGTAGAAGGTGATTTCTCGGTTCAGAAGAGTCGATGAGCGAGCCTCGCAGAACTGCCGAGGAGAACTCAAGCGGCAAGCGGCGTCAAGTCTGGCTATCTCCTACTCGATGAAAGAAAGCTGCTGAAGGAGTCGATGCAGACGTCGATGTAGAAACACCGATGTCGATGCTAGTAGAAGAACGACGTGAAAGATGCCGCTTCTTCTTATAGCACTGTGACTCAATGTGGCCGACCTTGTCGCGAGAGGAAGCGATGAGGACGGCCACCTCGGATGGAGGACGGCCACCACCGCTGTGGTGGCAGCTGGAGGAGGCGGTGTCAAGCGTGGAAGCGAGCGGTGTAGCAGTGGACGAGTGGCGAGCACTGAGGGAGTGGCATCGACCAAAGCACCACTCAAGCGAGTCTCCTCTGCGCGTATCTCGGTAGAAGAGCCTCCAGAGAGTGACACGAGGGTGCCGTGCAAGGAGCCGAGCACGCCCGCTCGAACTTCAGACGGCGAGTAAGGAACTCGTGAGACCGCTGAAACTCCAAGTCAAGACGCGTCTACTAGGGCAAAGACGGACACGAAGCGACAACCGGTCGTGTAAAGCGAAGTCAACCGACGCCAGACAGCAGAGCTCAGGCGAAAAGCGCCAACAAGAGCATCACCCTACTGAAGAGAGTGCTCCTGGCGGACCACGGACAGGTACAAGGCATCACCAGAGGGCTCGTAGCGCTAACGAAGGTGAGTCCACATCTGGAAAGCCGAGGAGAGTCCCACAACCTCGTAAGAGAACCGAATTCGACAACGGCAATGAGGACAAGCGGCCGGCGTCGTCGTCGTACCACTGAGTGTAGATGGTCAGTCGATCTTTGTAGGAATCCAGAGCCTCTTGGTAGGCAGAGGCAGCCTCATCATTAGCAAGGTGAGCGGCCTCAATAGCGACTTTGTAATTTGTCGAAGCGGCCAAGAACAGCGAAGCTCCGTCGGAGGAGTAGGGCAAGGCGGGCAGATGACATCGCCGAGAGGATGCCCGAGACGAAGACCACACATATGGATGCGCATGTGAGACACGAAGTCGGTGTAGTTAACACCATCGAAGATCACCGCAACGAGGAGAGAAAGCAGTACCCATTGGTGGCGGTCTTTGGGCAAGACGGCGACTAAGGAACGAAGTCTAACGGTTGGGCCGACGGGCGGTTAGAGCGATGTTTTTTTTTTGCCGACTTGAAAAAGAAAAAAAATTGACCGCTAAAAAAAACAGCCCGCCTGCTTTTTTAACAAGTGGAACCTAGGTTCCCCGAGCCTGGCGGCGGGAGGAGAGGGCGGCGGCGGCGGGCCTTTGGGGGGGAGCCGGCTGGGAGGACGCGAGCCGGCGGACGAGCAGGCTGGCCGGATCAAAGCTCCTGGCGGCGGCGGGGCCTGGCGGCGGCAATGGGCGGGCCTTGGGCGAGGCCCTTGGCGGCGATGGTGGCGGGGCCCTTGGCTCGCAGCAACCACGATAAGCTGCGGAGATGGCGGCGGATCGGGACAGGAGGAGCCCGGCCGGGGACGGCAGCGCGATTGAGGAGAGCGCGTCTCGATGGTATCCACGGCGCGCGATCATGTGGAGGCCGGGAGAAGCGGCGGGTGGAGCCTCAAGCGGCAAAGAACGCAGAGATCGGCGGCCTCCCCACACGGGAGAGCGGATGGAGCCGCCCCAAGCGATGGCAGCGGCGGAGACGTCAAAGATGACGACGAGCGGCAACCTCCAGATTGGATCCGAGAGGCGGCGGCGTGACAAGCGAAGCGACGGGAAACCCTAGGTATGGCTCTGATACCATGTTATGAATAGAGCTTGTATTCAATATGAGGCCAATGGGCCGGTATATATACACAAAGTACATGTTGTGAATATGCAAAGAACCCCTCATAACAATGGGGAATAACAAACTATACATATATCTCTAACAATATATACTCCGGGCTTATAGTATTCTATGTACACAACATCAAAATTAGTTTCAACATGAAAGGATTGTACCTTTCTCTTCATTTCTTTAAGCATATCTTCAAGATCACCTTTTTGTGCTCCTAGATTTTCCAGTTGGCTCTGTGTCGACAAGTCAAATTAGTTTTGCTAAGTTTAAAACAAGTAAGGCCTGCTAAATGTTCGCCAGCTAAGAAAAAATAGTGTACATACCAAGCTTTGTTAAAGGGCTCCAACAATAGCATCTTCATTCCCATCAAAGGACATGATAGGCATCGACTTACTTGGAAGTGCAGACTCTATCTGCAACATATAACAGCAATGTGTAACTATCCAGAGATAGTAATAAAAAACAGGATTGGGGTTCATTGTGATGCAGATCTAAAAGGGGGCAGTCTTCTTAAATCTTGAGAATATTTTCTAGTTTAATATAATGTTAAAGTCTCACCGGTCTTCTGTCAAGAATAGACATCAAGGGATGGTTCTCCTTAAGACCTCGTTCAATATTAGAATCACTATCAGCAGCTTGCTTGAGATTAGCAGCAAACAGATTTAATTGAGGCCTAGTCCAACGACTCCCAAATCGTGTCCGAAATCGGGCATCTTCATTCGCCTCCTTCTGCAGCAGCTCTTCAGTCTGAACGAGCAGTTCGCGAATGATCCGACTCAAATCCCTAAGCTGCTGCAACTCAGCTTCCAAGCCAGCAGGGTCACCGCTTATCTGCACAGCCTCAACGTCCTCCTCCAGATCTAAAGACTAAAGGTAAGCTGATATTACCTTCCAGTGAAAGAATAGCATCAGGCAAGTCCATGTCCTTCAGCCTGACTCTAGCGATCTCACTAGCCTGCTCTAATTTCTCCACCTGGGTCCGGATGATGTCATCTGCCATCTCCGAGTACTTTTGAAAGCGCTTTCATGCTGCCATCGGGAACAAGTGATGAAAAAAGCCTCTCCTTGGAAGCATCCAGAGCTTCAGCTAGAGAAGTAAGCTCTACAAGGGGTGCTGCATGGAGCACTCCCAAAGAACCAGCAGCATCTGAACCCGCATCAGATAAACACGACGGCAATGACATTGTTAAGAGTTTTTCGTGTTTGCGATGATATTTTCTAGTTGGTCTCGCTTACGATGGTATTTTATAACTCGCGAACGATTACGATAGCACTTAACAAATTTATAATGTTTGACTGGATGCAACGAAAACGACTTACTTTTGTAACATATCATGGTTAAGGTTTATAATGTTTGACTGCATGCAACGAAAACGACTTACTTTTATGACTGGAGTGAGTATTTTGTGTGGTAGCAATCAATTTTTTGGCCGTTGGACGCATATCCGCCTTCGCCCATTAGTTTGCTGCACTGATGGGTTAGCCTATTGACTCTATTCCATTGGTTTTTTTTTTACAAGTAGTTATTAGTATGAGATGCGATACAGTAAGGAATGCTTCAATACATATTATTCTTTTTTGCATGGCCTTATTTTTTTACATCAATCACATACTAATTTTATATTTTATACAAATTAAATTAGGTAAGAATGATTTGACAGTCCGTAAAAAAGAAACAAAACGAACTGCTATACGGAACACAACAAAAACTATATAAACAAACACCTGCCTATTCGTCGATGTTGCGGCTCCCGAAGACCCTAAACAAACACGTTGTTCACACGGAGAAACATCACACAAAAAAAAGCTCACAGCACAGCGCGGATCACAAAACATATCATCACGTTTTTTTTCCCCGAAGGATCGTATCATGGCATGATTAAATGGCATCGACAGAAGCCGTCCACTCCTCTCGCGTTTGTCGTTGACGTGGTCCTCGAAGGAGCGGCAACAAACAATGCTCGTGCCCGTCCTAAAAAAAAGGATGCTCAGACCTTGGACGTACCGTCAAAGGTTTGCTCGAAGTTAGCAAAAGAAGATCCGAAGCCATACATCTAGTAAATCATCATAAAAGCCCTCGCAAAAAAAAACATCATAAAATGATAAAAAGGACTGCAATTACAGATGGTTCGGAGGAATATGGTGTAGCCAAATGTGAGCGAGCGCAATAGCGCCCTGTTGGGTCACCGTGTTCAGTATCTTTGGTTGATGTGTGTTTCTGTTGAATTAGGGTGTGACGATCCGAACGCTAACGCCGTACGCTATTTTGGTAATCGCAATATTTTATAACATTGGTTGTAACATCTCAAATTATCTGATGCAACAAAAAATATATATATATAACTGCAACATGCAACATTTTTTAGGGCACGCGCAAAAACACCGGCAACAAATTTACGGCGCAAACTTAATGAAATATTTTGATTTCATTTATGCAACATCCTGCGACATTCAAAAATTCTCTGGAAAAAATCTCATTCTCAATCATATGTTACTGTAACATCTCATGACATCGGTTGTAACATCTCAAATCATCTTATGTAACAAAAAAAATTCTATAACTGCAACATGCAACATTTTTTAGGGCACATGCAACACCTACAAAACTCCACCGGCGTCACCCTCAACGACAGCGCCGCGAGGGGCTCGTCGACGCCGCGAGGTGGAGCTCGGGCACGGGGATGGCCAAGGGGGCCATGATCTTCGACGCCTCGAGGTGGAGAGAAGGGGCCACGGAGCTCGGGAGTGGCCGAGGGGAGCGGGGTCGCCGACACCGCGAGATACTGCGCCGGGACGAGGGAGGCGAGCACCAGCATGTAGAGGGTGCGGGTGCGCAGGAGCAGTGTCGCCTTGCCCGACAGCATTTGGTGCACGCCGACTCGAAACCTCGGCCAGGCGTGCACTCTTACGAACACGCCCACGCCGGCATTCGTGACGTAGACGCCCCCCCCCCCTCTATCGCACCTGCCACCTCTATCACCTCCTCCTTTCTTTGCAATAGCACTGAGGAAGTTTGGTTTGGGTCTTGGGAAGTCGGGAAGAGGCTGGTTTGATGAGGATTGGTGGATAGGAATGAGTGGCTGGGATGAGTTGGGAAAAAAAGGATGAATGCGTGGCTGGGAGGAGGAGCACATAGGAAAAAAAGTGAAGTGAATGGGTAGGCAATGTCCTTTTTTTTTTGCCTCCGTATATATGTGTACTATCATTATCCGTTGAATTAACCATGAAACACAATCACAAATCATGGCTTCTTAACAGCCAATCAACCAATGAACAAATACACAAGAACACACAATCTCTCAATCTTAACAAGCTCCAATCACGGCGCCAATTAACGCCGACGATCCTAGCTCGCTCCTCGCTGAGTCGCTCACCCGGCTACCGCTTCGCCGCGGCGGAGTCGTCCGCTGTCCGCTCCCTGCAGGAGGATCTTGTCCACGGGGGTGGCCCGCACGAGCGGCTGCGGCAGCGCAGGCAGCTCGGCGAGCGCGTCGGCGGCCGGCACGCGCATGTAGTAGATCCTGCAGTTGTCCCGCTCGGCGCCGCCCAGCTCGGCCTCCGTCTCCTTCCGGAGCCACCTCGCGGCGTCCTGCACCGCCGCGGCCGCCCTCTTGATCGGCCTCTTGGCGTTCTCCAGGGACGCCAGCGCGAGCCTCAGCCGCGCGATCGCCTCGCCGACGTCGCCCTGCTCGCGCAGCGCCTGCGCGTACCGGAGGCACGCCTCTGCGCGGAAGTAGGCCGCCTTCGCCTGCACGTGCGGCGCCCACGACTTGTCGATCTGCTGCTGCTGCAGGTACGGGCTCTCCAGCCCGATGTACACTCGGTCGTACTCCAGGCTCACCTGCAAATTAAACAATTAGAAATTTTTTTTATTTTCGTGGCATGTTTGGGTTGATGACGAAGAACAGGTGATTAATGAATTAATTTAGCCGTGCAGATTAATATTGGCTCTTGTACTTCGCAGTTTGCACCTAATTTTCCTTGAGCTTGACAGGATAGTGGTTATTTCAGGAGGAAATTAAGGACTTGACCGGGTAGTTAATTTAATGTAATCGGCGGTTATGCAGATTAAGTTCATTAAGTAATGGCATTCCATGGGGTAAAAATATTAAGTAGGTAATATACGTTAAAGCATTAGTTGCATGAGCACGCACCTGCCGGGCAACCTTGGAGCACAGCGCCGGCTGCTTGCCGCCGGCGACGGCGAGCTCAAAGTAGCACTCGAGCGCCTGCGCGAGCATCAGCCTCTGGAACGTCAAGATGCACGCGGCCGACAAGTGGCACAGCTGGCCGCTCACCTCGGGCCCGTGGCCTCTCGACACGGCCGCGCCCAGGGCCCCGGCCGCGTCGCAGAGCGCGGCGCACGCGTGCCGTATCCCGTCCACCCGCGCCTGTCCGCCGCCGCCGCCGCGCGCGACCCTCCGCGGCCAGCGCGAACATCGCCACCGCCCGCTCGGTCGCCAGCGAAGCGGAGAGCGACTGGCGGCCGCGCGCACCCCCGGCGGCGTCGCGCCACGCGAAGCCAAGCTCCTTCTGGGGCGCCGTCAGCATCGCCCGCTTCACCGCTGCGTCGAAGCGCGGCGCGACCGCGTCGAGCTCGCGGAGGTACGCGCGAAGGTTGGCGGCGACCTCATCCCCACCGCCGCCTGCCCTGGGCGCCCTCTCCGAGGACAGGACGACGAGGCGGCGGCTCCGCATGAGGGCCTCCAGGTCACTGTCCTTCTCCGCCGCCGAGGTGTCCTCCGCGAAGGGCTGCGGCCTCTTGCCCGGGAACGACAGCATCGGCATCGGCGCCGGCGCCGGCGCCGGGGACTGCATTGCGTGGCGTACGTCGATCGATCGAGAGAGAGCTGGACGCGACGAGTAATTAATCCGCTTGTGTTTGCAACCTCGCACTGTTGCACTGGTCGCAATGAGTAGTGAGGTTTTGTAAGGAAAGGGGTTGGATTAATCGCAGGGATCAGCCTACGAACTCACGAGATGGACACGGGTTAAGATTGTTAAGTACGAGACCGAGACAGAGGTGGATTAGGGTAAGCTAATCATTGCCGGGCCCACACGGTTCAGATAGGACTTAGGACTCGGGCGTGCACGGCCCGTTCGTGCAATATGTCAACGGATGGAATTTCCACTGTACCAGTTTAAGCACAAAGGCTGAGTTAAAAAAAATTGTAAGCACAAAAGCTTGATTACTAGTTTTAGAAATGGGGAATGATTAGCGTATTGATGAATTTTGCAATGATGTCTAAACTTTGTAGCTCCCGTCTATCGGTTTATTATTGATCTACTTAACCAATTTTTCTATGATCAATACTCTCGAGCAAAATCTGTACACATTTTCACATTAGTTCTTAAGCATAGCAGATGTCATTGGAGAGAATGCCTAATTCGCATTTCATATACACGTTTCTTTCTTGTTCAATACTGCCAGTTTTCGTGTTCTGACAATTTCCAGGTAGAGATCCCTGGAAAGTACTTGGTAGTTTACTCAGCATACAATCTGCCGGAAAGAACTATGCATGGAACAAAACCAACAATGTCAGCCAAGTTGAACGACCAAGCATATATAAATAATAACTATCAAGGAAAGAATTTTTTTTATTAATTAATCCTTTCTTATTTTTATTTTAAGGTTAAACCTTTGTGAACTTTATTTCTAATTCTGACCTCTTTGATCACGTCACCGAGTAACCACCCGTAACGTGACAAAATAACACTATCACGCCAGCCCATATCTGAACAAACTCTTGTCACGCCACGGGTAGCGTGACAGTATTATTTCGTCACATCACGACCAGTGATGTGACAAGAAGTACTATTTAGCGGACTTATCCTATAACGTGACAATGTTATTTTGTCACGTGACGGGTTGTGGCGTGACTAAAAGGGTTAGAATTAGAAATAAAGTTCGCTAGAGGTTAACTTTAAAATAAAATTTTAAAAAAAGTTAATTAATTAAAAAAAGTTTCAAGGAAATGCAGGGAAACGACAGTAAGGGGGGAAAATGTTTTTCTCAACAGGAACAAAAATTTTCGCGCAGAAGCAGGTGTTTTCCATGATTGAAAGCATATCACGCCATCGAAGCCTTCGCTGAGTCCTATCTAGCTTGACTAATGCTTCGGCTTCTTGGGATGTGGTTTCCTTTTCGTTTTTGAGGGTGCCTTACTTGAAGGTTGGCGCTTGTTCCGTTTCTTTGATTTCGCCTTCTTCTGTTTCTTCCACTCGCTGTCTGGGTCTACGAAGTCTTCGTCACTGTCATCTTCAACCGGAATGGAGCCATCCTCGTCTGATTCCCGATCATTGTTCTCGTCTTCCTCATCTGAACTCAGGATCAAATCCTCAACCACATCCTCCTCTGTAGCGACACCATCATGCTCACGGGCTCGCTTCTTGTTCTTCTCCTTTGCAGTTCTGCACCAAAAAGAAGACAATAATATTCTTCCCCACCAAGGAAAGCAAACGAAAAAAACAGAGAGAAAGGTTAGAACGTACTTAGTTTTCTTCTTTTCAGTCAGCCAGTTCTTACTGAAAGCAATGGTGTCTTCACCATCATCCTGTTGCTTCTGCACTTCTGATAACCTCCGTGAAAAGGTTGAGGATTCTGCTCCCACAATAACACTGGTAGGGAAAGAATGATTTAGTAATGCCATTAATCAATATGTGCTCAAAAGATGAAGCATAATGCATGTCCCTGTGACTCCCACAGACTACTGCAACATGATGCCTGATAAGATGATGGAAGTCACTCGATGATAAAATGTACAGTATATTTATTTATGGCATTAGAAAGTGACGGCTAAACTGAACTGAACATGGATGAAACCAACCTTGTCTCATCCAGAGCGTCCATCCTGTTCTGCGCTCTCTGATGCAGACTAGCAACATATGTTGAGAGAGGACTTGACCGTTCTTCCTTCTCAGCCTGTTGGAAATGAACATTATATGTTTTAACAAAATGATACAAGAATAAAAGTATAAATAAACAGTGCACAAACAGCAAAAGACAACAGGACCACCCGTACCTGAAGAAATGAATCTACAGCTGGATCATTAGGACAAAATCCAATTCCTGCACGTTTTGAGCTTATAAACTCAACATTGGCCTCTATCTGGAATCAGAAACGATGGTAAAATTAGCATGCAAGCATTGGACTAAGGACTATAGTTAAAGTTCTTTGACACATGCATAGCAAACCTGACGGATAAGATCCTTCGTCTCTTTACGGAATCTGTCAGCCTTAATGGTTTTGCAAAAGCTTCGAAGTCGAACAAGTGGTAAAAAGGACATCTCGAAGAAGGCAATGGAGTAGCTCCACTGGGCCAAATGCTTAGCCAGCTCATCAACCACAGAATAAATGCACGCTTCCTGAAAGGCACGTGTCTTAACTGTTTTCTTATCTACCTGCCAGAGAAGAGTACCTCTTAAAAGTTTTTTCAAAGGCATGTCCCCAAAGAAAGTTGTATTAAACGAAAACGAAAACAAACCTGTTTGACATTGAATAGATTCACTGCTTTGCCTACACCACCATCTGGAGGCCCTCTAAGTTCTTTCATTTCCAGCATATCAAGCAGCAGGGAAGACACCGGAATGAAGGTGCCAGTAGCTTCAGCAATGCAATTAAGCATCTTTACACATCTAAGGCGTACAGGGAAGTAACGCGCACTAGGTACCAGACATGCCATGCCATGTATTATCTGGGTTAACGGATAAGCCAAAGGTCGGAAATCTTCCTCAGAACTACATCCGCACACAACACTTGTCCAAAGCTCAAGGCAAAATATGTATTGCCAATCATAAACTTTTTGGTAGGATTTCTGCACAAGAACAAGGTCAGCTCATCATTAGTCAGCAACAGAAAAAACACTGCTGAAGTGTTTGATAACAAATAATGTCCAACAAGCATAGGAAAGGATCAAAGGAAATAATAAAATCAGCGAAAGGGGACTCTTCTCAATAAAACATGTGTAAGAATGACATGTCCAATATAAGTACTTGAGTCATAACAACAGGCATATTACCTCCATTTGTTTTTTCGTCAGTTTGCTACTTTCTTTCTGCTTTTTGTCCTTCGCTGTCTTTCAAAAACAAGAACCATAGCACTCTGTCAGACCATATGTAATTAAAATAAGTACCAGCATATGATCATGAGAGTTCAACAGCAAATACCTTTGGTCCTCTTTCAGTAAGAGCGCCTCTTAGGATAACTGCCAGTTGACGGATGAAAACAAAAGCATGTTGATACGCACTTTGAGGGTCCACACTATACAATTCTCTTACACAATTTCCAAGGAATTGAATGTGCTGCAGTTTTGATCCACTGATAGATTTTGACAATTTGCAGTTCACCAAATAAGCCTTGTAGATACCCTTGAGGCACGTGCCATGGCAGTCTGAACCTAATTGAATGCACAAGTCTCGAAGAAACATAAATGAAACAAGAGGCATAGCTCCTCGTCCTCTAGCCCAGGTATGCAGCAGTGCCTATTATTGAACCATCCAAATGAAAATAAATTACAAACTTGTGAGATGGACATCAGAGTAATGCAGAAAGGTATTTAAAGATAAAATAGAAGCTAAAGCTACACACCTTAACATACTTCCTCAGGAGAGAAGGGAAAGCTGCTAGAAAAACAGCTGATGCTCTCACACGATGTATAGTAAATGCTATCATTTGCTCATCAGTCATCTCTGTTATCATATGGAGTGCGTTGGCAAGATATACCCTCATTAAATTTGCATGCCTCTTCCATAGCTTACTGGTCATCAGCTCACTGATTGTCTCTTTCTTCCCTCCAAAACTAGGGGCACCAAGCAATTGGCGAAGGATTCTATCCATGCTCTTCAAAACAAAGTGCATGACTTTATCGAGTACACTACCAGACATGACACTGAATTTTGGTGCTGAATTCTCCCCACTGTCCTCGCCATAATGGCAGGCTTTCCTGAAAGCTTGAAGAATAGATCGGATAGAACCTATCTTCCCATCTTCTGCTCTACTGCACCAGGAATCAACCATTTCCATGGTAACAGGTCTCACACTTCCTTTCGGTTCCTCCTTAGGGACAGACCTAGGTTTTTCCTCAGTCTCTTGATCATCCTAAACATAATATTCAACAACGAGGTAACTCATATAGTTCTCTCAGGGGAGAAGAAGAATTACAAAAAGGGTAAAAGGCTATACTTCGTCTTACCTCGATGTCATAATCATTGAAATCCAAGAGCTCTTTATCACACTCTTCTAAATATTTATAGAACTCCGGATCCTACAACAATGAGTTCTATAAGCTTCATAAGCAGCTAAAAGTAACACAGAGGCATGAAGAAGGACAGAACTAGGAAGGAAAGAAATGAAACGATTAACTGCAAAAACAAAATTAAGCTCCTGGCTGTGGTTGTGACATGTGCAACCATATTCCATAAGATAAGGATTTCAGCAAAGAATTGAATAAGCAGACCACCAAAAACTAACCAAAAGCCATATAATGATTATAAAAGCATCCAATTATCATACCCATCAATCATACTCAACAAAACAATCAAGAGACCGGGAAACCATTCTAGATAATAAGATTAGGCAAAAGCTGAGTCAATACCATCTTCTTCATTCAAAGAAAAGGGGCCAGTTCGAAGCTCAAACCATAAATTTGGAAGTGTTGGAGCACGGATGTGCTTAAAACATATGCCATGTTCAGTTTCATCTGACCCATCGGCAGTGCAGCTGAAGTCAGTGAACACGAGGCATTCCACAATGAAAGTGGAGGTAGAACTCCCCTTACTGGTACAGAACTACAGAACAATGAATTTGAAATAAGCACGGAAAAAACTTACAGCATTGAATTATGAATTTCTATACCTCTCAAAACCTATCTCAGTATACCAGCAATTCTATGGCTAGGCAACTTGTTTAAAGATTACCATTCCATGCTTAGCATGCTCTTTGGAATTGGAAAAAAATTTATCACCACCTTTTAAAGTACCAATGATCAGAATGGTAAAAATCTACCATTGTTTATGCACTTGTAGAGGGATCTGGTACTTGCTACTATTAGTTTGCAACAACAAAATCACACTTTAGCCTTCAGTACGGTACTATCATATTTACACAATACTAAATGAATGCTCAGCAGATTGCCACCCATTTCCAAAATCAATTAAATTACACAAGTTTACCCGATGCATACAATAGAACCGATATGTCCCAGCTAGTCTACTAGGCAGATATCAGTTTTTACCATGGTTACCGGATTCGCGGCAACCACCTTCGAACCCTGATCTGGATCGCACGATCTGATTTGGGGTTCGTGCGCAATCTGATTCGTTGTGGAATGCGATCTGGTTCGTCAAAAAGAGGCGAACCCATAAAATCGAGGTGATGAGGAGAGGGAGATGGGAGGCGGCTGCCTGACTGTCTAGGTTTTCCAAGGGCAGGAGCCAGGGAAGGATGGGTCATGTCGGTTGAGTGGGCCGTGGGGTGTGGACATTACCTATTGAGTTTTTCTTCTTTTTTTTCTACAGCTCTGTAAGGATCTTTTGCATATAAAACTTTGTGGTATGCTTAGTATTTTCAACTATCTAGAGAGAAAATATGGTGCATACTAGAATTGGCGTACCGGAAACGTTGGGTTTGCGAACCCCATCTCCGATTCGCGAACCAAAGAGGTATACCCCCCGACAAATCCTATTTTTGTGAAGTGGCGTACCGCGAACCTCGAACCTGAATCGCGAACCCAACGAACCGTGAATCTGGTAAGTATGGTTTTTACTCAGGATGCAACTCTACACCAGCTTGCAAACACAATTTAAAAGTACCCAAAGCACTAACGACACAAATCTGCAATCCAAATCTAGCACTAATAGCTAAACCAGGCAGCCAGCAAAGGATCCAAAAAAATGCAAAATAAACTTAAGAGTAATTTTCAGAAAACCCAAGGTTTTGGGGGCAAAGGTAACACAAAACCCTAGGTTTTACAACTTTTTTCAAGAAACCCCTGGTTTTGGAGCAAAATGTTTCAAAAAACACCATGTACACCAACTAGGTCATCCAATACGTGCCCGCAGCACGCCCGGTCGCGCCGCCAAGTAGTTAGTTGCCACACTGCCTCCTCCTCGGTAGCTGGTGTCGCTACCGCCAGGCCTCACGTTGTCGCCTCTACCGTCGCCGGTGGGAGAGAGAGGAGATGGAGGGTGAGAGAGAAGCGTATAGGGGTGTATTTCGAGGCCCACCAACATGTGTATATACTGGATAATACCATATATTTTTATTACATACCAGTATCCTGCACAAATCTCGGAACAAAATGGATGGCTAAATGGTGTACCCGGGGTTTTAAACTTTTGCCACAAAACCTGGGGTTCCTTAAAACAATTGTAAAACCTGGTGTTTTGCTTTATAGTTGCCTCAAAATCTGGGGTTCTGTGAAATTTACTCTAAACTTAACGATCATTACATATGAACCAGAGCACAAGCTTCAGTCCGCAAGAACAATCAAGAATGTACTTACTATGCTAATTATAGTCATCAACCAGTAACTACTACTGGATTATAAAATTAGATTTAGAAGAACAGTGCAGAAATCAGAGGAGACGGAGACGAACCTTTTCCCGCAGCCTGTTGAGCTGCTCCACGTGCTGCTTGGCCTTCTTCCGAGAGCTTCCCCCATCCTCCTCCTCGTCCTCGTCCTCATCCACTTCCTCTCCATCCTCCGACTCCTCGTCCTCCTCCTCATCCGATACGGGCAAGTCCACTAAACCCCGCAAAGCCACACGAAACGAGGAACGAATCGATCAAAAAAAATCGACGAGTAGAGAGTAAGGCGCGGGAGGGGAAGGGGTGGGGAACTCACCGTAGTCGTCGGAGTCCGACATGGCGGGCGGCAGCGGCGTGCTGTGCCCTAGTGGAGGCGGGAGAAGAGGAGGCTGCTGTCCTGGTTGCCGAAACAATAGAGAGACGGCGGGTGGGGGAGGTGAAGAAGGCCCAGAAGAAGAGACTGCTGTGCTGGTTGCCGAAACTATAGAGGTGAAGAAGAGACTGGAGAGGCCCGCATCCGCATGTACTACGTGGGCGTCTTGGGATTTTTGGCAGCAGAAGAAGGCCCGGATAAAATTTGAGCTAAGCCCATCGTTAGGCAAATGGTAAAGGCGAGCCGTGGTCGGTGGATCTTTGGGCCCAGAACCTAGCCAAAACTAGGCCTGATAGGGCTAGACAAGGCCCTACTAATTAGCAAATAAATTAAGATTGGGCCGTTAGAGTATCCCGGTAAAAAAGGAAGTTAGAATCGGAGGGCTAGGGCCCGTCGCTCCAATTATTTGGACCGTCGGATCCCACTTGGCTGGACGAGATGCGTTCATACTTCATTGCCCTAACTCATCACATAAAACCCTCACCCCATCTAAAGGCAGCATATCTGGTGCACATACCCACATATGTAGACATATGCACACAGCGCATCCGGACGCTACATTCGCGCAAGCAACGGCAAGCACGCGCGCGCAGGGACAGGCGAGCGAACGAGCGCCAATTTTGCGTTTTCACCCCCGCCACCACTCGCCCGAGCGCACTGCAGTTTCTTCTCCGCCGACAGCACTTCGATCCCAAATTCTTCTCGGTAGCCCTTTCCGCCTTCTCGCCCGCCTCTTGTAGTCCTGCGTCGTCCGCTTGAGTGGGAAGCGTCGCTAGGTTAGGGGTGCCACCGCCACAGACTCTCTCTTGTCCTCCCATCGAGCACGCACGACCGCCTTTTGGTTTCGGAGATGAGTTCATCGAGGCGGCGCGGGAGGGAAAGTCGAAGGGTCCAAGTCCGTGTCGCGGTCATCAAGCGGGAGCTCGGTTTCCATCGGCCGCATCGCCAGGTACCTCAAGGCCGGCAAGTACTCTGAGCGACGTGGGACAACAAGAAGAACCAGATCGTGCCACAGCACATCCAGCCAACGGTGCGCAACGACGAGGAGCTGAGCCGGCTGCTGGGGGGTTGCCCAACATCCACCAGACGCTGCTCCCAAAGAAGGCCGGTAAGGACAAGGCCGACATCGGGTCCGCCTCCGAGGAGTTCTAGGCCGCCTTCGGATCAAACCCAAATCAAAGCATGGCTAACTGCTCTTGATTTGAGGCCTCATTTTACTAGTATCTTGTTTTAGGGCAGATGTGAATTTTTGTGCTGGTGAATCCATGCTTCGCAAATGTGAAGATTGCATTATGAGATTTGCTATGTAGCAAATTTATGAGTAGTTTGCAGTGAATTTTGGTTGGAATAGATTGGAGTATAAGAATGGAACCTTGTTATAGCTGGTTGTGATTTCTGGATGCTTTGTCAAATGTAATGATTTCAACCTGAAAATTCTTGTGCTTGCCTCATTCTAAATGTGCTGCTGTGAATGTGCTACCATGGGCTCTTAAGATTCATTCTGGAATACAAGAAGCTAACATAACCCCACAAGAAAAGTCCCCTCAGATTCCCGAGTGAACAATATAAAAGTATCCAACATAACGAATGAGTGAGAGAACTAAGTTACTAGCCTAAACTGGATGTGCATTTCCTTTCAAAGTTCTCACTTCATTGTTGGCATGTATTTGCCAAGATGCAATCGAAATACACTTTGGATACACTCCTCTAAATGTTAGAGGCTTGGAGCTCTTGTTAAGTATTATTAGACAAAATCAACCATATTAGCCCGCATTAAAAATGTTCTCTGCTGACAGAACAAAGGCTTGAAGAACTAATATGAGAATACTAGTACTGTGCTTGAGAGCAAAAGCTGCATTCTAAACAAAGGCATACTGATAGATTCTTGTATTGATCTTTCTAGTTTGATAATTAAAGTCTGTAAGTATGTGTTTCATTTACCCTGCTTCAACTTGAAGAACTAATTATTGTATCAGGCACCATGGGTTGATCCTATAATGAAGAATGGTGCTTTGGAAAGTCAAAATGTAATAGTGTCAGAAAAGTCAGGTTGGGGCAATCCTATCCAAGACTGCTTGTTTTTCCTATTATGTGGCAACCCGGCCAGGGGCTTCACCCGAGAGGTCCTCCAAGACCTCCCTGGGAGTCCACCAAGACCTCCTAGGAGGCCCCAAGTACCTCTCGGGCAGTCCTCCCAGGAGGTTCAGGGAACTGACTTGAGGAGGTCTTTGAGGTTCAGGACCTCCCCAAGAGCCACTACCAAACCTGGGGAGGTCCAGAGACCAACCCGAGGAGGTCATAGGACTTGGAGAAGTCCTAACCCTTCCTGTGATCTGAACCAATCCCTAGGATCAATGGCTAGTTCTCACAGTAAAAACAAGTGATAGCATACATCAACGCAACTTTATTATCACAAAAGAGTTTATTACAGGATTTGCTTACAAACCAACAAGAGCAAAATACACAGCGCAAACAAAGGTCAAGTCCATCCAATACACTGCAGGTAATTGGCTGGAGAGCGCGGCCTAATTGTTCTGGTCCTCATCATCTTCAAGGAGTCCTCTCCCGCTCAAAAATTAGTTTCAAGCAAGAGTAAGCACAACAATCGTGCTCGCAAGTTACATTCGTGGGGTAACAAAATGACATGCATACATGGATATTCAAAGGAAGGCATAATATGGTTGATTTGCGTAAAGCCAAGTTTCTTTCAAATACATATGCTAAGTTCCAAGGCAGTTATACAATAACTAAAATCCATTTTTCCAAGTTCAACTTTTCAGTTGGATAACATTCATCATCAAATGGTGAAGGATACCCTCCTGTCACAAGGCTCCCCACCCAAACCATGGGATAGAAATCCCAAAAACAGTTTATCCAAAACCTTTTGAAAATAAAACCAATACCTAACTTTGAGTGGCTTTTGCTAGCATGTCCATGATGGTGGACACGGCTATTCGAATAGTTTTCACTCTGCAGAAGTTGTACACTTTACCCACATGACATGATTCCTCTAGTTTGTCTAGCATTCGTCAATGCCACCTCTCACTGTCAAAGGTAAGAGGTCTAGAGATCATGACAAGACCTTTACAATGCATCATTCCACCGCAGCCCCTCCTTGCTAAGGATTCGCTTCCTTTGGATAGAAACCCGCTGGAAAAGTCCCCTCTTGCGCTAGTGGGAAACATAGGCTATAAAAGACCATAGGCCATGAAAGACCTCCCACACATCAAAGTGGAACAACTGCGGTGAAATTTTGTAAATTATGCAGCCAGGTCCCACGCCCCATTCTGGAGACATGTGGTTGTACGGTGAGGCAAAACCCATTATAGGCATAGCAAGTTGCGGCTCAAAGACCGGCCCTCAAATGACTAGGGCGACAACCACAGAACCCCTGAGCCTCAACTCTATCGGGACCCAAAATTACACTTCGGGACCCTCTGTGTGTAATGCACTAGTCCAGGATCACGCTAGTGCACACAGTGTTAACAAAGGTGGATATCGATCCACACAAGAGAATAATAGCATAAACGATAGTTTGATTAATAAATAATGGTTTGACCTTACGGTCGAGTTTACATTTATTCAAGCCACACATGGCTAACAGAGAAATAACGCAGCGGAAACAAAAATGGTAGTGGCACCCCATCGATTCACCACAGGCAACCGACTAGGATCAAGACCTCGCAATCAGGCACCTTCAATAAACTCGTCCTCGAAAGCTGGTGAAGACTCCTCCTCTTCTGCTTGATTCGTCAAAACAAGCGTGAGTACACACCGTACTCGCAAGCCACACCACAGAAATGCAATATAACATGCTGGCATTTTACAAGAGAAAGGCATTCTATGGTTCTTTTGCAGAAAGGCAATGTTTGCAGTTGAATACCAATAATAGATTGAAAACAGGTAAAACAAATAGATAACAATAATTTTAACAATTGATTTCACAAAGACACACACAGCCTAACAGGTTATTCACATAGCTAGATGATTTAATCACATAGCTCCCTTCCCACACAGTTTTAATAAAATCTACCCCTAGTGTGAAATCCCCGAGCATTGTCCATGACCGCGGACGCGGCTATTCGAATAGTTTAAATTACACTCTGCAGAGTTTGTACACTTTACCCATAAGATATAACTAGTGTAGCTAGCACTAATCATAACAAAGCATTTCAGAAATTCATCTTACTATGCTAGGCCCGTCCCATAACAGGCATGTGGTAAATGCAGATGGGCTCGATTCAATGGCGCACATGGTGAGGTCCTTAATTGACCAAGGCAAGACTACCATATGTTACTATGCCACACAGATTAATTCCCATGTACACAGCTCACACAGTTCACACAGTCCATCGTATCACACAGTATACACCCCCTTGCCTCAGTCCAAATCCTTTTTACCACCCGGTTGATTTAAGTGCAACACATGCCACAAAGACACATAGTACACACAGATTATTATGAGATTGCATATTCACTTAGGCCCTGTTTGGTACAGCTCTAGATTCTCATTTTTCAGATTCTGCTCCTGATTCTCTGAGAATCCACTTCTCGGAGAATCTGGAGCTGTCTGTTGAAAGCGTTTGGCTGGTAGGTTGGCTTCAAAACCATATGAGGGAGGATTAGAGGCAAATAGACCATGTTACCCCTAGTTGTAATACTTCAATTGTATTTGTGCCTTTCTCCTATGTATTTGTACACAAATTATAGAATTTTCCCCAAATTTATTTGGACCATATGAATGTATATATCGTTGTGTTTGTATACAATGCCTTTTACATTGCATTTACACTTCATGATGGAGTACAACTGTTGGCAAATAATGTTGATCTTTGAAATGTACACCGAAAAGCAAAAATCTGGCGAAAAAAGCGAAGGCATGAAAAGAAGAGCAAGAAACAAGTTGCATAGGACATGTATCACCTGGAATCACTTGTTGTCCGCTTTTGACTTTTGACCACGGTGATTGCCTTTAATGATTTTGTAAAATGAGCGCCTTTTGTATTAGAGTTTATCTAAAATTGAATGATATCTCATTTTAATTGTCTTGAAATATTCACTGGCCATTTTGCGGTATTTTCTATAAGCAATATGTAAATAGTTTGGCACTTTAGCTTCTTGTCATCGCTTGTTGTGTACTTGTCATATCATGGTTATCTAATTAACAATGATCAAGTTCAATTTGACCA
This sequence comes from Phyllostachys edulis, assembly GCA_036346405.1. Taxonomy (NCBI): domain Eukaryota; kingdom Viridiplantae; phylum Streptophyta; class Magnoliopsida; order Poales; family Poaceae; genus Phyllostachys; species Phyllostachys edulis. The sequence goes on from CM070563.1 coordinate 13,565,880, forward strand.
ATGTCGATCTTGTTCTTTGCATGGAAATCAATAGTGACTTGCAAGTCGTTCTCGAAATCTGAAATTTGAACACGGTTGAGCTTGGGAGTTTCCTACTAGTTCATACCATAGTAGTAGAAATGTGTATTTGAAATTAAATTAGGCCTGCTTGTAACGCGAGAATTAAAGCGGAGTTTATGAAAGTAAGGGTATTTCGATCGATGGATCACTCGCAGAGATAATCAAGATGCCATCTCCATAAGGCAGGGGAACAACAATAATCTTTACATAGTTCCTTGAACAACCCTATAAACAAGATGCTTCCATATGAACACTTGCGCCTATAAACTATAACTTATACTTATCTATCCATATATATAGCATCCGAGAAGGATTACGCAATCTTCTCATCGCAACAAATCATGTGATGACCAAACCAAATATTTGGAAATCATGTGATATAAATGACCAAATTGTGCTTGATAACTTCTTTGAATCAAAGCGACTTCAGATCGCCATCCCGACTTTCGGTTAAGACACCATCGTTCTCGACTACGGGATGAATTCATCAAATTCGGCTAAAGATTTGAATTGCACCTTTCGGAGAAGCTATTGTCTTCGGCGATCTGCCGGTTTCCTGCTGACATGAGCTAGTTCTTTCTCCTGTAGTTCCTGCTACAATTTTATCACCATACCTATTCGAAAGCACACATAAAAACTAATTAATTCTTGATAAAAGCAGACCACGGTATCCATGAAGGCAAAAAAAACAAACAAACTATGATACACAATATAGTTATATAACATCAACATGAAGAGTTAAATGGCCAAGCTCCTTCATGGGGCAAGAATGCCTTGACCAATTTGTTAATATCCACGGTGGTGTACATTGAAGCGATATAAAAATCGAGAAGAACTACGTGCAAGTATTAGAATAAGTTGCAAGGTTGAACAATCTCGGGATCCTTGACCACGGCGAGGAATTGCGCAGATATCTACAACAGACTAGCATAGCTAAATCAAGCAAGCAAATTTAAGATCCTTGGAGGTATATTTCCATCGATCATGTGGAGGTTACGAAGGATAGCGGCCTGACTCATGACTAATATTTCCATCAAAATGTCATACGCCTATTAAACTCATAAATACATCGAAGCCTAAAGTGGGTCTCGATGGCGACTTGTGCGATTTAAGCGACCGAGGTGAGATGCACCATGAGTATCCAGCACCCTCTGAGACTCATCAATTCATAGCATAACTCTTACCCCTATTTGGTTGGTACATAGCAAGGGTGTAGTGCATAACACCCATTTGATTGTACAACTTCTAACACTAAAACTAGAGAGAGACTTCAAATTTGGTGCAATTGTTGCAAATCTTGGCGACTTTGAGCACAAAGCGTAACAAACATTAGGCACGGTTATGTAATAAAAGATGGTTTACTTACTTCCCTTGTAGACCTTCCCATGGCTCCCTCCCCAATCTTGGCTCCAATGAGCGACATCTGGGATCATCAAGCGACTTCTTGTCAATCCAAGACGCCGGTGTCTTTGCGACATCCGAAAGCACCGTCGTCGGCTCCACCAAATCATCGGTAGAGACCTTGCTCTACGAGTCCGCCAATTCCTCATCGCCACCATTGTCACCATCCCTACACCCGTCACTGCCGCAACTCATCGTATATGTCAATTTGGTGCGGGGGCAGTGATTGGGTGCGGGGGAAGCCCTAACCCTAGAGATGGATGGATTGGGTGCGGGGGCGGTTCGCCATGCGGCTGGGGGTCGTCGTCGTCGTGTGGGGGAAGGAAGAGGGGGAGAAGCTTCTAAAACTGAAGGGAGTCCGCCCTTGACCGGAGGCGCACACGGGGGCCGGAGAAGCGATTTTCTCCTTGTCGCGAGAGCAGCGGGAGGAGAGGACGACGCGAGGGGAAAGGCGAAGGGGTAAGGCTGGGGTCGCGCGCGGTGGAATTTTCTGAGGGTAGTTCAATGGCAATTGCGGGTAAATACATCAGACTTCTAAGGGTATTTTTGTTTTTGAAGGTTGGATTCTCACGAGAATCTGCGGGAAGGCTGCTTCTCGTTGCTAGTTCATTTTCGAGATAGCTCCTCGCGAGAAGCAGAATCTGGTAGTTTTGAGAATCAGGGTGTTTGATACGGCTCCACGAGAATCGATTGAGAAGCTGGGAGTAGAATCTGTACCAAACAAGGCCTTAGTCAGATTAATAATTGCAGTCTCACATGAATAAGTGATTCGTGGCATGGCTAAGCATTCTACTCGTACTAGCCAACCCACGTTGGTGCTACAATATTTACCAACTAAATATCAACTAGGGTGACAAAGGATCAGGGCATAATAATTACACAAGGGAGGCATAACAATTTGGAATTAACTACTACACCCAAAACATTTAAATAAATACTTGAATTAAGATGCAGTAATTTGAATTAAAATACTTTTATCAAACTGGGAAGCAAAATGGTCAAGGGTATAGCTTGCCTTGGAATAAGTTTATGTGTTGGTCCTGGTCTTGGAAAGCTCCTTCTTCTTCAACTCTTCCAACAGCGTCAAAGTCTACTCGCAAACGAAGCATAAAAACAAAATAAATAAATAATAGAGGCAAAACAACTCAAAAAAAATAAATAAAAAATCTCCATTAGGTAGATCTTGATTTTAGACGAATTTAGAAATTTGAATGGGCTGATTTGGAGTTAGGATGCAAAAGTTATGAGGTTTGGAAGTTTGAACCTAAAGAAAAACCCTAGAAATGATTTATGCGAATTTCCCGAATTATTTCTTAAAAGAAAAACCGGATTATTGCGCAATCTTTGGCGTCGTGAGGATTTCAGGAATTAAAAGAATAAAATAAAATCGACATGTGGGACCCACATGTCGGAGGAACCTGCTACCACGGTGGACTAAGTCCACCGAGCCTTTGGATCTGGCGGCTGGGCGCCGCCACGGGCGCTCACATGGCGGTGACACAGCGCCACTTTGGATGCCACGCAGTACTGAGGTGAGGTGGCGGTGATGTGGTGGCAACGCAGCGGCTCTGGACCGATGGTCACCGGCCTTCTGATGATCGCCGGCGGTGGGTGGTATGGGTGTGTAGCTGGCGTTATTGTGAACCTCAGGGTGCAGGTCTGGGTGGTCGAGGACGATTGTGGTGGCCAGTGGCGAGGTCGGAGCGGCGGGGCAGCTCGGGTTGTGTCGGACGGGAGCTCCGGTGAGTAATTGGCGTCGGGGAAGGGTCCGGGAGGTAGAGGAGGTGATGGCGATCTCGATGACGTGCTCCACGATGTGGCTGGCGGCTACGGTGGCGGCATAATCGAAGAAATCTCACCGCGGCGAGGTTCCTTAAAGCTCGAATCGGCGATGTGGAGGCTCTCGAGTGGACTTGAGCGAGGGTTTTGGAAAGAGGCGAAGGCGGCGGGGATCCTTTTATAGGCCTGAGCAAGCTTGAGATGGCGGGCGATGGCGGGTTAAAGCGCTGAAAGCGATCGCACGAGATAAGCGGGATAGAGACGAGTTTGAATTTCAAATTCAAAGCGAATTGATCTTGAAGAGATAACGATGAAGTTTGGTCGCGGAAATCTGGGGTTTTGTTAGCGAAACGCATCGTGGCGTGAGCTTCTAGAAAGCGGCAATGGCGGACACGGTCGCGAGTCGCGAGGAAGAGACCGTGTCGGAGGCAGCGACCTATAAGCGGGCCCACGCGTCGAGAGAGAGGGCGAGGCGCCGCATGCGAGGGCTAAGATCCGTCGTCCGCTTTAGATCGGACTGACCCACAATCGAAGGGCGTTCGGACCACCGCACAATACAACTCCATCGGGCCGTCAAACTTGATCGCACGGCCCAAATGCGTTGTGATATTCGGACCGCTCAATCGGCCCTCAAGATCTGGGCGTTCGTTTGCGATCAACGGTGGGGAGAATGTGAGCGCGTGGAGAGAGAGAGAGCAGCATGAGATCAGCGTCCGTCGCCGATCAACGGCGAGAAGGGTTGGGCTGACAAATGGCCGGGCCGAACAGGGAGAGAGGGTTTAGGCCCAAATCTGTTAGGAGATTTTAATTAGCTTTTCCTTTTTAGAAAATAGCGAAATCCAAATAAGCAAATGGAAAATAGCAAATGAACTTGGAAAAATTCCAGAAAATTCTAGAAAATATATCCAAGCTCACAGAATCCAAATAAAATAGTTTTGACCATTGTTCATGTTGACTTTAATCATATTAAATTGTTTTGTTACTCAAAGTCCAATATTAAGCTTTTAAATTAAATTCAAATAAATCCAAATGGTGAATTTTCTTACTACAACTATTTAAAAGATTTTTAAAGCTCTGAAAATTGGGATGTTACAAACTCTACCCAAGTTGAGCTCGTGCATGGACATGCACCAACCAAGATCAACAAGCAAAAAATTCACAAAAAGGAGAGCGAAGAACGAGAGAGCACGAATAGAAGAAAACTTGATTTCCATTCATTGAATCAAGAGCGAAAACAATTTCCATTTTTGTTTGCTTTTCAAAAACATTTATAAGCTTCCATGACAGCCCAATGTCATAGCTAAAACATTTAAACAGTAGTTGGTCATGATGGTAAAATTTCGCAAATCAAATCCTTTTAATCTAAGCAAGACTAAGCAATAGTTTCTCAAATGATCCCGGTTCATACTATTGTATCAACCAAAGACTAACCTAAAACCTTTGTTTTTCCTATGGAGACACGGAGTTTATTTCAATGACAACGATTGCCCATACAAGGGATCTGGGTGTAATTAAACTTTGAAGGCAGGTGTTGAAATAACTAAGTAAAAGTAAGCATGCATTAATGTTTGAAATGGAATATATATATGTTGAAATAATGGGTGCAATATGATCAAGAGTGTAACTTGCCTTGCTCAAAGGCTTGGGTGCCTTCTTCTGCGGAGAGCTCTTGCTCATCAGTATCTTCACAATCTACACGAGGAAACTAAGGCAACTCAATACCAAGCTCAAATAAGATCCAAAGAAACTCCAATAGAACACTAAAATAAACCAACAGAGAGGTTGGGTCGGTTTGGAGGAGGTCCAAGGAGCTCGTTGGAGGAGGTCCAGAAGCTTTGGAGGAGGTCCAAGAGCTTGCTGGAGGAGGTCCGGACCTTCAGGGAGGAGGTCTAGAGGGCTTTGGAGGAGGTCCACGAACTGCTCGGTTGAGCTGGAGAGTGGAAATAGGGAAAAAGGTGAAAAGGGAAGAGATGCTCAAGCTTATATAGCTGGAGCCATTGAGATTTTTAATGGTATAGGTATTCAAGAGTTGGTGAAAAGGACAATGGAAGCAGACAAAAGATGTGACAAAAGAATAGCACGGGTGTTGCAAAAAGGTAGTAGCATTTAATGCGACACAACAGACATTAAATGCTTTGAGGAGTTCCAAGTGCAAAGGATATGGTCAAAGGATAAACAAAGAGGTCGTGACTGACAAATGGGGCTAGTCAAAGCTCAAGAGGAGGCCCTGCAGACAGGGGGTCCAAAAGACACAACAACGGGGAGATCTTGACGGTCAGATCTTTCAAGGGGGAAGTCCTGATGGTTAGATCAAATCACGGGGAGGTCTGGACGGTTAAGATCTCTAAAGGGGAAGTCTTAACGGTCAGATCTAACAAAGGGGAGGTCTAGACGGTTAAGATCTCCAAAAGGGAGGTCTTAACTGTCAGATCTAACAAAGGGGAGGTCTAAACGGTTAAGATCTCCAAATGGGAGGTCTTAGCAGTCGAGATCTAACAAAGGGAGGTGCGAGCGGTTAAGATCTCCAAAGGGAGGTCTTAACAGATCGAGATCTAACAATGGGGAGGTGCGAGCGGTTAAGATCTCCAAAAAGTGGGGGTCTTAGCAGTCGAGATCTAACAATGGGGAGGTCTAAGCGGTTAAGATCTCCAAAGGGGTCTTAATGGTGAGATCTAACAAAGGGAGGTGCGAGCGGTTAAGATCTCCAAGAGGTCTTAGCAGTCGAGATCTAATAATGGGGAGTGCGAGCAGTTAAGATCTCCAAAGGGAGGTCTTAGCAGTCGAGATCTAATAATGGGGAGAATGCGAGCGGTTAAGATCTCCAAAGGGAGGTCTTAGCAGTCGAGATCTAACAATGGGAGGTCGCGATAGCAGATAAGGCACAAAAAGCGGGGCTGTTGGATCACCATCGAGCAGGTCAAAAGCGATTGGGCCGTTCGGATCGGCGTAACGCTACATCAGATCAAGGCCGTCAAAAGAAATCGAAGGGTTCAAAAGGATTTGAACGTTCGGACCGTCCGAACGTGCCGACAAGATCAAACCGTCCAACACAAATCGAACGGTTCAAAAGCGATGATGGTCAAAAATGAGGGGGAGGTCCTAAAGCACACAGGGAGGTCCTGAAGGACACGGGGAGGTCCAAATAAACGCGTGGGAGGTCCTAAAGGACACAGGGAGGTCCTGAAGGACAGGGAGGTCCAAATAAATGCGTGGGAGGTCCTAAAGGACACGGGGAGGTCCAAATAAATGCGTGGGAGGTCCTAAAGGACACAGGGAGGTCCTGAAGGACACAGAGAGGTCCAATTAGACATAGAGAGGTTCCAACCGAATAGAGAGTGAGTTCAAATGAACATGAGGGAGGTTTAGGCCAGGGAAAGTCTAAGCCAAGGAAGAATCAAAGAAGGAGGTCTAGTTCTAAGGAGGTCTGGACCAGAGAAGGGCAAAACCAGCACAGAAGGGGAGGGATCACCAAAGCTCCAACAAACCCAACAAACCGAAAGAGAGACTTTAGTTGAAGCTTGGTTTAGTCATTTAAAGTTCCTTTAAAAACTAATGTTCAAGCTTTGAATTCTCATCAAAACAAAATGGTTCTTTTTATTTTAAAAATTCAAAAAGGCTCCAAACAAATCAGGGTGTTACAAACCTACCCCCCTTAAGGGAATCTCGACCCCGAGACTCATGCCTGGTCAGCAAAAAGATAGGAATAGTTGGTCTTGAGATATTCCTCTTTCTCCCATGTGGCTTCACTTTCTGGATGAAGGCTCCACTGGACTTTGTATGATCGGATGGTCCTGCTCCTAGTAACACGCTCTGCAACGTCAAGGATCTTGATTGGTTGCTCTACATAAGTGAGGTCTTCTTGGAGATCAATGCTCTCTAGGGTGGTTTGATCTTCTGGCACTCGAAGACACTTCCTTAGCTGTGATACGTGGAAGACATTGTGCACTGCCGATAAAGACTCTGGAAGCTCTAGTTGATAGGCCACTTCACCTTGCCTTGCCAAGACCTTGTATGGTCTGACAAATCTTTGTGCTAACTTCCCTTTAGTCTGAAATCGTCTAACTCCCCGAAGTGGCGTCACTCTGAGGTAGACGAAGTCTCTAACTTCAAAATATAAGTCCCTGCGACGGTTGTCTACATAGCTCTTTTGTCGGGACTGAGCCACTCTCAATCGCTCCTTTATTATCTTTACCTTGTCTTCAGCATCCTTGATCAGTTCAGGGCCATAAAGTTGATGCTCTCCAACTTGATCCCAGAAAAGGGATGTCCTACAAGGGCTACCATATAGAGCTTCAAAGGGGGGAATTTGCAAGCTAGCTTGATAACTATTATTATAAGAGAACTCGGCATAAGGCAAATTCTTGTCCCAGCTCTCCCCAAAATCTAGAGCACAAGCCCTGAGCGTGTCCTCAAGGACTTGGTTTACTCTCTCTGTCTGCCCATCTGTTTGAGGGTGATAAGTTGTACTAAAATTGAGTTTAGTATCTAAAGCTTCATGCAAGCTTTGCCAAAATCTTAAGGTGAATTGAGACCCTCTGTCTGACATTATTCTCTTGGGTACTCCATGCAAGCAGACAATCCTTGCCATGTATAATTCTGCCAATCTGCTACTTCTGTAGGTGGTCTTGACTGGTATGAACTATGCCACCTTTGTCAGGTGGTCAATTACCACCCATATAGAGTCATATCCTGATTGGGTCCTAGGCAGTCCAGTAATGAAGTCCATGCCCACTTGTTCCCACTTCCATTCAGGAATTAGCAATGGTTGCAACAAACCGATTGGTCTTTGGTGCTCAACTTTAACTCTCTGACATACATCACATTGAGCAACATATCTAGCAATTTCTTGCTTCATACTGACCCACCAATACCTTTCTTTGAGGTCTTGATACATTTTGGTGCTACCCGAATGAATGGAATAGGGTGATCCGTGAGCTTCCTCCAAGATAAGTTGCTTGATTTCTCGGTGATTTGGCACACAAATACGGTCGCCAAACCACACTACCCCTTGTTCATCTTCGGAGAAACCTGGGGCTTTACTTCTTCTCATATTCTTCTTGATCTCTTGGATGTCTTCATCTTCGTCTTGATGCTCTTTGATCTGGTCCAGAATATTTGGGTGCACCTCCAAGGTGTTTACACAACCTTGGTCTACAATTTCCAAGTTGAGATGCTTCAGTTCTTCATATAATGTTGGTTGTTGCTCTAGGACTAACATAGTATTGCAATAACCTTTTCGGCTCAAGGCATCTGCCACCACATTGGCCTTGCCTGGGTGGTAATGAATTCCAAGATCATAGTCCTTAATCAACTCTAACCATCTCCTTTGCCTAAGGTTAAGTTCTGATTGGGTGAAGATGTACTTCAAACTTTTGTGGTCTGTGTATATCTCACAGCGATTACCAATGAGGTAGTGTCGCCAAATTTTCAAAGCATAGACACTTGCTGCCAATTCTAGATCATGTGTTGGGTAGTTTTCCTCATGAGGTCTCAACTGTCTAGATGCGTATGCCACTACCTTTCCTTCTTGCATTAACACACATCCAAGACCTTGATGAGAGGCATCACAAAATGTCTCAAAATCCTTATGTATGTTTGGCAGGACTAGAACAGGAGCTGTCACAAGCCTCTCCTTCAATTCTTGGAAGCTTTGCTCACAGGTTTCAGTCCATTCAAATTTCTTTTCGTTTTTCAAAAGCTGAGTGAGAGGTCTAGCAATCTTGGAAAAAGTTTCAATAAATCTTCTATAATAGCTAGCTAGACCAAGAAAACTCCTCACTTCAGTTACTATCTTGGGTGATCTCCATTCTAACACAGCTTCAACTTTTGAAGGGTCTACTACGACCACCTAGTAGGCTCCTCCCTTATAAAATTAAGGGGTATACTCAGGGACCATATGACATCACATTTACTTATAATAAGAATTATAGATAAAAGATAAAATGAGGATTATTATATCCTCGTCATCTAGCCCCCCCAGCTTGAAGTGAAAGCAACTTACTTGGTCAAGGAGTTATAAATGGTCTTACGGCCACGAGAGGGTTGTAGAAAGATAGTCGAAGGAAAAACTCTTCGATATTTGTGTACTACTTTGGCCAGAAATATGCTTGGTCAAGAAGATTGCTTACGACTATCAGATAGTCGTAGAACACTCCTACGATCATGAGGTGATTGTAGTATGGTGATCGGAAGAAAAACCTTTCGATTAACATTTCCTTTGGTCAAAAGATCTAACCAAGGAAGTAATTACGCTTGAGGTGTAAAAGCAAACTGATTTTCTTGAGCGGACAAGTTAGGGAATTTCAAGCGACTCAGTTAGTCTATCCGTTGGAGAGGTTCGGCGATGGCAACCTTTGGAATGCCACGCCCACCCCAAATGCGTGGTTATAAATACTTTCAGGGGTAAGACTTAGATTTATACTTTTCCCCAAATCGTTCCTTTGTTAAATCGAGTTCTTGTCTTCTCGCTACCAACTCAAACAAAAATCTCCCTTTTAGAGAGAAATGGTAGGAGAGTCTCCGAGTGGGCAGTCGGAGATGGATCGGTGAAGATTCAAGCCCTGGTTGGCAGGGAAGATTCGAGAAGATCCTCGTGAAGTGGTTCACGGTATAGCGACATTGGCCGTCGGGGAGGATGAGCAAATCCTGTCTTCGAGCGTATTGTGAGTGTGGCCGATTGCTGCTCACCCTTTCTCACACTTATACTCGAATGCTTTGGGGTGGAATTGGTGAATCTTGGTCCCAATTCCATCACAATGCTAAGTGTATTCGTGTATTTGTGTGAGGCATACAGGAATTCAGCGGACCTTGAGCTCTTTCAATACTTCTATGGAATGGCTCGACAAAGCTGGGATTCTTTGGAAGTTGTGATCTGCAAGCTCCATGACGGGAAGTCAAAGGAATATATTTAGATGTTTACTCGGTCTTCGTGGCCAGGATGGAGAAAGAGGTGGTTTTACTGGAAAGTCACCTTAGAAAACGACCTTACTTTCAAGGGAAGCTTGCCGAAAAGAAGCCTTCGTGGGATTCGACTCCCGAGGATATCAATGAATTGCCCCATACATTCAAGCCATCAAGGATTTGAAGAGGGGTTTAAGCTGGATGGCATGTGGTGAAGGATTTCATCACCGCGTCGAATTAGCCCTTTGAAGAAGCAGTACCTCCTATGTGGAGGTACAGGGCCAAGGACCCGACCGGGGACTATGAGGAGGGTAAGTAGTTTCTGACTTAACTCTTAGTTTGGTCTTCTTCAAAAATTGTCTAATGAATATCTTTATTTGTTTACCTAGATCTTTGTGAGAGATTGGCGTTCGAGTCAAACTTATTTGTGAGAGGTCTCGCCACTTGGAGTTGCGGTTCCTCAAATTCTTGCAGTTTTATCATGAGAGGAAAAGATGGGCGCCTAAAGGTAATCGAAAGTTGATTTTTCCTTAGGACTTATAGTCGTAGAAAAAACTTACGACTAGGTAGTGATCATAAAAATCTTACAATCAAGGAGATGTCGTAGAAAAGCTTACATTTGGATCTTTGGTCGTGAAAATCTTCTGTTGGTTAGTGATTCTTCTTCTTACATTTTTCTTTCTGAAGGTAGGTATGGAAAACCGTCGGAGACTGACGAAGAGGTCGCCCGATAACCATCGGCCTTGAGGATGACAAAGGACAAGGGCTCATCTCCTCCAGGCTAAAAGCGTCGACTTACAAAAGTCGTCGATAAGGAGGACCAAGCTCAAGTTCCTTCATTTCGACCGAGGTCCTCGGCAAAGTCTGCGGCACCTACGGTTTACTGTGAAGCGAGGTTGAAACAAGCTGAAGTTGAGGAGGTGAAGAACCTCTGGTATAAGGCCCATAAGGCCAAGAACACAGCCTCTGTGAAGCAGTGGAGCATTCTGGTGAGGAGGCTGAGGAGGTCGAAGACCCTCTTAGGCGTAAAGCCCACAAGGCCAAGGTACCTTTTTATTATGACAAGACAACTTTCACAGTTTCTGCCACTCCTAGTTTTGTCAAGCAACTAGAAAAGGAGAGCTGGAAGGAGTTTATGTCTTTGTGAAGGACAAGCGATCGGTAGAGCCTACTGTTGAGGGTAGCGCTGCTCTTGGAGTGGTCGAGGCGATGTCGGCCCTCTGGAAAGTCGAGGAGACAGAGAGATGGTCCTATTCAAGATCCACGACGAGGCGTGGTGGTGGCGAACCTATTCTCCAACTTGAGCTACGACCGGATGTGGTCGTAGGAAAGAAATCGAAGAAATCTTACATCGGGAAGATAGCTCCTAAATTCTGATCAAGTCCGGGATCTTGAGGTATGTGAAGCGAGCTAAAGTGTAAGAACAACATTTACCTTTTGCTTTTCACAATTTAACTTCTTTCCTTTTGTTGGTTTTAGCCGACTCCTTGATCCCAGGAGGCTTCTATCGAGAAGCCCATTGTCGCCTCTCCAGCAATTGGAGAGGTGTCAGCATAAGTGGTCGAAGGATCGTCCATAGCCCGGGTTGTGAAAGAAGTCGTAGCTCATGAAGTGATTACCTGGCCGTGAGGTCGTAGCTCTGACCCTTGAGGTGGCGGCTACAACCAGCGAGTGGCACCACTACCCTTGAGGTTCTGACTCGACTACTAAAATGGTCGTGGAACCGGCCGAGAGATCATGAGCGAAGCCTCTGCCCAAGGTGAGTGATGTGCGACCACCGTCTTGGAAAGAAATCGTTTGAGACCTCCTTCACGGTATCCAAGAAAGCGTGTGGATAGCATGGGGATATGCCCATGATCTTAGGATGATGAAACAATTGGCAATGTGGCTTTTGGTTGAAGTTTCAAGTGTTTTCGACAAAGTTTGATTTATGCAGTCGTGGCGGTCGATCGGCTTTTGTGCTGATTGTTGATATAAGTGGTGAGTTGATTATGGGTTAGGTCATATCCATATTTGTTATTGCATATGTGTTGCATATTGCATGTTTTGGCTAACGTGGGTCAAGTTGTGAAGAACTTGTTCCGGATTAAATGTTGCTTGTCTATTCTTTGTCTTGGTGGCTTGCGGTCAATGACGGTCAGCGGCGAGGAGGATCGGGACTAAGCTTGGAAATGAGGTCGAAACGATCATGGATGCGGGTGAGGTCAAGTGACTCAAGCGTGGCGAGAATGGACAAGGATGACCAACAGGCGGTTCGGTCTGTTGGTTGGATCAAGCGGTAGGAGTCGTTGCAAGTGCTCGATGGTCTTTGGTGGGATCCGGACGGGAGAGACTTGGCGACATAGAGCCGTTGATCAACCTACGTGGCGAAGCGAGCGATTGCTTCAATAGATGGACTCGGTCTTTTGGAGAAGGATCGAGAAGGGTATTTTGGTAATTTTACCAAATCTGTAGTGACCTTTGATTAAGCATGGCGTGGGTCGGTGCATGGTGAAGTGGTTTAGATCAATTGTGATGAAGGCGGCGCTTTAATTTGCGTGCGTATGTGTTAGTTGATGTTGGGCCTTATGAAGCCCATTAGGTTTAGCTCTAATTCTAAAAGGGTTTTAGGGTTAAGATTTTGCTGTATAAAGGAAAGGGAGATAGGTCATCTGGTGGTGCATTGAAAAAAAAAAAGGAATTAAAGCGGCTGACCTCGGAGCCTGAAAAAATGAGTGGGTGGCGGCGCCTTTGCCTGAAAAAACTAAGCATAAATCCTATGGCGGTGCCTTGTGTCGAGAATCGTGGCGGCGCTGTAGAGTTCAAGCAATATCGTGAGCACTGGCGGTATTTGTCCCCAAGCGAGCATAGGAACCTCTGAGCGAGGCGTGTGAGTGTGTCGTATATCAAAACTTCAAGGGCCATTTTGCCTCATGCATATTATTTTATTACCTTGTCCCTTCATTCCTTATCTGCTCAATTTGGTTTGTTCTTGGCGTTTCCTATGCATGTGCGTGTCGGGGCTGTGGATTTGATTTGAAAAAATCTAGGCGTGGCGGCGCCGCGTCATAAAAATATTGGCAGAGGAGGAGGCTGTCTTGTGCAGATTCCTCCCTGAGAAATTAGGAGGGCGCTGTAGAAAAATGGCGCCGGAGAAAATCACAAAACGGTGGCGGTGGTGTTTGGTAGTGAGAAAAGCTTGCCAGTCTTGGCTGCTCCTTCTTTGTCGGGACGAAATCATGGCGGCCTTTGTGCGCTGAAGAAAAATTCGAGGCTGCGGTAGCTTGCAGCTAGTTGAAAATCGGATCTCTTGTTGCGGCCCAAAAAAAGTTTCGGGCGGCGGCTGCGAGTCTTGAGTGTAGGTGTTGCGGGATCTCCGATCTTGCTTTGCCTCGTGATGTGTTGAAGTCTGCTTTGTTCTTAGTGGTAAAAATCAAAAACTCCTCGTTAGTGCATTCGTCTTCTTTGAAAAAAAAAAAAAAAAGAAAGAGGCGCCCTATTTTTTATTGCCGCCGATCCTTATTGTCTATTCGGTTTAGTTTATGCGCCCATCATTGATCTTTCTTTGTTTGTATCAGTTTTCTTGGAGTGTTGGCTCGTGAGACGAGAAAAAAATTGTGTTGCATAGTAAATTGATCTTGGTATTCTTTGTGTCTGCTTGTCACTCTCGTGGCTCTGTGTGGATCGGTAGGCAGGAAATTTAGATGGCTGCTGCTGTAAACTTCTTTGCTTGTCCGATCTGTTTGTGGAATCACCAAGCTTTTGCATTAAGATATTAATTATTTTTTGCTTGAGGTTTTGGTGTGAATTCTTTGTGGCGCTTTCTTGATCTTGTTGGTAGATTGATTGCTACTGTGACCATATTTATTTTTGCTTGTCTGTTTATCACTCTGTGGAGTTTGATTTGATCTTACGTCGTTGGACTGCTTTGTGTGTGCGTCTTGTGGCGGCAAGCGATACGATTACGTAGTCAAGAGTTGTAGCGATTTGTTTATTGCTACCAGTAGAAGCTTTCGGCATTGATTTGTTGTGGAGCATTGCAGCAGCAGCTTTCTTATCTTAGGTATTAATGAAAAGATGTTTTTGGTCTTTTGCTTCGGGGTGTGATCAGATTCAACACAGGATCCGCTGTGCCTGTATACAGATCTTCGTAGCTTTTATAGCTATTGGAGTGAAAGTAGTGTTGAGTTTGATCGAGGAGAAAAATAGAGAAGGCGTCTATTCACCCCCCCTCTAGTCGCCTTTCGGTCCTACAATTGGTATCAGAGCCAAGTTTGCTCTTTTGTGATCTTTATTGATCTTTGAGCATGGCAACTAGTGTGAGGACTTGTGAGCGTTTCCTTGCATCTTGTCGTGGTTCTTTTAACAATGGTGTTGGCCGTAATAAAATATTTGAATGTATGATAAGTCTAATGGCGATGGAGGAGGAAGTCTCCTGTGATATCTGTGGCAAATCCTTTTGTTTTGATTGTCCTAGTTTCAGGGATGAGTCACTTTTAGAGCAGGAGAAAAGCCCGATGGGCGTATGTGCAGCACCTTTTGAGGATGAACATGATGGAGAGGATTTTGATGATGAGCCTTTTGATGATAGTGATGACTCTTATGAGGACGATCCCTTACTTGAGCTAAGCAAGGTGAGCAAAGAAAAACTTGTAAAAGTCTTATATTCATATGATCTTATACTGCTTACTCTTAGAAAGAAAGTAAAATTGTTAGAAAAAGAGAAGGGTGATTTGTCTCATGAGCTCTCCGAATTGAAAACCTCCATGAATGCTTATGATTCATTGCTTGTAGACATGGAGAACTTGAACAATTCTTTTGCATGCCTAAAAGCTGAAAATGAAATATTAAGATTAAATGCTTCTATGCCATGTGATTCTTGTGTTGCCTTACATCATGAACTTGACAATGCTAAGTCAGAAATAGGTAATCTTAGATCTATGGCTAGAGATAATTGTGATTCTTGTGTAGGCATGCTTGCTGATTTTGAGAAGCTTAAATTGACTAATTCCATGCATCTTGAGCAATTAGAAAATGCTAGGGCTGAGATTATTGAAATTGAAGCTAGGCCTTGTAGCATGTGCTTTGAATATGAAAAATTGCTTAAGGATTGTTTAGTCTCTTGCAAAATTGTGCTTGTCTAGAAAGCTGAAATTGGTGCTTTGAGCGCAAGCTTAATTCAAATGCATCATTAATTTCTTGCACATCTTGCATTTCATTGAAGAGCGAGGTTAAGTCTTTCTTGCGATGATATGGCGCCAAATCTTGTGACTCTTGTATTTGCCTTCATTCGAAATTGATGTTCTTAAGATTTCTTTTGCTTCTTTGCATTGGAGTTGGAGTCTTTTAAGTGCTAAATGTGAGTCACTGATGTTGGTTTTTGTGCCATCGCTTTAGATAGCTCTTCTTTGGTGAGTTCGACTCTTTCGGACTCTTCTTGTGTTGTCAATGTATTTCTAGAGACAAAGGTGCTTCTCTCTCAAATGGTACTAAATCTTCAATAGAGAAGTACCATTGCACCTTTTGTAAGAAGAATGGACACACTCTTGAGTTTTACTTTCGCCGTTTGAAACATGGCGTCGAGTGCGTCGTCGTACCTCTAGGAACACACATAGCCTTTCTCATGGCATGTGTGGGTCTAGTGTCGTCTGAGGGCGAGTCATGATGTTAGTTCTTCGGGACTTCTTCTTTGGCGATAATGGTGCTTCGTCCTCTCGGACCGTGTCTACTAGTAGACCTTTACACCATTGCTCATTTTGTGGGAAGAATGGACATCTTGTTGACTTTTGTTTTGGCGTGCAAAGCAGATCGTCGAGTCATGCTTCTAAGTCTCTAGTGGGCATAGTCTTTCTCATGACATGCACACTAAAGAGCCTAACACGAAGACTCGATTTGTTGATGGTTTCTTTGACACCTTTTCTAGTGGTGTCGAGACTGACCGTGGACATGGTTTGCATGGTTTTGGTTTTTGGTCCACGAGCTGCCCGGCGGCAGGATTTTCGCCGTTTTCCAAGTGGTGGACCTCGTTTTGTTCATCGAGGTACACACCCACGGCGAGATTGTGTGAGTTCTTTTGATGCTTCTGTTGGTTCTCATCTTGGTGCTTTCAAACAAGGACATCGCCGCTTTTCTAGAGATGGACCTCGTTTTCCTCATCGAGTTGTCCACTCGCGGCGTGCCTCCAAGGATGAGATTGGATCTTCTTGCATGGACCATCATTTGCATCATGCTAACTCACATAATGTTTCGACTGCTTCTGGTGGTGGTGTGTCCAAGGTTTGGGTTCCCAAGCATTCGCTCTCTAATCCTTCGGGACCCAAGACTCGGACACCTTGCCTTTCTCATGTGTAGGTACCGAGAACGCGGGTTGGAGAATATGGACTTAAGAGGTTCTGGTCTTTTGCTTCATTACATGATCGGGACACTTGATGGTTCTCCACCTCAATGATGGCCTCCAAGAGGCATGTGCATTCATAATTGGTGCTTTCACATGTATGGTGAGCTATTCTATACCTTCATGCCTTTATCTTCATGATTATTCATACTTGGCATGTTGTGCTTGTCTTTGTGCTCACTTGTACTATATTGGCATGTTTTTCTCTAATGATATCTGTCATCATGCCTTTTCTTTTATCTTGCTTGTATATCCATGAATCTCATAGTTGTTCCTAACTTCCATGGGTATATAAGCTTGGTCTTGTCTTCATGAGCCTGTGCTATCTGTACATGATTTAACTTGCTCGTGTTGATTTTTGCTGTATGTATCCACATGTTCACTTGATATCCATGTTAGCAGTCTTTATCCATGTCTTGTTCTATAACATGCTTTATCCTAGCCCCCGACTATTTGCTTAATTTGTTTAGACAAACTAAGTAAATAGTGTTAAGGGTTTCTAAAAGCAGAGAAGTTTGGTTAACTTGTAGTTTTTGGTCACGGTATCATGCCTTTGGTCGAAAAAGTGGGAGCGAATCGACACTAGGAAGTTCCTTCTAGTGGGCGGGACCACGTCAGAGAGGAAAGTCTTCGACTAGGTGATGTTACCATCTCGAGCTAGATTAATTAAATCGAAACGACAACTTGAGTTAAACAAACATCGAGAGGACTTCAAAAATTCGTTCGCCCTTCTTTGGAGGACTCGATAAGTCATCTGGTAGCAAAAGTAGGAAGCGAGCGATGCTAGGAAGTTCCTTCTAGTGGGCGAGAACCACGTGCAAGAGGAGAGACTTCGACTAGATGTGTTTCTTCCTCCGACTTAGTTGAGACGAATCGAATACACCAAAGTCAGTTGAATAAATCTAAAAAAGTGCACTCTGCTTAGAATACTTTTCAAAAGAACTGAAAAAATAATCTAAGATGAAAAAATTTTGGCTTTTAAAAATATTTCGACTAAATAGAACCCGAGCTCTTTGTATTGGCGGCAAAAGTGAGTAACGAGTCGATACTAGGAAGCTCCTTCTAGTGGGCGGGGACCACGTCGAGAGAGAGAGACTTGACTAGGTGATGTTACCTTCCTTTCGACCCGATGTAAAGGCAAGCTGGGTGTTTGGAATGTAGTCGAAAGATTATGAAAGTACTACTCAAAATTAAGACAATAGAGGTAGAAAGAACACGAGCCTTTATTATGCGAGCAGTTCAGATTACACATAAAACTTGCGTGGCGGGTCGATGTTCCAAGAATTGAGAGAACACAGCCGTCTTCCATTGCCAATCGTCTTGATCTGGCGAGTAACCCGACCCTTGTGTAAGGACATTCCCACTTGGAAGAAAGTTTGTTCGATTAGACTTGGATTGGCGAGCCTCAATACCAAGTCACCTCTGACAAAGAAGGCTGCGAGGTTGGACCTTCGATCGTAGTATCTGCGAGAGGCTTGTTGGTAGGCTACGGATTATGAGCTTGATTAATATCATCGCTCGAAGTTGTTCTGGTTGGAGTCTTTGAAAGTTTCGACTTCGTGTTGATCGTATCTTGAGTTCAGGAGGAAGCATGGCCGACTCGAAGACGAGAAAAAATGGTGTTTCACATGCTTGGATTGTAGTAGTCGTCTGAGCGCCCATATCTTGAGGGTAACTCTTGTACCCAAGCCCCCAAGCGTTTGATGAGCTGGTTGAAGACTCGGGTCTTAATTCCTCTCATTATTTGGCGTTTGCACGTTTGTCGGGACCCAAAAATACAATTCTGGACCCTCTGTGTATACTGCACTAGTCCAGGATCACGCTAGTGCACACAGTGACAACATCAGTGAAATATCAATTCCATATACAAAGATAACTAATAAATAGGCAAATAACAATAAACATCAGAGTAAAGACCTTAAGGCCAAAGCTTACAATTAATGCCTTAGAAGGCAAAAAGCTCAATGAAGGCTGCGGTGAGCAAGCAGGATAACTCGGTGAAGCCCATCCATATGCCCAGGCAATCAATTTGGTCTTGCGACCTAGTTCTCCACAATCCTTGAAGTAGACCTTGTTGGTGGCGATTCTGCACTTCGCTTGATTAGTCAAAGCAAGCGTGAGTACACACCGTACTACTGCAAGTCATGCCACGAAATGCAATTATAGATGCGAGGCTTATTCCAAGGGAATGGCATTACGTGGTTATTTTGCGTAAATGCAACATTTGCAATTGAATACAAATAATAGATTGAAAACCAATTAAAACAAATAGATAATCATAATTTAACAATTTGATTTCACAAAGACACACACAGACCTAAGCAGTTATTCACATAGCCATATGATTTAGATCACACAGCTCCTTCCCACACAGTTTTATGAAGATCTACCCTAGTGTGAAATCCCGAAACACGTCCATAACGCGGACACGGCTATTGAATAGTTTTACACTCTGCGAGAGGTTATGCGGCTTTACCCACAAGACACGAATTCTCTAGTTTGTTTGGCATCCGTCGATACCCTTTGCTCACTACCTTAGGTAAGCGATCTAGAACACGTGACAAGGCCTTTACAAAGTCTGCTTTGACCGATTACGCTTTCGCTAAGGTTTTTTGCTGCCGCCCCTCTTGCTCAATTGTCAACCAAAAGCAGAATGAATCAAAACATCGCTAATTAATTAGCGAGTCAGTCCCATACCGGACATGTGGTTTATGCGGTTAAGGCCCGATTCAATGGCGCACATGGTGAGGTCCTTAATCAACCAAGGCAAGACTTCCACATGCCAACTAAACCACTGACCACCACAGATTATTATTCACACAGATCACCACAGATTATTGTCCACACAGATCACACAGTATCCACCATTTCACACAGTATCCACCACTTGCCTCAGTCCAAATCCTTTTTACCACCCAGTTGATTTAAGTGCAACACATGCCACAAAGACACATAGTACACACAGATTATTATAAGATTGCATATTCACTTAGTCAGATTAATAATTGCAGTCTCACATGAGTAAATGATTCGTGGCATGGCTAAGCAATCTACTCGTACTAACCAGCCCACGTTGGTGCTACAATATTTACCAACTAAATAGCAACTAGGGTGACAAAGGATTATGGCATAACAATTAGACAAGGTGGATATAACAATTTGGATTATTAACTAAACCCAAAAGCATTTAAATAAATACTTAAAGTAAATGCAATAATTTGAATCAAAGTAATTTTAGAAAACTAGGATTCAATATGATCAAAGGTACAACTTGCCTTGCTAGCAATAGCGATCTTGAATTAACCGATCTTCAACTTCCTTGAACTTGACTCCTTCCGGACGATTAGGGACTTGACGTCTAACGAGAGAGCACACATAAAACAAACCAAAGACAAAAGACAAATCAAATAAACTCCAAACTGAAATTGAATGGTACTGAAAGGTAGATAATGAATTGAGATGAATTTAGGAATTTGAATGGACTCAATCGGAGTTCGGATGCAAACGATGTGAGCTTTGAAAGATCACATGAAATGATGAAATTGATAGAGAAAAGAATATTCAAAGAATATCCGCCGGACAAACTAAAATAAAATGAATTAGAGACTTACGAGTGGGGTCCACTGGTAAGTGAAAGAGAGAACAAAGGCACTGATTGACATGTGGGACCAATTGGATATATAATTGAATTTCAGAAATCGGATTAATTTCCAAAAAGGAATAGTGGATGATAGGTGGGACCCACTGAATAATTGAATTTCTAGAATTAGAATATTTCTAGAAATAAGGTAAAGATAATGACAAATGAGCCATTGGTCCATAGACCAAGCCCACGGCTAGGTTTTAAGGTGCATGGTAGATGGGGTCCATGAAATAGTGTCTTGACAATGTGTGGTCTACGTAAGTGACTAGGCCCATGGTGACCCACGTCTATTCGGGTAGTTTAGGGTTATGTGTATGCCATGAGTGCATGGATCTTTGAGGTGGCAAAGGGTGACGGTGGCGTGGCGTGTAGGAGGCAAGATGGTGGCGGTCACAATGAGATCACGTGGGTCGCCACAAGGGGTGACACGACACCGAAGCGGTCAGACAGGGCAAGGTGCACAGCTCACTGGCGGATTGTCGGCGTAGCCTCTCCGGGGATGGCCGGCGGGTGGTGGAGCTACGGTGAGATCAATAGCTAGCGGCGGCTCAAGATCTTGGCGGCACCGGTGGTCGAGCCCGGGGCAAGCACGGCTCGGCAAGGGTGAGAGGCGGCCAAAGAAAAGCAGCGGCGGCGGTGGCTCAAAGAGGTCTCGGGCGGTGAAACCGGTGAGGTAGGGAAGAAAGAGGACAGGAATGGGGCCTCACCGTGACGGCGAAGACGAGGAGAAGGCAGCGATGGGGAAGCGAGGTGGTGGCGTCGGTGTAGATGGGGGCGCCGATTCGGCTTCAATGGCGGCTCATCGGTTGAAACGGATGGGGACAACCACGCTGGCTCGACGGCAGCGTCCCGGCGGTGGCGCCCTCTGGCTCCTTGGCGGCGGCGGCAGTGTGCGCTTGCCTGCAGCGCATGATTGTTGGCGGCGGTACCAAGCGGGACCGGCCGTCTTGGCGCTAGGGAAGAGGAGATCTGGGCGGGCTGGTGATCAGCGGTGGTGGGCAGTCTTGACCTTGCGTTTGGTTGGCACTACAAAGGGCACCGAGGAAGATAAACAGGGAAAGGCCACTGGCTTGGGCTGGTCTCACGCGCAGAAAGAAAAAGGGAATGGGCCAGCAAAGCCAAGAACCGGAGCTGGTTTCATCACGCGCGTAGACGGACACTTAGAACCGAACACACGTACAGAGCATGAAATGCTACAGTACATGCATAAACAGTGCGCACGGTGGCCGGCGGCCGAAGGCAACGCAGCAACGGCGAAGGGGCAAAACGGAAAGGAAACGACGAGGCGGAGATGATGACGCGGTCCAGACATCAAGATTCGGCTCCATGCGACGGCAGCGACGCGAAGAACGGCGACCATGGCGGCCTCACGGACGCGTACCTCTTCCGGCGATGCTCTGCGAAAAGGGAGGTGAGCACAGCGTAGAACGCGGCGATGCGAACCCAACGGTGGTGGAGTTGAAGGCAGGGGATCAATGGTTGCGGAGTAATTGGTCGGAGAAAGATGACGTACAAGAGGAGAGAGAACGCTCGATTCTCAGCGCATGGTTGATGAAACTCGAATCTAAAAGAGGGGAAAGATAGGTATGAACGAGGGGCACGAGATGACGCGATCGGATTTTAGAGAAACTCACCGAGGAAGCGAGGGGCTCGACGAACGTCATGGCTCGACATGGCCGACGGTGCTCCGGCGATCTTCAGGCGAAGGGGAAGGAAGCATGACGTAGAGGACGACGACGCGAAGCCAACGCCGCAGACGGTTTGGCCGGAGGACGTCGGATGAAGGCGCAGTTCGTCGGAGAAGAATTTCGGTTGAAGCTCGGTTTTCTGCAGATTGCGACGAAACTAGATTGATTCGGAGAAAACCAAATCAGGGGATTGGGAGAGGAGATCAAAATGGACGCGTGAGCGTAAACGGCTCGCTTTTCTACGCACCGAGGAGAAAGATATGGAATTTTGAATTTTGAGTTCGAACGGACGGAAACTTCGGCCAGCAACTCGTTCGGCGTAAGGAAAACAATGATGAACAGTGTCTCGCGATTTACTGTAGGACATGGGATCCGGATGAACAGTGCCCGACGGTACTGTAGCAGTGCGGCAGGAGAGAGAAAAGCAGGATTTTCGGAATTAAATAAAATCCTAAAAATCGAGGAGATCCAAATAAATTAGCAAACAACTCCAGAAAAATCTCAAAAAATACCAGAAAATTCCTTGGAACACAAGGAAGCCAAATAACACAGGTTTTTACTTAATTGATGTTTAGGTTAGTCAAATTAAATATTTTTAAATTTAGGAAATTCCCGGTTAAGCTTTATTAATTCCAATAAAATTTGGTGAAATTTTCCAGGGACCTAAACTAATCACAAGATTTTTGAAAACCCAAATTTTGGGACGTTACAACGTTCGACTGCCCCATTACTTTGGGGATGGGCCACGAAGCATAACACAACTTGGTGCCCAACTAAATGCATAAAATTCACGAAATTTTGCTTTCAAAATTGCTTACCATTATCTGTAATTATTCGACTCGGTACTCCAAATCGAGTAATTCGCATCTCATCATAAACCATTTTGCCGCTTCGTTGTTATCGATCCTGAGTTCGGCTTCAATCCATTTTGTGAACGTATCTATAGCCACAAAAAGGAACTCAAACCTCCTAGAGCTTTGGGGAACGGTCCTAGGATATCGAGACCCCGAGGTTGCAAAGGGCCAAGATAAGGTATCGTTTGTAATGCCCGATTTGGTTGGTGTATTTGCTCGCTATGAAATTAGCATTGGACACACTTTTAACCAACTCTTTAGCATCGTAAAAAGGGTGTTGGCGATAAAAACCTTGTCGAAAGGCCTTACTGACCAGCGTTCTGTAGGAAGCATGATTTCCACATATGCCACCATGTATGTCGTGAAGGAGTGTTAATCCTTCGCTCTGCGGAATGCATCGCATGGGCACCCCTTGAGTACCTCGTTTATAGAGGACTCCTTCAACCAAAGTATACATTTTGGCTTTTTGGGATAATCGATCTGCCTCGAGATCGTCTTGAATCTGAACCCTTCTAAAGATACTCATAGATGGGCGCCATCCGGTATCCTCGTATTCTAGAGACATCTCGGTTAAATCGACCCGATGACGCTTCGAGTTGTTCAAGAAGACTTCTTTTGGTACTCTGGATCGGGAAGAAGCTATTCGAGCAAGGTCTGCGAGAAATTATCCTTCGAGGATGAATTGTGCCTCGAAACCTAAAAATATTTTTCTAGCTTACGCACTTCCGATAAATCTTGAGACATTGTCGGGTTAGAGCACCTTTGGTACTCTTTCAGAGCTTGATTCACGACTAGTTGAGAGTCTCCTCTCACGAAGTCGTTGGCGAATCGAGCGCTTTACATTTGCTTTCGTATGCCGACTAGCAAACCTTCAGATGATACGCCACGTTGTTAGTGACACGAAAGTTTAATTGTATGGCATACTTTAAGGTCTCTCCGTTAGGAGATACCAGACCACTGACCCGAGCCACTTAAAATGGCGACCGTCAAAGTACATAGATCCGATCGTGGGAATCGTACTAGGGATCTGAGCAGTCTGAGATTTGTCTATTCGGCGACAAAATCTGCCAAGATCTGGGATTTAACGGCCGTTCGGGACACGAAATAGATGTCGAACTCCCCAAGTTCAACTGACCATTTAGCCATCGCCCCATTGTTTCCCTATTATGGAGGATCGCTCCCAAGGAAACTCAGGCAGACCTGACTATTTTGTGCTTTGAAAATAATGCCGCAGATTTCCTCGAAGACATGAGGAGGGCATATAAAGCTTTTGGACTGAGGGTAACGCTCCTTAAGCCCGTGTAAACTTCACTTACGTAGTAAACCCGATCGTTATGCGTTTTCACATTCTCGACTAATCTTTGCGCTTCTTGCTGTGGCGTGGCAGCTAAGTAAATTAAGAGCGTTTCTTCTGGCCTTGGAGAGACCAGAATAGGAGCACTCGTAAGGTACCTCTTGACATCCTCAAAGGCAACGTTTGCCACTTTCGACCACTCAAAACCTTCGTGTTTCCTTAGAATTTTAAAGAAAGGTAGTCCCTTTTCTCCTAGTCGTGCGATGAAACGACTTAAAGCCGCCATGCACCCAGTGAGTTTCTGGACTTCTTTCCTTGTGGTTGGAGGGCGCATTTGGAGAATGGCCTTTATCTTTTCGGGATTTGCTTCGATTCCTCGTATAGATACTAGGAATCCAAGTAATTTTCCTGAAGAGATTCCGAACACACACTTCTCAGGATTGAGTTTTAAGCGATGTTTTCTGAGGTTGTCGAATGTTTCTTGTAGGTCAGTAATATGGTTAAGTCTCTTGATGCTTTTAACGACTAGATCATCAACATAGGCATCTTGATTTCGGCCTAATTGAGATGAAAAAGTTGCTTGCATCATGCGTTGAAAAGAAGCGCCGGCATTTTTTAGACCAAATGGCATTTTGACATAGCAAAATATACCAAATGGTGTAATAAATGCGGTCTTTTCTTCATCGTCTAGACACATATTGATCTGGTGGTATCCAGAATATGCATCTAAAAAACTTAACATTTCACAACCTACAGTAGAATCAACCAACTGTTGGATGCGAGGTAAAGGAAAATCGTCTTTTGGACAAGCTTTATTAAGATCGATAAAGTTCACGCATATCGCCATTTGCCGTTTGACTTTCTAACCATTCTGAGGATTAGCCAACCATTACGGATGATTGACCTCTCTTATAAAGCACGCTTTAAGTAGCTTATCAATTATGATTTGATAGCATCTCGTCGATCGAGGAGCAAATCTCCGTAATTTTTGTTTCTGGTACTTTGTCGGTAGTAAAGCTAGTGCAGGCTTGATCACCTCCACGGGACTCGGGCATGTCGGATGCTTGCCCGCCAAGACATCTGCATTAGCTCGGAGGAAGGTGATGAGGCATCTTCCTACTTGGGGTCGGAAGTATCCCCACGCGAGCGATCTTGAGGGCTCCCGCATCGTGAGGAACCTCTTTGACCTTGTCGTTCGGCTTTGGTGCGACTTTGAAGCCGACTTGCTAGTCGAAGGTGACTTTCTTCTCGAGTTGGTATTTGTCCAACCATCTCGAGGATCGATTCTGCGGTATCGCCATCTTCTTGTCACAATGAATTGTGATTACTCCTTTGGGACTGGCATCTTAATACATTGATATCCATAATGAGTAGCCATTAGGAATTTTGCCAAAGTTGGTCGTCCGAGTATGGCGTTATATCCGATGTCGAAGTCGACCACATCAAAGGAGATTTTCTCTATCTGAAATTACTTGGTGAATCAAATGTTAAAGGAAGAGAAACTTGGCCAATTGGTTTGGGCGAAGATCGAGACGATCCATGGAAAGAGTATCGTCACGGTCTTACCTTAGTCTGGTACTTGCATCTCGTCCGGGGCACTCGTAAATAAAATATTTAACGAGTGCCACCATCAACAAAACTTCGATTGACCCGACAATTGTTGATGGTGGGTTTGACCACGATCGGATCTGACCGACTGGTTGAGTCGAAGAATCGGCGATCACCCTTCTCAAAGGAGATGGTGACTTGACCACTTTGGTAATTTATTGACAAGAGGAGGATCTATGGAGTTTACCTCACGTTCGTGACCTTAAGTACGTCGCTTTGATTCATATCGATGATCCTCGTAGATGTGCTCGACGGTGTGTTGCGGATCCTGGAACCCTCCTCGTCATCTGAGGACTTATGACCACTCGTTTGTCCTACTTGCTCGAGAGTGGGAAGTAATCCTTTGCTGTTGTAGTAGTCTTCAAGCTTTCGTTGAAAGACTCGGCAGTTGCGAAGGTCATGTCCTTTTTTTTTATGGAAAGGACACCACCTAGACTTATCATTTTTCCGATCGGGGCGCTTACCTTTGTCTCGGTCGGAGTGCGGCTTAGAGGTGCGTGGCTCTTTATCATTCAGCCAAAACCTCCTTGGAACCGGCGGCTTGGAATTTTGACCCTTCGCCTTGTTCTTGGACTTTTTGCTTTCTTATCTTTCTTCTTACCAATGTCGCCTAGCTCTCGAGAGGTATTGTCTTCTCGATCTATTGTGTTGTTCCACTCGACCGCCTCAGAGGCAGTAGCATATCGATCGACCATCTCAAAAAGTTCGATACTTGATGGTAGGTGGATTTAAAGCAATATCTTCGTTATCCTTCTACTACGGACTCCTTGCTTGAAAGCCCCGATGATGATGAACGAAACTTCGGAATTGAATTACGAACCGACTAAAGCGTTTGATGAATTAGCGAAGGTCTCGTTGTCGATTCTGTCTCATCCGGTGCAAGTCGTCCTCCTTCGTATGCGATTGTAAGTGCCTTGAAATTTGCCGAGAGAAGGTCGCAGAGATGTTGCCAAGAATAGATCGACTCGAGTGGTTGGTTCAATAACCACGATCGAGCAGACCCTTCGAGCACAGTTGGAAGGTAATTTGCCATCACATGTTCTCCTCCTGCTGTTCGGACAACTTTTACATGTTCACTGGTCGAAAACGAGGTGGCCAGCGAATAGCTCGGAGATCAGGCGAGAATGCCCGACATCCAGTAATAACTTCTTGACGCCTCCTTTGCAGGAAAGAAGGGTTGATATCATCGGTGGTCGTACTCGGCGATACCCGAGAATGAGTTGACCTAACCTATGATAGGTCTCGGTCCCACGAGGAATACTCCTCGTAGTTCATCTCTTCTTCTTGATTCCCATGTCGGAATGGTGGCGATCACCTCCGAGGGTTTGTTGATCATCGATCGTTCGAAAGACATTTGTCCGAGTAGGAGATCGATGCGACTTCTTTATTGCGTCGATTCCCGTGGTGATATATTCGATCGGTAGTAGTGAAGAAGTCGTATTACTCGACTTCCTAAATGATGTCGGCGAGTGCTTCGATCTTGCCATCGTGGACGAAGCTTTTGTGCGATCTCCTCGGCGAAGAGATCGTATCCTGGCCTTCAGGCGAGCTCTCGAGTTGGATTCTCGAGCAAGTCATTGATGTACTGGAGTTCTTGAGCTTCCTCTGATTGATATTGGATGCGCCCAGGCAAATTCTTCTGGGCTTCAATCTTCTTCCGTCGAGTAGCCTCAAGATTTTCCATGTCAGACTCTTGAGATTGCCTCAATGGAGTGCGAGAATGTCGAGGATTTCCTCGCGTTCATGAAGGTGTTAGTCGTGTTAGCCATCGGTGGTGCCCTTACCCTTGCCACGAGGGGCGCGATCGTGATCTTCGGGAGAGTCCTAGCTCGGTCTCTAGGAGAGTGACCTTGATCAGGAAGGGCGAAGACCTCCGTTGATGATTCTCACTTGCTCGAGGCCTCCCGCTTGAGGAGTAGTCGAGAGACACCATCTGGCGACTTGGAGCAATCCCCTCGGTGGGGAACTACGGGTTATAACTGTCTCCGTCGGCGGAGTGTGACTCATGGAGAGATGGTCGAATTTTGAGGAAAAACATGCTTGATCCCGCTCTCTCTGAATTCATTGAAGAGGATCCAAGATGCTGATGGAGTCCTGGAATTGTGGCTTCCAGAACTTGCCTCACCAAGTCGGATCGCCTTAGGGGGACTCGGACACTTTGAGGAAAAACTCTCGTCGTGTTGTGAGTACACAGGTGTAGTCTGGTCGATTGACCCTTGTCCTTTGAGAGGGTAGATTCCTCCCTTGGACGTACTGTTGTAGGGGATAGGGATCCCTCCTCAACTCCATCAGCGGCATTGTCTCCTGGATCTGCGGGAAGATCCCCAGAGGCAGCAATACCATCGGATGAGTCAATACTCAGCTCGTAATCGAAACCGGCATCCATGTCGACGTCTGCGTAATCTGCCAAGTCGAACCAGTTCTCCTCGTTCCATTCTCCTGCCATGAGTACATGAGATTTGGGAAAAAGAGAGTATGTTGACAAGAGATTACCAGAAGATCCCCACGGTCGACGCCAACTGTCGGTGTTTTAGAACCGATCTTACGTAATGATTGTTTGATTCGGGGGGGTCTCCTAGAATGGAATCACACAGAGAGATTGACACGGGAATTTTTATACAGGCTCAGGCCTTCTCCGGAGAGAATAACAACCCTACTCATGTGTGTGTATGGTATTCTGAACAATCAGGAGAAAAACTAAGACTATTACAAATGATAGTGCTTGTCTTCCTGATGGCCCTTGATTGGCGTGTGTCTACGCCTTGATTAGATCGTCCTTTCCTTCTCTGATTGCCGCCTTTATATAGTCCGTGAAGGAGTGGCCGTTTCTCCGGGTGAAATGGCGCCTCATCACATCCTGTAACGGGCGCATGTTGGCAGTAATCACCGGTGTATTAACTCCTCCACGCCGCCTAACAGCTATATATCAGAGATAATAGAGCATTACGTGCTATTACTTCGCAGAATAACAGCGTATGATGACTGTTTGAATTCCTTAATCAATTGGACCCACTCGTCTGTAGGTTTAATTGATCATAATGTGGTCGTGGCTGACCTAGTCATAGAAGAACTTACGACCATAAGGTAGTCGTAGCAAGACTTACGACTATGTGGTAGTCGTAGCATGACTTACGACTATGGGGGTGGTCGTAGAATAACTTACGACCACCTAGTAGGCTCCTCCCTTATAAAATTAAGGGGTATACTCAGGGACCATATGACGTCACATTTACTTATAATAAGAATTATAGATAAAAGATAAAATGAGGATTATTATATCCTCGTCACTCTCTAAGTCTTTCCAAAACAGCTCTCTAAGGTGGTCTTCATGTTCTTCCTTATTCTTGGAGTAGACAAGGATATCATCAATGAATACAACTACAAACTTATCCAGAAAGTCCATGAATACTTTGTTCATCATATTCATGAAATAAGTTGGTGCATTTGTCAACCTAAATGACATTACAGTGAACTCATATAGCCCATACCTTGTGGTAAAAGCAGTTTTGGGAACGTCCTCTGGTCTAATCTTTAATTAATGGTAACCAGACCTTAAGTCAATTTTGGAGAACACACTTGCTCCTTTTAATTGGTCAAAGAGGTCATCTATTCTGGGTAATGGATACTTGTTCTTAATGGTGACATCATTAAGTGACCTATAGTCTACACACATCCTTAAGCTGTCATCTTTCTTCTTGACAAACAGAACTGGGGCTCCCCAAGGTGAAGAGCTTGGTTGAATGAATCCTTCGTCTTTCAGCTCTTTGATTTGTTTCTTCAACTCTACCAACTCATTTGCTGGCATCCTGTATGGTCTTTTGGATATTGGAGCAGTCCCAGGGACAAGATCAATTAGGAAGAATATGTCTCTATCTGGTGGCATACCAGGCAGTTCCTCAGGGAACACATCTAAGTATTCTCTGACCACTGGGAGGTCTTCTATCTTCACTTCCTTCAAATTGGTCAGGAGAGGTCTTACCTCAGGGGAGGTCTTAGATCTAAACTCCACTTTGATCCCTTGATCATTGGTGAGTGTGATGGACTTGCTAGCACAGTATATTTGACCTTTATTCTTGGCTAGCCAATCCATTCCAAGGATCACATCCAAACCTTGGGAATACAAGACTATCAAGTCTGCAGAAAAGAGAACTCCAGAGATCTCTAAGGTAAGATTTGGGCATTGGGAACTAGTCCTCATTTCTGAGCCCGGGGCATGAATTAGCATAGGGTTAACAAAAGGAGATATAGGTAACCCATATTTCCCCACAAACTTGCTTGAAACAAAAGAATGGAAAGCTCCAGAGTTAAATAAAACCAAGACTGGTACTGAATTAATAAGGAACGTACCAAGGACTACATATTATGCGGCTTGGGCCTCCTCAGCCGTGACATGAGTGACATGGCCCTTCGTGTATTGCACTGCTGGCTTCACACTTGATGTGTTGCCCGGTGCAGGAGCTCCTTGACTTGCTCGGGTAGGGGCAAAGGCTTGCTGCTTCTTTGGGCACTTGTTAGCATAATGCCCTACCTCCTTACAAAAGAAACAGGTCACCCCAATAGAGGAGGTTGTGGGAGACTTCCTCTGGATTTGGCTTCCAAGGGAGGTCTTATGAAAACCTACTTTACTTGGGCGCTGTACTTGCCTAAGAGCTCTAGAGGAGGAGATCTGGGAGGTCTTGCGCTGAAAGGTCTGGGGCTGAGAGGTTCTAGGCTTAGGAAAACCTCCAGGATTGAACTTCTGAGCTGCCTTCTTCCTCTTTCGGGTCTCCGTCTCTTGGAGCTTGCCCTCTTGCCGAATGGCCTTGCTAACAAGCTGCTGGAAATCTGAGTGTTCTTGTGCAATAAGGAGAACTAAGATCTCATCCTTGAGCCCCTCCAGGAAGTGCTCCTGCTTAGCTTCATCCGAAGCAACATCTTCAGGAGCATACCGAGCCAATTGGTTAAATTTATGCAGGTATTCATTGACGATTACTCTTGCTACGGCGCAAGGAACGAAATTCCTTCCTCTTCAAAGACATCATGCCTGGAGGAATGTGGGCACGATGAAAAGCTTGTACAAACTCATCCCCACGTGATGGTTTGAGCATCAACATGTGATTGGCTAAAATTATCCCACCATTCAGAGGCTGGGCCACTAAGTTGATGGGAGGCAAATAAGACCCTCTCATGGTCTGAGCATTGGACCATGTCCAATTTTCTGTCTACTGTCCTAAGCCAATCATTGGCTTCCATTAGCTCAGAGCTGCTGGAAAAGGTTGGAGGGCGCAATCTCATAAATTCTGCTATGTTGGCCCTTGGAGGAGGTGGGATTGAGTGGTGGTGGCTTCTTCTTCTTTGCTTGCGATGTTGAGTGTTGGCAATTATTGCGAAACAAATTTATTAGCTGAGGTTGGTTAGCCATCATCTGGGCCCAGCTAGGACCTTCTGTTGGAGGTGGTGGTGGTTGTGAGGCTGGTTGCTCCTGCACATTATCAATTCCTCTATTCTGGTTGCTCCACCAGGCTGGGTTCTCAAGCTCATCCCCAGCTTGTCTATTCCGATTGCTTGAGCTGCCACTACCATTTCTAGTGGTGGCTATCTTGTCTGAGCTCCAGAGGCTGAGGAAAGAAAAGAAAAGACTAAGGGGGACAGATAAAATAGCCCACTCAACAAAGCAACCCACAGGAAGAAGCTCTTTCAAAAACTTATAGTAAGTAAATACCGTTCTACACGTTTCTTACCACTTGAAGGAGGTCTTAAGCACCATACCTAGCCACGAGACCTCTAATATAGGTTTCAAAGGTAAGGAGGATCCATTTAATATTGTAAATTGGTGCAAAGACATAAACAAGGTAAGATTAGATTAAGTTAAGAAAGATTACCAAGAGGGAGGTAAGGACAGAAGAATAACCCAGATAAGAAAAGAACATTTGAAATTCTATGGCCATTCTACTAGGCTACGTCCTGCAGTCAAGATGCTCTGATACCACTTGTGGCGACGGCGGAGGCTTCACCGAGAGAGGACCTCTCGGGTGAAGCCTCCGCCGTCGCCACATATTATTGGTTATTGGTCCTCCAAATTCTTAATATATGTACTCTCAATTTCAATCATCCATACATGGACAAGTTCATACTTTCATTCACATTCATACAACAATCTCATGAAACTAACCCTAGAGAGTGCACAAAAGAATTGTAACTTCCCAAACACACTGTTTCCACTGATGACTGGATTGGCACATTATAAGAGATTTTCAAAAAAATGAATCAAGACAATCTGAATTGAACCAAGGATTGAAAAAAATTAATCAAGACAATCTGAAATGAACCAAAGCTTCATTATACATATGAATTACAAAGTGGTCTCTGCTAGATCATCATACATCTGACTCGATATTGCATTGGACACTGGTACATTGTACACTTTATATACATCTGTGTTTGTGTCGTCTATTGGCCAAATGACAGTCTCCATGAGCCGCACTATGAACCACATACAACATTCTTCTCTTCTCTTGTTAGCATTGGCCTTCTCCAGTCCTTCTAGCTGCTTTCGAAGATCCTCCAATCGATTCAATCCGTCCAATAAGACACATGCTTTGCATAATTTCTACAAAGCCATGATTTCATCAAAATGTTCGATTATTTCAGTAAAAACATTGAAGAAGTTTCAAGATAATGAAATCAGGGCAGATTCATGCAGTTCAAATCCTTGGATAAAAAGTTCCTACATATTTCAGTAAGGGGATGCATACGGTGCCTTAAACCATCATATGCGTGTAAATATACTAACAACTTATGTAACTGTTCCTATCAAAAACATCTCTCTTTTGTTATTCTAATGTATCATAAGAGCTTAAAAAGTAAAGCTGAAAGGGACCAAATTTCGCATTAATGGCATCACAATACCTGGCTAGAAATGTAGCCACAACGTTCACATGTTCCTTGCTCTGTCATCCTCGTTGTTGGGGAGGTGCACACAGGTGGAGGCGCAGAATAAGCAGGCCATGAGACACGCGTCACCCGGGTGCCAGTGGAGGGTCTGGCGCAGGCACCGCCGGAGGGGCGCAGGGGGGCGAACCCTAGCTTGGGAGGCGACGAGTTAGGAGAGGACGGCATGCTTGGTCTTGCCAAGGGATCGTCGGCTCAGCGCAGAGGGGCGGAGGCGCAGGACGCGGCGTGGGTGCGGAGGCGGAGGTGCAGGAGGCAGGCGCACGAGGGGTGGCGCGGGAGTCTTTGGAGGAGGTGGGGTCAAGAGAGGAGTTCGTTCGAGGCGGGGAGGGGGTGTTTCGCAAAAATGCGTTAAGTGGCGGCGGTGGAAGGGAGCTTCGATCTCAACCGTTCGGATTAGAATGGATGGCCAAGATTGGTTTTGCGCATATGTTCACAAAAGGTGGCTTATGCACCTGATATGGTGCCCCATCTAAAGCCCCCTCCTGTTGCATTCCTCTCCTCTCCCTTCCCTCGATCTCACCTCCACCTTTCGTCGCTCCTACTCCCGCCACCACTGTGTCCTCATCTGTTGTCGTCGTCGTCGGTGCCGACCTTCCACCTTCTTCCCAACCTTCTCCACCCCTTCCCCTTCCCTACTTGGCCCTTGCCCATCATCGAGAGAAGGTGGTGAGGCCCCATGGAAGAGGAACGGCGACGGTCATGCATGAGACTCAGTGATGGCAGCATGTTTGTGCTTACAACAGAAGAGGATGATGACGCATGTGGTCAAAGGAGAAGGAAGAGGCAACACCAATGCTGTAATGTTGTTTTTTAGGGTAATTTTGGTAATTTCTCAATTAGAGAAAAGCAGAAAAAGAAAAGAAGGTGGCTGGGCCCACCTGTCGGTGTGAAGGAGGAGATAAGGCTGGAGGCTTCACTCCAGCCCCATCCACTCACACACGATGAGGGTTTTCCCCCTCTTTCTCTAGTGCTTGTGCGGAAGAGTAGGAGACCTTGGTGGCGACGGCTCTAAAGGCGCAAGCGACCTGGCGCCTTGCGCGCTGGCCGTTCACAGCAGCCGGGCGGCACCCCTCGTCTTCCTCCTCTTTAAAAGAAATATCTCCTTCTCCTTTTCTTGACCCGAAAAAGATTACAGTGAGTTTCCCCAATTTCGGTTCATCTTCT
Organism: Phyllostachys edulis; assembly: GCA_036346405.1. Lineage (NCBI taxonomy): Eukaryota > Viridiplantae > Streptophyta > Magnoliopsida > Poales > Poaceae > Phyllostachys > Phyllostachys edulis. Next base: position 13,599,577 of record CM070563.1, read on the forward strand.
TCCTCATTTTGGATTCAATTTTTTTGGGCTTTTAAGAGCCGCTGATCTGTCGTGGTTCAACCCGGTGCTGTCGGCGGTGAGGATCGGCTTCTCCTCCATGCGCATCCTTGTTCCTCTCTTGCATTCTCTCCTCTGTTGAGTTTGCGGTGAGGGGATTTGATTTGTGCCAATTGGAGGTGGAAACCGTTTGGCCTTGGATTGATCTCGGTGTGGGAAGAAGACTTTCAGTTCTCGGGGTTTGGTGCTTCTTGGTGCTTTTGGCCGAAGCATCTTGTTGGTGGTCTTATGCAACATCTTCCCTATACCTCAGCTTCGTCCTTTTGGTGTGTCCCGCATTGTGAAGAATGACATTGTATCTCCGATGATCATGTCCTTACACCGCGGCACAGCGGGACGATTGGTTTTTTGAGTTAGCACCTTTTGGTGTTCCTTGTACAGATTTCTTCTCGGTGGCTTTGACTGCTATTAGCCTTGTGAGTATCATAGTGTTCCATTTTAATCATCTCTTTGCATTTGTGTTGTTGCAGTAGGAGTCTTATATTGTGATTAACTGATTTGATTCTTCTACTGGAAAATATTGCAAAGTGATGTTGTGGGCTTGGGTTAATAGCTCAATGATGATTATTGTCATGTTATGAAATTGAATTGATAACTAGAATCAAACTTGAGCTAAATTAGAATTGCTCACTGTTGTCAATTTTGTTTCTATCAGCTTGGTCTTGATACGTTCTATTTTCGGCTGTGACTAAATAGAACTTGATCATTTTGTGTTATGTGATATTGCTAATCCTCTGTTAACATATTGGCTTAATTGCCGAAGTTAGTGATTTCTGTGCATTGTCAGATGTCAATACTTTGTTTGCCAAAATTTCAATGTGCTGATATAGTGTTTCTTTTGCACTGTTAATCACATGACTCTTTGTTAACTGAAAGTATAATTTGCTGTTTTGATATAGTACTTGACATATTAGTAAAGCATTAATTTGAGCTCAAAGTCTGATTTAGTGTTATCATATTCAATTAATAAAGAATATTGACATAAGTAGCAAGAAGGCCAAGATTACATCTTGTGCAACTCCACATATGAGATCAATAAATAAACAATTAAATCTGAGCATTATGCTGATTTTAATTGTCCACTTGTTTTATGTTTTGAGTATATTATCATGTTTAAATGACATGGAGAATTTACATGGTTATATATTAATTTTGTCATTTAAATGCTGCTATAAATATGTCTTAATTATTATTAATGCTGCTGGAATTAATTATGAATATTTACTAAAACTGTCAATTTTACAACATGTAATACCCCCAAAATATTTTAAAGCAAGAAAGAGACAAGGAAAACAATGGATTCTGTCTGAGTCCGATTCGGCATGTGCGTCATTGCCAGTGAATCAACGCGTCGAGAAATATTTATGGGCAAAGTTTGGGAATTACTTGTGGCCATAGTGGCCCCCTAGACCCGAACCATCCCAAAACCCACATTCCGAAATCGGTTTTCTAGTGGAACTCGGTTTTCTTGAGGAACATTTTTTCACGAGAAAGGAAGAGAAAAGAAACGACAGAGGCTGAGTAGCAGCCGGCATTGCCCGGCCTGGGCACAACACGACCCAGCCCGGCCCGGTCGGGAGAGGCACAGCGGCGTCGCCACCATGGCCGGTGAGGAAGGAGGTCGAGGCGGAGGAGGATGCAGTGGTGGCAGCCCTTCGGTGTGGGCGTCCAAGGGTGGCGCCACAGTCCCCCCACAGGACCAGCAACTACGTGTGGGTACGTTGTCGGCGTCGGGTCACACGCTAGGGGTTATCGGCAACCCATAGAGCCAGAGCCAGGTTTCGTCGCCGTCGTCGTTCGGCCGAAAGGTGGTAGCGGCGACGCGCGGAGGAGCAGGAGGTGAAGGCAGAGGCGGCCGCCCCTACGACGGAGAAGGCAGCGGTGCATGACAGCGGAGGCGGCACCGTCGCACGGTGGCTGGCGGACACTTTTATAGATGGGCTAACTGGATGCAGCGTCGGGCAGCGCCTAACGTACATGGACGAGCTGATACAACTCACACGAATTTTTTTAAATAATATTATTTTAAAATATATTTACAAAAATAAATAGCCGACGCAAAAAATTACAAAAAAGACTCCCTGTCACCAGTGGCGACAGGGACCCTCTTTCCCTCCTGTCACCGGGCCAGGTTCCTGTCGCCAATTGAGCTGGCGACAACGACTTGTCGCCATTTGAACTGGCGACTGGTACCACAAACCCTAATCTGATTGGTCTATTTGTGCTTTTCATAGATTTTCAATGGTACAAAATTTGTCAGACCCACAATAACATTTTGTGATCGTCGTATGTTGTTCTAGTGCGGTGGATTTTTAAAGAATTTTTCGAGAGCGATTGAGGTATCAATGATTCATAAGTAAGAAGGTAAGTGATATTGCGATGCGCCCGAGAATTCATACACGGTGTAGAACTTTGGAGAAATGACCTCTTGCATAACATTGGTCATATACATGCACTGCATATTATGTAAGGAAACAGATACGAATTTGCTATTACTATCAAAACTACGACAAATCACACTGATATTATATAACATTCAGCAAAACGTCATAACACTTAATTTGTTTCAAATCAAAACGATAATTCAGAACATTGGCAATAACATATTACTACCGTACATGCTTTCTCTTGGCCGCGACCTCAACGTCCGCTATGTGGACTGCCTCGAGTCAGGCAACTAGATGAGGTTCCCGCGACGACGTCCGGAGTGCCAACGTCTCATTTGTCCTGAGGATTTCTCATGGGGCATTTCTTGAAGGTGTGCCTAGACTCCCTGCAAATAGAGCACTTCTTCGTATGTCGTCCGGCTTCTACTTCGTCTATGCCATTCCTGATGCACCGTACCTGTCGCCGGCCAACCTTTTCCTTGAGCCTATCAATGTCCGCGGCCCAGATTAGTTGCTCCCAGGTCAGATGGCCAGTGAAATGGCCAACCATGACATAACTATACATCTCTTTACTATAGGTTTGCATCACCGCCTCCTTGGTGAAATAGTCAGAGAGGTATTGGCCGGGATGCTGCGCCACCGTTGAATATGCGGCCATAACATAAGAGCAGGGCCTGTGCAGAAGAAGGGGCTTGTTACAAGTGCGTATGCAACTACCGCGACATAGCATGCACTCGTGGGTGCTCTTGTGATTCGTCCCGCGGCGTCCTTTATCCCTGCACATTATCTCAAAGTGAAGCTCTCTTGTGCCCATCTTGAATGCCTAGTGCATCTCACCCTTCTTGCCCTTCTCTTCCATGTATTTGGTGAACATGGCAGAGTAGAGTACTCTATCATTTGTCATAGTGAGCGACGCGTTGTTGCTTCTGTCAACAAAGTAATTCATCGTACCGCGGAGAATTGCCTCCACAATACCAACCAAAAGGAGGCACCTTACGCCGCCCATAACCCAGTTGTACACCTCGGCTAGATTGGTTGTCATGACACCATATCGAGCACTACCCCCTGTCATGTAGCAGCGACCACTTCTCCTTAGGTTTGTGCTCAATCCAGTTCGAGAAGCATTTCACCTGTGCCCCCATCCTCCTCCTTAATCTGGGAGCATCTATGGGTAGCTGTGGCAATGCTTTGGGGGCCTGGTCAGTGCTTGGGCGGCCCTTCTCACTGCCTTCCTTCTATGCATCTAGGTCCACTCATCCAGAATCTTCCAGAGTGCTTCGAACTTCTGCTGCTGGTTCTGGTTGCACAACCGCTTGAATAGGTTCATCAAGTCCTTGTTGTGGAACCGCTTGTAGAAGTTTGCACCCAAGTGCCTCATGCACCACCTGCTCTGCAGATCCATCCATGGAAGTGGTACGTTCTCTCCTTATTGCAGCTGGGTTATTGCATATAGCAGGCCTGCATGCCGATCATGTATGAGGCATACGTTGGGATGGCCTTGCATAACAGAAATCCTCACATTCTCCAGGAACCACAACTAGTTGTCCGTGTTCTCGCTTTCAACAAAAGCGAATGTCACAGGAAGAAATTGATTGTTCCCGTCCGTCGCTATTGCGGTTTGTATCTAGCCTTTGTACTTTCCAGTTAGGAATATACCATCTACGCACAAGATTGGACGACAATGCCGGAATGCATTGATGCATGGATCAAAGGCGAAAAATGCTCATTGTAGTACCCTCTTATTGGCCCACTTCGGATGCGTGGTGTCTTGAATGTCGATATGAGTGCCGGGATTCCTATCTTGTATAACTCGGAGTTGCCTAGGGAGGTTGTGGTAGGAATCCTTGAACGTGCCAAATCTTGATTCCAATGCTTCTGTTTTGCCCTCCAAACCTTGGCATAGCTGATTGTATACTGGAATCTTGCCTTAATCGCCCGAATGATGGACCGTGGCTGAAAATCTAGATTATCCATGATCTTACTGTACATGAGGTTGACGATGAAGCGTGATGGCAGGTTCGGTGGGACTGCGCTAACTCAAAAATGACGCATGTGTGAGGGAAAGCTATAGAGCACTTCTAGTAAGTGTCACACTTAGGCTGAAATACATGCACTCGCCAAGGGCATCCCTCTATACCGCACTTCACGTCGTAGCATCTTGGGGTAGACTTGACGACTGTGAATGTGTGCCGCACCGATAAGGCCCAGAATTTGACCGCTTCCTACACGGCCTCCTTGCATTTATACATAACTCCTAGCCTGACCTCGCTCTGGTCGTACTCCCACAGCACATGGGAGCCTTCGTTGACGACGAGGTTGTCGAACTGGTATGTGTTCTGCTTGGATGGAACCACCTGCTGGTCCACGTCATCCTCGTCGTCAGAACCTTCATCTTCAAACAATGTCATGTAGTCCCGGTCTTCGAGATCCATCCTTTGCACTACGGCTTCCACCTCCTCACCCTCGTCAGCAAGACCACTAGCTTGCCTGACCGAAGGAGCTACTTCCCCAGGGTCTTCATCGACAGCATCAGCAACTCCGAGAGCTTCAGCCATTGTGTGCGCCGCGCTGTGGCTGGAGTCCCCGACTTCTTCTTCGACGTCAACACCCCCTTCTTGTTCAGCCGCGGATGGAGGAGTGGACTTGGCATATGCCTGGGCTAGAAAGATCCATTTTCACCCTCCCTCCCTCGCCATGCGTACATATGACTGCCATGAATTTGTTCCCTTCAGCTGCACTAACTCCCAATATGTGGGTTGTGCTGCCCGCGGGGCAAGGTAACTCAATCTCAGATCGTACACATCACGGTCCACTTGGAATGTGTGGAACAACCACTGCATCACAACGCCCCCTGTACGCTGCTCTGGTCTTGGTAGGGGCACTGTTACCGATTGGAAATAATGTAAATCAATCCCTTCGGGATCCTCCATAATAGTCCTCGGACCATAGTAAATTTTGAAATTGCTGGCGTTGAACATACTTGACGCACTGCACCATAAAGAACATTTCCACGATTAATCACATATTTAAAACTAGACTACCCACCAGAAAGTATTATGTAACTGTACATCTAAAACTATGTAATCCATTCAGTTAAAAAAAATTACCTGAGAGGTGTGTAACCGGACGGGCAGCGCTTCGCTAGCTTCTCTCGTCCCCTCTACTCCTCTCTCTTTCATCCTTCTATTTTTTCTAAATAAAAAGTGAGTTATGTGTTGAATTTTAGGGTTTTAAGAGGCTTTTATAGGATCACGCTTCCATGTCGCCATTTGAACTGCGACTGCTACATGTCGCTATTTCGACTGGCGACTGCTACATATCGCCATTTTGACTGGCGACTACTACCTGTCGCTATTTTAACTGGTGATAGGGAGATGTCGCCAGTTGAACTGGCGACAGAACGCTAAACCCTATGCTGGTTGGTGTGTTTGTGATTTTCGTAGATTCTGAACGGTACGACATATATTAGCGATGCAGTAGCTGTAAGGTAAGTTATATTACGATGCGCTAGAGAATTTTGTGAGGATGATTGAGATATTAATGATTCGTAAGTAGGAAGGTAAGTTATATTGCGATGTGCTAGAGAATTCACACACAGTGCACAGTATTGGAGAAATGGCGCAACAATAACAACATGACAGTTGATCCGACAAGAGGGGTTATATGGCACATGGGCTAACGGACCAAGGACGATACACGCATGCCTTTAGAGAATTAGAAATACATTGGACATATGGACGAAGAGGGTCGAACTACTGCGTGGACCAGGACCATTTGCCCTTCTTTGCGAGCTCGGCATTGTATTCCTCGCTGGCCGCCTCGGCCTCGGCTGCTATGTCCCTCTTTTTCTCGCGCTCCCGACGCCTGCATGCCTCGAGATGGGCCTGCGTTCTCTGCTAAACGCTCGGGCTGCAAGAAGACATGTACACATCAGCAAGGTTCACATATGAATTGATGCGAGAGGACAATAGTTACGAAGACTTACGTAGAACTGGCAGATCCACCTCAACGTCGGCTCGTGCAGACTGCTGAACTCCGTGTACCCGCTACCCGGCGGTAGCACATCGTGGAACCTCGCTAGGAGGTCCATGTGCCACGTTGCCGGGATGTCGTATGCCACCATGGGGGAGCTTGTGCAGGGCAACCTGGTAAGGAAGCTCACGTCCTACAGCGTTGGCGCCATCTCCCCGCACGGAAAGTGGAACGTGTGCGTCTCTGGTCTCCACGGTCAACTAGCGCCGTCAGTAGGGCCAGGTCGTATGGAAAACGCCTAGACATACGACTAGGACCGCGGTCCTGGTCATCCTCCCATGTCGCTTCCACCATCTTCGCTAGTGGAAGGAGGCCTGCCGCTCTCAACCTGCGTCGAAACGATTAAGAACAAACGTGACTGCACGTAAAGTAGTCAGACAGCGATTGAGTGCATGAAAGTCAGAACTACATGTACCTCGGAACCCAGCCTGGGTGCAGCCTCCATGCCCTGATGAGCATGCGCAGCTGCAACTCGTTAAGCTCAATCGGCGCCTCGCCCTCCAGGGGGAGCATGGTACTGATGCGGCTACGGTGATGCACGTCAATCACCGGGTCAAGTAACTCGTAGTGGCATGTGTCCGCCATACCTATAAATTAAGTGCATGCATTGTAAAGACTACGGAACATGTACAAAAACCAAAATTCCTACTTTAAAAATAATTTTCGGTGTTAATAGAATAATTACCACACAAAAATGTAAACCAAATTTAGGCTACTCAGCAATTTAAACAGATTTGTAATATGGTCTTCCAATTTAGAGGATATTTTTAAATATTTTCCAAGTGCAAATATAAACAATAAACAAAGTTCTTCCTATTTTCCTAGTTTCGTAGTTTAAAATTAATTTTCGACATTAACAATATAATTACCACGCACAAATAGGAAGCTAAATAAAGCTGGGATTATTTTTTTACATATTTCTAATAGGCGTCTTCCTATTTTCTATTGATTTATGCTAAATTGTTCGACTGCTGTAACATTCATAACATGTGTACGACGAACTACACTATACATAGCTCAAATAATATAGTACATAATTTGACTACAATTATCTAATCTACTAAATTCTACTCGCTATTCTATTGAATTCTATGTTCTTAATTCTACTTAATTCTATGTCACTATTCTACTGAATTCTACGTAATTAATTCTACTCGCTATTCTACTTAATTCTATGTCGCTATTCAACTTAATTCTATGTATTTAATTCTACTCGCTATAGCTCAAATGATGTATTTAATTCTGCATAATTTGACATAATATACAAAGCTGCAAAAAAAATGTACCTGCAAGTTGGCCGACCGACCGGATCTGATGCTCTGTCAATCTCTTTCCTCTGCAACGAGCTAGCAGAGCCTCGCTATCTTTCTTCTCTCCCTCTCTTTCTCTCTTTTGTTTTTTTCTAAAATTAAAATGAGTTTTAGAGTATTTTTTTTAGGTTTTTATACGTGGCATCCTGTCGCTATTTTGACTGGCGACAGGACAGGAAGCTGTCGCCAGTTGAACTGATGACATGAAAACTGTTCACTTGCGACAGGTAGTTGGACCGACGACAGGGGTGTGGCGACAACCACCTGTCGCTAGTTGAGTCATTTTTGTAATTTTTAGGACCGGCTATTTATTTTTGTAAATATATTTTAAAATAATAATTTTTTTTAAAAAAATTCCAACTCACGCACGGCGCGTTCGTTCGCACTAGGCGAGAAGGCACGAGAGAATTGGCCACTTTGTCGCAATCAACCGCGCGGACGCGGTGCCGCGCGGTGGCGGTGCCACGCCTGACGGCCGTCGTGCGACGCTGCGGTCTAGCCGCCCACTGATCCGGCAGCTTCCCAACTCCGAAGCGCAAACAAGCGTCTTACTAGTTTGCTCTCCTTGCATGGCCACGAATACAGGAAGGGAAGCTTCTCAAGCTGCAAATTAAACAGGCCCTAAGTGAGGAAAACGAAAGCAAAAGGGTAGTACAGTACTATAAGAAATTGTTGTTTGAACAATGCCACAATGGTAACCGGAGCTTAATTTCGTGATTAGTTTAGTTCAACCATACCAGGACATCAAATCGGCCACTTGCCACGAGCAGAAATTTGACTTTTCACTGCTGACCCTTCTTACTCATCTTTATTCGTCCCCTTGATCTACTACCAGCGTCCACTAAGCCGTGAAGACTACTGCCCATGCTCGTGGATACCGTTTTAGAGTTTAATATAATAATATATATTTAATTGTACGCATATTGAATTTCATTTGCAATATGGCTTAAAAAATATAGTAATATGATCAAATATAACATATATTTTAATGAGTTTAATAGACGGTTTTATCAATTTCGATGATATTATCCGGTATCAAGGCTGATAAGGCCGGTATTCAGTATTGATCGGTATTGAGTCCGGTATGGAACATATATACCATACCTATCGGTGCCGAAACAGTATTATAAGTTTGCCGCTCATACCAGCTAAACTACTCGTTTAAAAGGGCAAGTCACAATCCATTTGTTATCGAATCTCTGCTGGTTTAGAAGGGCAAGTCGAAACCATAGGTGATACTGATAGCCCCCCTCTCCTCCGTTTTGTTCCGAGCCAAAGCCAGCCCGCGACAAGACGGTCGCACTAATCCGAAATCCCGGACCAAAGCCACCGCTGATTGTGATTTGTGAGTTCCCATGGCCGGCTCCAACACGGTTCTGGCCGTCATCCTGCTCGTTGACGTCGTCGCCTTCGGCCTCGCCATCGGCGCCGAGCAGAGCCGCCCCACGGTGCGTCTCCGATCCACCCCGCGATTCTCTTTCCTTTTTTGAAACAGAGTTTGCGCCGCCGCCGCTCGGCCGTGCTGAATACTGAGTACTGACGCTGCTTCCCCTGCTGTTCTTGTCGTCTCCGTCAGGCGAGGCTGGAGAACGACGCGAGGAAGGAGTGGACCTACTGCGTGTACCGCCCGGACGCGGCCACGGGGCTGGGCGGCGCCGCGCTCGCGCTGCTGCTCGTGGGCCAGGCGGTGGCCGCCATCGCCAGCCGCTGCTTCTGCTGCGGCGCCGCGCTCCGCCCCGGCGGCACCCGCGCGTGCGCCCTCATCCTCTTCCTCTCCTCCTGGTACCACCCATCGATCTCCATATCTGATCCCCCTCCTCTGCTCGCATCGCCACCTTGACTTCCACGTCAGGCTGACGCGTGGGCCCCGCAAGTCGGGATCTTTCTTTTTCTTCGTGCATGCCTTTTGCTTTTTTGTTTTTAGTTTAGGAATCTTTGCTGTCCTTGTTGGGGTTGCCGAAAAGTCGGAGAGTTGTGTGTAGGAAAGCGTGTCGGATCAACGACTCGATCCACCTTGTGCTTAGCAAAACTGGGTATTGATTATTGAATGCTGCACGAAATTCTCGTGGGTTAATATGATTCATGCTGAAACGGCTTTCTCAAGAAAGAGGAAAGGTGCCTCCTTTGGGATACTGTAGTTTCTAGGATACTCCTTCATGCTTTTGGAACGATCTTACATTACCTAAGAACTGTTCAAGAAGCATCTGAATGTATGTTGTGCTTTTCACATATAAAGAATGATGAAATTTGTCAAAGTAGCTAGTCAGCAGATAGTTGTTTACTTGTTTTTTTTTTGCAATGACCGCTCAGGTACAATTTTGTTTAGACCAACAATGTTTTTCAGGACTTTCTTGGTGATCCACGTTTTGTCAAATTACGTTCACCAGCTTGTTGGGTTTCCAAATGAATCTTGCAGATAGAAAATGGATTTTTTTGGGATTAAAAATGTGATTTGATAAGATTTTTTGGGAATTTTAAATTATGTATAACCTTAACTAAAAACGTAGATGGTTGATTCCAGTTATCCAACATTTGTATCTTACTCACCGCTTTATGAACTTGCATATGGGGGCATAGTCGTAGGAATGCTAGCGCAGTGTAGGCTCTGTTGGAATCCAAAGTGTGATGTGAGGTATCTTTATGAAAGAAACATGCTGAAGTTGTTTAGCAATAGGTGAATTTACTGGTGGTTTGGAAATGGTCTTGCATTTTGTATACTTACCTTTGGTCGTCTGTGAATGCTTATGCTGAATTGGTCAGAATGAAGAGGTCATCTGCACATTTTGTCATTTAACAATCTAACTGATCAATAGGCTCAGCTAAGTTTACAGGTGCTGAAAAAATAAAGGACTTGCCGGCTGTGTCAATGTCATACTCGTTCAATTAATCAATGAGTGGCTATTGGTTAAGACTACTACGTGTTCAGATTTGTTGGGTTTGGTACTTATATCTTGATATTATTCTGAGTTTGATCTAGTATATAACCATTTTTCCCAACTGCTTGCACAAGACACATACTAATTAAAAGAAGAAGAAACAGGTCATAGATATGCCTGCATGAGCTCCAAACTACCCCTGTCTCGAGGTTGTATCAACATTTGTTTATCTCTACAGTGATGTATGCTTATTTGTTTTGGAAACAAGTAAAGCATTTAAAAAACTATTTCCAACCAGTCAGGCATGCGTTGTGGACCTGTAGGGACAAATACATGGTCTTCAGATATAAATATCCCCATGGATATTTTCTCATCCTTGCACACGTGTGAGGTTGATGCTGCCATGGCAGTATGAAACTGATTTTAGCTCATCAGGGTTATAATAGGAGAATGCATTAGGGTGCAAGTACACATATATACCTCATGATGGATCAGAAACACAGAATCTTAGAAATGGAATTGCCTAACCCTGTCCCTGGCCTTCTGATATGTAACCCTCAATGAATTTGTTTAGGTAGCATTTGCAAATGCGAATTGGTGCAGGGGGGAGGTTAATTTCTGGAATCAGTAGGTTCAGAGCTACTATAGTCGATTTGTTTTCCTTACCAACATAAAATAACAATCGGTCGGTTTGCGGTCAGCTTGTTGCAGAACCAGGTTGAGTTGTGAGTTTGAACCCTTTCCTTATCTTCAGAAATATTATGGTTTTTTAATATATATTTTGCAAAACTTGGCAAAAAATGTCTGACCTTGATAACTTGGCCTACAAACAATCTTAACTGTAAGATCCCAATTGTCTGATTTATTCAAAAAACAGGGTTTTAGCCAAGAATCCTGGATACAGCTGGCATTTGAAAACCATAGTTACCAGAAACGCAGTTCGTCCGAGTCGTGGTACGGGATTCGGGTTCGTAGTTCGCTACTTTTTCTTTCAATTTCCACTGCGAACATGAATCCGTACCCTAAACCGGTTCGGGTTTGACGAATCAGGTTCGCGATTTGTGGGGTTTTATAGTGAATCCGGTAACTATGTTTGAAACACCGTTCGATTTACATTTCTTACTGTCTGCTTTTCTTATTTTCTGCACCTACTGATGCAAGAAGCTCGTCTAAATTATGGTGATTCTGACATTCCGGGGGCATGTGTAATGTGTTTACCTGTTTATTGGAGCATCTGTGTACAACTTTTACGAATTAATTTTACTAGTTTATCTAGTAATTGGACCGTGACATTGAGTGCAAGGATATTCTCTTGTCTTGCCCAAAAACAGAAACAGAAAATGCAAGTAGTTGAATTGCCTAATTAAGCGGCCAGTGAATAATATTTCATCCACAACAGTATTAACACACAGTGGACAGACACTGAATTTTTTGCTGCTTCTGTACAGGTTGACATTTCTCATCGCGGAGGCGTGCTTGCTGGCCGGGCTGGTGCAATCTGCCTACCACACCGGCTACCGCACGGTCTTCTTCGAAAACCCACCGGACTGTGAGACGGTGCGGAAGGGCACATTCGGAGCCGGCGCGGCCTTTGCCTTGATCACCTGCGTGCTCACCGGAGCCTACTACTTCTACTTCTCCAAGGCGCGCGTGTCCTACCCACGACGGGAAGCCACCATCGGCATGAGCTCATATAGCTGAAGATCTACTCAGGTCCCTGCTAATCTGATGTAATGCATTTCAAATAAACAAATCACACTGTGTAATACTGTGAGTTTTGGTAACCATGTTGTATGTTTTTTTCTAGCTTTTGCACATACGTGTAAACATGGTCACTGGGCCACCCTGCCCGGCTGGTCTCATGTAAGGGATGTTTCCCTGTGCCTACTGTCGCTTCGTTCCCCGTTACTCATTTGCAGTGGTTTTACTAGCTGTATACATGTTATGCACTTGGGGGAAAACCTGTCAAAAACGTAGATTATACATGAGTTAGCTATGCAGTTAGTAATTAACACCCCGTTTGGGTGTCAAAATTGGGTGTTGAATTGGGGAATTGGAATTGCAATCCCAATTGAGAGGCTGTTTGGATGCATCTGGAATTGGATCTCGAAATTTGACCCCAATTCCATGGAATTGTTTTTTAGTTGAATCACTCCCAAATCAGAATTTTTTGCTCAAATAGCATGTTTGCGACACGTTATTATGGAAGTGGCGTCCGGCGCAACGAAATAGCAAATCTGAAGCCTCGTCCGTACGGTCACCGGCTGGATGCGATGTCCACGCGACATGTCGCCTCGTCCGGCCGGTCATGGGCCAGATGCCCCTCCACGTCCCTCGTCCGGTCGATCACGTCCCTCATTCGGTCGGTCATAGGTCGGACGCCGCCATGTCGCCTCCACTGTCCCCTCACTAGCTGGACGACACCCGTAATTAGCGAAATTAATTAGCAACGCACTAATTAGCGCAGAAATTTAGCCTCGTCCGGCCCATGGCTGACCGGACGCGCCACTTCCCTCGACCGCAGCACACGCCTGTCGCCCCTGCTCGTCCCCTCAACCCTACAATCCGTCACTTCCATCGCGTCTTTGTCTATATGCATGTGCATGCATGCAAGAGATTGGCGCGGGAGGGAATTTGATTCCCTCCGCAGCACCCTCTTGACGTCTATTTAATTGCATGAGAGCGCGATTTCACTTCGCTCTCTCGCTTTCTCGTTCTTTTGGTTTCGGTTTTCCGATGACTTATTATTATTTGCCGCCGTCATTAGCAGTCATTTCAGCAAGTATGTCTCTTCTCGTATGTTATTTTTTTTTAATTTGTGGTTAGTAAATTATTCATAGCGAAATTAATCTTACTTAATTTATTAGTTGTAATTTTTAGGCGTAGTTAATTAGTTACCAATTAATTAATTAGTCGTAAGTACATTGTTTTACTCAGTTCATTAGTTCGAAATGGTTAGTCGGAATTAAGTATTAATAAATTAGCAGTCATTAATTAGTCGTTAATACTTTAGTTGTAATTTTTAGGACGTGATTAATTTGCTTTTATCAATTAGTGGTAATTAATTTAGTACTAATAAATTAGCATTAAATGACTGAAGAATAGAGAACATCCACTTGTGCCAAATCTATTAACTACTTGCACTAGTAGAAATTAATACAAGTAGTGTTGTGATTCAAAGACTTGTTTCTCCATGAAATGACAAACTTGAAGCAACCTTCTGAACAATGAAGTTTTGACCTTGCCATAAAATTGACCTTAATAGCGAAGCAATGTGTTTTGACTTTGACATAAAATTGACCTTAATTACGGAGCTTAGACTTGAAGCATGGATTTACCACAATGCATCTAGGTTGTGAATTGAGATATGAGATTCCATGTGATTGTGAGAACTGCCCCCGTTTGTTTGATTACATATGCAAATACAAGTGCTAACAGCATAATCAAGGCATGTTTACTTAAATTCGGAATGATTTGGACATCAATTTTTTCATAGTATCATGTCAAAAAGTTACCTTTACGCCCACCCCCTCATCCCCCGTAATCAGTCATCTCCATCACTTCCTTGTCCATACATGCATGCAAGAGATTAGCCTATTTTAGTGGCCTTAGTTAGCCCTAATAATTAATTTTTTTACTAATAGTTTGTCTCTTCCATGTCATGCAAGCCATGCATCTACCGGAGTTTTTGGAACACTTCTACGATAAGAATCATCGGTGCAAGTTGTGGATCGACGGGGACGACGATGACCCTCCACCCCTAGCGCTTCGGGCCGGGAGGGAATGCTAGGAGTTGGACGCTCGCTACGTCCCTATCCTCCGGGACACGGGCTTGTTGCCCTTTGCGAGGCTGGTCTCTGTCGGACGTCAGTTCACCCTGGACGGTAGCTTGCTGTCAGCATTTGTCGACCGGTGAAGGCCCGAGACGCACATGTTCCACTTTCGGTGGGGTGAGATGACGGTCACCTTGCAGGACGTCTCATTCTTGACCGGTCTCCCGATCCGGGGTGAGCCACTTGTTCCAGGCTGTCCGTCGATGGACTGGAAGGCCAGGCTAGGGAACAGGTTCGACATACCTATGCGGAACAGTGCTCGTGGCGTCCCTCAGACTTGGCTGAGGCTTTTCAGCTAGTGCCTAGATGATGCACTCGATGACGTTGTTCGGACGCACATCGTCGCTTACCTTCTATATCTTTTTGGTTCGGTCATGTTTCTCACATCACAGGGCGATTGGGTGCACCCCAGCTTCGTCCGCATCACCGAGTCTTTGGCTGATGTGGAGGCTGGGTCAATGCCTCATTACAACTGGGGATCAGCCGTCCTCAGCGCCACATACATGGGGTTGTGTGACGCTTTGAGGCGCGACACCGGTGTCAAGCCCAGCCTTGACTGTTGCTACGTGCTCCTGCGGCTGTGGAGTTGGGAGCATTTCCCTGTTGGGCAGTCGTCCTTCCACAGAGCAGTACACCCATACCCCGCGTTGTAGGACCCAATAGACGGGCCTACCATGGGCTCCCAGTGGACTGCCGCTGTCCTATGCAGGGCGAAGGACAAATCGATGAGGTGCTCCACAACGAGTTCGAGTCATTGCACGACAATGATATCATCTGGGCTCCATGGACCCTAGACTTCGTGGCATCAGTAGCGCCACACGGGCTGTCCTTACAATGCATGCAGGACGCCAAACTTTGGGCGACAACATGCAACCTGGTGTTTACACATATGGTGGAGCCTTACGTGTCGCAGCGCGTAATGCAACAGTTCGATTTGTACCAGGTTGTGCCCCCTCCCAACGGCAGGATGCTGCAGTGAGTCGTCTACTTGTGGGTCCAACTCTCGTCCGAGTAGTGTTTACACTTCATACCTATATCCTCTACTCTAACATCAATCCCTTTGGAACGCAGGCAATCGAGGGCGGGCCGACATGCTAAGGACTGGCAAGCATTCCAACACGAGTGGATTACGGACTGGACAGAGACGACACACGTCGAGGTCTTCTTGAGGAAGCGATGGCCGACGACGACGGACGATTTGTGGTACATGTAGTGGTACGCTCCACGGTCCACGCATCGCATCGACCAGACCGCCAGAGCGTCCGGATCATGTGATGCACCAAAAGAGCCTCGGCCACTCGTACGATCGATGCAACGCTTCGCAGCATGAAAACATCGTGAGATACTTACAACCTCTGGTCATTTCATTGATGATATTTGTACTCTTCATTACTGAACCTGTTTTGTCTCTCACTTCAGTTGGAGCAGGCGCAGTGCATCGGAGAACACCATCCGCAGCCCAGACACAACACCGGGGTTGCTAAAAACTTTGAAATACATCTTCGCGGAGTCGAAGAACATAATAAAGAACATGAGTTGCGGTCGTTCGACGAACGATGTCCTACGCACCGGGCAGCAAGTGGGGGGACTGTGTTCACCTGCCAAGTCATCACGACCCAGTGAGACCGGCCAGTGTCGTAGCACTCCACGTCGGTCATCCGTGGGCTAGATCGGCGGGGAGGTAAGTTATATACAAATCTACGTTCTATTTTTTAATTATGCCTTACGTTCTGCTAACATCATATCGTTCTCCCGTCGCAGGTTCGTCGGGATGCAACACTTCTGCCGTTCGCACCCTGTACACAAACTAGCGCTCCCCCTCGGTGATCTGCACTGCACATTCGGGAGGTACGAGATTCTTAGTTTACGTCCAGGCTATTTATTTCGACTAACATCGTTCCGTCTTGCAGCCTTCGGTTGATCGTAGGGGTGATGACCATCCATCCAGTGACGAGGACTCCCAATTCCTGCAAGGCAGTAGTACACAGGGTTTGGAGCGTACGGGGGGTTGGACCGTCCGCATGGTTTGAAGCGTACGCAGGGCAGAGCTCCTCCGGGTTCACTGGCACACCGGATGTTCAAGGCCAGAGCTCCTCCATACGACCGGAGTTGCAAACATCGTACCTTGGGTGCGGACAATTCGGGAGTGCATTTATTCACTCCCTCATTCATGACTTCATTGCAGGTGGCTCCCAGTTCGGCATGTCTCAGTAGGACGACATCGATGCTTACTAGACTCAGCTTCCTCTGAGCCAACTTGCTGGTGTACCTCCGCCCACTCAACAAACACAACGGTCTCCGTATCCCCTTTGATCCGACGTGCGCTCTTCGAACTGGCTGACATGTCCCACGGGACATGCTCGACGCAAAACAAAGACGCAGACGTAGCGAGCAAAGAGCAGTGACTCAGACGAGTGAGCCATATTGTATCCCGTGTACCCCGATCAAATAGGACAATCTTTGTTAATTTATCAGTTTAATGTGGATGATATTCTTTAACATTGTATTGTACCACATGCTAGATTATATATTAATTAATCTGTCTCTATCCACCTTTACTCTTTGACTCGAGCTAGAGAAGGAGGCTACATGACTAGCTAACTTTGTACATACCTGCGTATTTTATGGAGAATAATGGGTGAGTTCGTTGTTGTTTCTCTTGGGTTGGTTCCATGTATGAACAGATGTGTTAACTTTTTAATGTAATTTGTGGTTGTTAAGTATTTAATTTGCTAACATCTCACACGGCTAATCCAGATTAATTTTTGCGACATTATGTTTTGATGTCTATTTGCATAGCTTGCAGAGCCACAAGAACAAGCCAAAAATACTTCATCACCAAACTCTCAAAATGCTCCCTGCTCACCAAATGCTCATTGCTCACCGATCTTTTGCGGGCGTTAAGTACACGTCATTCGGCTAATGAGGGAATGGTGGAAGGGTCCGGCCCGTAATCGGCCGGACGAGGGACGTGGAGAGGCGTCCAGCCCGTGACCACCCGGACGAGGGATGTGGTGGGGCGTCCGGCCCGTGACCGACCGTACTAGGTGACGTCTCGCATGGACATCGCGTCCGGCCGATGACCGTGCACTTTATGACTCATCACTGTTCTTTACTCCATTTTCTAGTTCATCTCTATTTTTGAAAATAATGCATTAAAACATTAGGTGGCAAATTTTAATTCTGAAAAGACTACTAGTCACTCGGAGAGAAGATAGACCCCTAGCAGTTCCCATAGACTCCAATCCAGGAGACTAGCATGAATTCATGATTTGATATAGCACTGCGCAGGCTTGTACCACTTTACCCATAGCTATTCTGAACTCTCTCTAAGCTAGGTCCACCGTATTTCCTTTGATGCAACTTCGAGTTCAGAATACAGAACATTTTCCAGGTTACGTGATTAAGTCTCCACCCATTACCTTCCGTCAGTGCTAACCTCATCACTGTGTTGATCTAGTCATCCACCGAGTTTTAGTAATGTTGGTTGGTGCGGCTCTCTGCCCCTGCACCCAACACTCCACCTTGGTGCGGCTCACTTCCTGCTCCCAACTCCCAACACTCCAACGTGACCTGTTGTGGAGAACTTAATTATGTAACAAGGTAGCATTTTCTGCCCGTCGAAACGAGGTACTGAATTTACGGCCTCAAATCCGAGTAAGAGTTTTGTTGGTCCTTATATTTTAACCATATGTAAAGGGGTCCCACCTCTTACCTCATCATCGTCGTGTTCCCCTGCCTAGGCCCCCTATACCAACCTAGTAATTCTAATCTCTTTCCTCTCTTTTCTTATCTTCCCAATTTCATCTTAATCCGATTTAATTTTGAGACATATTTTTTATACAATAAACATATAATACAACAATATACGGTTTACATTTAATATAACTATATTTATGTTCAAGAGATAAGCTTGCCTACAGAATTATAGAAAAGTTCATCACGATTTAAATCGATATCAAGAACTCCCCGTTGGTTCGACCTCTACAATAATGCGGTAGCACGAATATTACATAAGCAAATACTTAGTTAGTTTTGGGTGATATTAAGTGTACATAGGTTAGTGGATTTTATTGTGCTAGCATATTTTTATTTTAATAACACTTGTCGGGTCCCTCGTTAAGTTAGCACTCCCCACTATAGCTGTTCTACTATTTATTCACTCTAGGGTCGTGGTTGTCGAACTCGTGTTTTACTCACGCGAAGAGAACTATCACACGTGTTTGCATGCAACTTATGTTTATTTGGTTTTATTTGGGTGCGTACGCTTATCACTATTGTTCTTAGTTAAACTTGGGGTTGCTTTGATTTAATTAAATTAATATGATTAACATATTCCAACTCGCCAGATTATTTGCTCAATACACCCAGGTTTGTTACGTACGCATACTCACTCTTTATTAACAAATTTTACGACATTTTATCTTATTTTATTTTATTATGTACCGGACTGATTTATTATTGCTTATCTCTATGCGACCTAATTACACCTGTTTGGTCGAATATATATACAACGCTAATACTTATTAATTTTATTGCTAATTTCTACTGTTACATACATTACTTAACACAATTTATCAGAATTTATATGCTTTTCCTAAAATTTTCCTATACTTAACTTCCTAACCCTAATTTTACACCCCCTAATCCCCCTCTCACCTAATCCCTAATTACCTCTCTCCTTATCCACCCCAAATTGGCCGACACACTCTGGTCATCCCCTTTCTTTGCTTCTTCCCCCTTTCTCCTTTTCCAAAATCCTCTCCACTGGAGCCTCTCTCTCCCACCTCCAATCTCCTCTGGCGCCACATCCTCCTTGCGCCTTCTCCCTCCTAGCGCCACCGCTTAATCGGGCTCGCCGCCACCGCTTACCTTAGCGCCGCCACTAGGCCCACCGCTCTCCTCTTTGCTCTTGGCTGTCTTTGCCTTATGGCACCCCTCTAACCCGACGTCGCCTCCAGTCTCTAGCGCGCCTATGCTCCCCCTTGATCTGGCCTCACCGTTCGGCCTTCCTACGCGCTCGCCTGCGCCTCATGGCGCCGCCACCGCCGATTGTGCCTGTGCCCTCGGCTCCTCTCCCCAGCGCCTTCCTCTGCACAAGTAACTCGGCCCGGCCTGGCCTACGACCGTCGGTCCTTGCCTACCCTCGGCCCTTGGCTCCCTGCACCGCTGCTGCACCGGCCGCCGGCTTGGTCCCAGCTCCATGCGCCACCACCTACGGTTGCACCCGGCTCGGCTCCTCCTGGCTCACACGCCGGGCATCCGCATCGTCGTCTCTCTAATCCGCTTGACTACAGTTGGCTCGGCCTCTCTCACCACCGCCGCCTCGCCAGATTCCCCTTTTTTGTTCTTTGCTAAATCAATTTTTAATGTTCAAGGTTGAATCAAGTCCTAATGCTAGTTGGTTGTAACACCCTAAAATTTCTGAGCCCTTTTTTGAAATTTTCAAAATAAAAGAACCATTTGGTTTTGTTGAAGTCCTAAAACTTAACTTGAGATTTTCAGATTTGAGTGTTTAAAATGACTAAGTCAAACTTCACCTTATTTGGAGTTGTTTGAGCTCTGGAGTAGTCTTACCCTTTCTCTGTTATATCTGCTCACCTCTTAGCCCAGCTCTTTCTTTCCAGACCTCCCTCTTGTTTGGCCATCTCCTTGAGTCCCGACCTCCTTGAGTTTGGACCTCTCCTATGTCCAGACCTCCTTATGTTTGGGCATTCCCTGTATGACCAGACCCCCCTCTTGTTTGGACATTTCCTCTATGTCCAGATTTCTTTCGAGTCTAGATCTCCCCTGAATCTAGACCTCCCTTGTGCCTAGACCTCTTTGGTTCAGACCTCTCTCCTTGTTCAAGACCTTCCCTCGTGTCTCTTGTTTGAATTTTCTTTAGTCCAGACCTCTTTGTTGGTTTGAATCTCTCTGTGGTTTAGACCTCCTTTTGGTCCAAACCTCCTTCTCTGTTTAGACCTCCTTGTGGTCTAGACCTCCGTTTCTGATTGAACCTTCTTTTGGTTTTAACCTCCTCTTTGGGTCACGACCACCTCGTGGCATCCTAACTCGGGTTTGTGTTTCAAACATCTTTGATTTCTAAAATTCAATTTGAGTTGAATTTCTCCTTTCTGGAACTCTCCTGTTTAATTTTCTATCACCCCTTGTGTTCATTTGAACCTTCCTGTGTCCTTTTGGACCTCCCCGGGTCCGTTAGGACCTCCTTTGATCTCCTCTTGACCGTCGGGATCTCCTTTGAGTTCATCCTGATCGTCAAGACCTCCTTTGGACCATCTTCTGTGGATCTCCTCTGTTGGATCCCTCTTCCTTTGAAATCCCTTCGTCCAGACCTCCCTTCGTTTGGATCTAACGGTCCAGACCTCCCTTCATTTGGATTTGAGGGCCCAGACCTCCCCGTGGGTTAAACCTCCTTTTAGTATAAGACCTCCTCATGCGGCTTAGCCCTGCGCCTTCGTTTGAAACCGTCCAATCTGCATTGGATGGCCTGATCTTGTGGCACGTTCGGCTAGTCCGAACGTCCCATCCTTTTGAGCCACCCGATCTGAATCAGATGGCTCTGTTGCACTGAGCCTTTCCCTTTGCCCTTTTTGACCTCCTTCTCTTCAGGACCCCCTTGTCCTCCCAACCCCTTGGTCTTTTCGTAAAGACCACCCTTGTGGGTCAAGACCTCCTTATCTGCAGGACCCCTTTATCCTTTGGACCTCCCTGTCTAGCAGACCTCCTCTATGGTTTTTGCAAAGACCACCCTTTGTGGTCTCCTTCCGAAGACCACCCCTTGTGGTATTTTTGCAAAGACCACCCCTACGGGTCACGACCTCCCCTTGGGCCGTGACCACTCCTCTTTGACCAGACTGTTTTCCAAGTTGACTGGTTCCACTTGACAGTCTTACTTACCCTCATCCTTATTCGCCACCCAAGCCTTTGTGCATTTAATGCCACTTGAGCCGTATAAAATGCAGTCACTTACGTGGCCTCATGCTTTCTCTCCCTGTCTCTTCATCA
This sequence comes from Phyllostachys edulis, assembly GCA_036346405.1. NCBI lineage: Eukaryota > Viridiplantae > Streptophyta > Magnoliopsida > Poales > Poaceae > Phyllostachys > Phyllostachys edulis. The sequence continues at coordinate 13,621,080 of CM070563.1, forward strand.
CATAGCATATCTTGTCCTTTTTGCCCTCTCCTTTCACCAGCTGGCCTTATTTCGTCCTGTTCTCTCTAGCCAGCTGGCCATACCTTGTCTTGTCCTTTAACTACCTTTGACCCATGTGTCGCTGAGTCTCAGTGACACTTTCCTCCTCTTTCTTCACCGGCTATTAATAGCCCGAGTAGTCCTTCCTCACCATTGGCCACATACACTTCCCTCGCTCTTGCCCAGCTTTCTCCTTGCTTGGAGTTTCATCTAGAAGGCAACTGGAAATCACATCATCGCCTCCTCGTCGCCAAGAAGACCACTGGAGGTTGCACCGCCACCTCGCCACCAAAGGAGCTCGCCGGAGCGCCAGCGCCAGCGCCGCCTTCAACCATTGCCTCTATCTCTTGACCTCCTCTTTTACCTCCCTCTTGGCCTTGGTAAGTTCTCTCGTGCCTTGTTCTTTCTTTAATTCCTACAACCCCACTGTGTAGTTGTATCTTTCCCAGGACCTCCTCCTGAGGATCTCCTCAGGACCTCCCTGGTCTTTTTGTAAAGATGACCCTCTCGGTCCCTTTGCAAAGACGACCCTCTTGGGTCCTTCTCTGGACCTTTCCCTTTCAAAGACCTCCCATAACCTCCTCGGGACATCCCCCTCAGGGTGTCCCTTGAGCCTCTTGGGACCTCCCTTCTGGTCTTTTGCAAAGACAACCTGCTTTGATCTTTTGCAAAGACCACCCTCTTGGTCTTTGCTGGTCTCTTTGCAAAAGACCACCCACTTTGGTCTTTTGTAACGACCACCCTTTCCCATGGACCTCCCCTTACCCGTAGGACCTCCTCCTGAGAGCCCTTTTCCAGTTCTTCTAGTTCTGTTCTTTGCTATTCGGGTTTGTTTGGAGTTCATTTGGATGCTATTGGCTGTTATTTGATTTTGCTTTGCTTTGTTTCGTGTAGATTGCGACTCTTCGGGGAAACCGAGTTCTCCCAATTAGTTCCTCAAAGCTTTCGGACCAGGCAAGTTACACTCTTGATCATATTGCACCCAGTATCTCAAACTATTTAAGTTCTGTTTCAAAGATTATTGCATGCTTATTTATGCTAAGTGTTTCAATACCTGTTTTAAATTCATAGCTATGCCGAATCCTTTGTATGGCCAATATTGATATTGATTCCACTCTGTTGTCACCCTAGTTAAAATCTGGTTGATGCAATAGTGTGAATTAGGATCTCTTGAAAAGTGTATGCTTAGTCATGCTTAGACCAAAATCTTGTTTTGGGAGTTTTACTGCCAAAAGACCAATGTTGTCTAAATATTTTAATCCATGACATTGGGTTGTCGTGGTAGTTTGCAAATGTGTTTTGAAAAGCAAAGAAAAAGGAAAAATTGGTTTGGACTTGGGCGAAATAGTTGCTTGGATGGTGCATGTTCATGCACAGGCTCAAGCTGGGTAGGCTTGAGGTCCAGGGTTTTGTGGTAGTCATCCAGGTCAGTTAAGGATAGGTCTTCGAGTGTATTTTGCCATGCCACACCGTGTAACCACATGTCCAGGATGGGGTGGATCTAGCCAATTAATTTGTAGAGTTCCATCGCGGTTGACCCTGTTGGTACGTGGGAGGTCTTTTATGGCCGTCTTTCATGACTATGTTTTCCCACTTGGCGCAAGAGGGGGCCCTTGACCTCTACAGAGTCGCTATCCGGAGGGTGGGGCGAAACCTTAGCGAGGGTGGGCTGCGGTGGAATGATACATTGTAAAGGCCTTGTCATGAGCTCTAGACGACTTACCTTCGGAAGTGAGCGGTGGCATTGCTGGTCGCCAAACAAACTAGAGTAATCATGTCATGTGGGTAAAGCTGTACACCTCTGCAGAGTGAAAATCTATTCGAATAACCGAGTCCGCAGTCAAGGACATGCTGGCAAAGCTGCTCCTAGTTAGATGTTGGTTTTGATTTCAAAAGGTGTTATTAAATTGTTTTGGATCTCTATCCAAATGGGTTTTGGGTGGGAAGCCTTGTGACAGGAGGGTATCCTTCGCCACTTGTTGATGAATGTTATCCAACTGAAAACTGAAATTTAGAAAATAAATTTTAATTATTGTTATCTGCCTTGGAACTTAGTACTTGTATTTGAAATAAACTTGGCTTTATGCAAATCAACCATATTATGCCTTCCTTTGAGATATCCATTTATGCATGTCATTCTGTTATTCGATGGGTGTAACTTGCGAGCACGGTTGTTGTGCTTACTCTTGCTTGATAACTGTTTTGAGCAGGAAAGAAAGCTTTGAGGAGATCTTCGCAGTGGACCTAGAGGTCCTGGCTGACTAGGATGCGCCCTCTAGCCGATTGCCTGTGGTGTATCGGGTGGTCTACTTATTTGTCTTCTGCTGTATTTTATCTTGATGGCTGTTAAGCCTCCCCTTTGTAATCAACTCTGTTGTTAATAAAGTTGGCGATTGATGTATGTTACCACTTTTGTATGCTGTGAAGAGCTAGCTATTGATCCTTGGGACTAGCTCGGTTCACACTGAGGACTTGGGACCTCTCCAGAGCCCACGACCTCCTCGGGCTTGGTCTCTCGACCTCCCCCGAGCTAGGTCGTGGCACTTGGGGACATCACGTGCCTCACGGCATCCCTAGGACCTCTCGGGTGGTCTTGCTAGACCTCTCGAGTGGTCTGTAAGACCTCTCGGGTGATCTTGAATGACCTCCCGAGTGGTCTGATGGACCCCTTGGGTGGTCCTGCAGGTCCCCTTGAGTGATCCTGTCGGACCTCCTAGGAGGTCTTGGTGGACTTTTCAGGTGGTCTTGGAGGACCCCTCGGGTGACCCCAGGTCGGGTCGTTACATTGGTTTTTCATGTATGCATGTTCATGGTTATTGATTGGAGGTGGAGGTGGCTACTGGAGGTGGTTTGTTACTGTGGTACACTCCTTGCTACCCCCTCTATCAATTTCTCTAATCCCTTCCCCCTGCTCTGTGATGTGGGCTTGTGGTCTACTGTTCCTTCGGCGGGGAGGAAATGGGGGCTTGTGGTGCTTTTGTGTGCTGGCTTTGTGAAGCAAAGAGCTTAAATAGGGGAGATGCATTCGGCTAGCTCAATCTCTTGCCATGCTAATGACCACTATGCCCTTGCCCTTATCCAGATAGCTCTCACATAACACTATTGGGCTAAGGACCTTTTGGTCTATTGGTTACTAAATCACTATGTGAGTGATTTTCTGCGGTTGAGGGGATTCGATAGCATGTGGGTGTCGGATTCGAATAAACGCCGGGTGATGAAACCTACGGAAGCGGAAGGTGCCGATTAACTCTAGTCGGTTAGAGTATCTTGACGATCAAAGGGCCGATCGACTTGAGTTGATATGGGAATCCTACAGAGCTTCTAGGAAATTTGACAGCAACCTCCTTTATTCTAATTCTATTTTAACGTGTTTGATTTTCTATTATTTTGATGGTTAATGGCGTGCGGTGGAATGTGGATCGAATGGTAGTTCGATGGTTTGGCGATATATGGACAGATGGCAAGGAGGGCTTTAGTGATATGCATGCAAGAATTTGGATTGTAATTTAGTTAAGTGTTGTAAGTTATACTTTAACCTATTGTAAATCAATCTGGTAATAAATGTCAAGTTTGTAATATATTACTTTTGCTTTGTAAATAATTTCTTGTATGTTGTTGTAATAATCTTTTAATTTCGTTTGTAATTAATTTGAGAGTGTAATGTTGTTTTATTATGTAACAATATTTTATTATCACTTTAATAATTCATACTGTATTTTCTAGAGATGGATTCTTGTAATTTAATTTGTGCTTGTCTTTAATGTTTCTAATTTCGCTTAACATGAATTCTTGATAATATATTTTTATATGATATTGTTTGGTCACACATTCGATATCAACTGAGCTTATATTTTGTTTTTATTTAGGTCAATTTTATTTACTGCCAATTATTGATTAGCGTTGTTTTAGCTTAGTCGAAACTTTCGGGTCTATAAATCTGAGTTTGCAATGACGATGAAATTTGAGTTTGTTCTGTGTTCAATTTGTTAATAATTACTGTGTTGATTAGTTTATTTTATTGTGAAATACTGTTTAACATTGCTCAGCTTAGATTGTCTGGATTCTCACAAGATTGACCCATACACATGAGTAGGCTATAAAGTGAGTAGAATGAAAACAATCTGACAAGCTTGCAGAATCCAAACTTTGAACTCTGTTTTGCAAATAGGATAATTGGGCCATAATTAACTAGTACTGTAAGAACATAGTAGTAGCAGTAGAAATTAAAAGGCCTAAGTAAAACACACACACACACATATGTGAAGCACCATAAGTAGCTGAACAGGCTACAGTAGTACACTAGTACGTATGTATTACACGCATACGTATAAACGTACATAGCTAGGCACGTATATATACTGACACTGATACAAGCTAGCACTATACTTAGCAAGCCCCATCAAGACCGGGCATGTCATCTTGCTGCCACCCGTTCCAGTACTGCACGCCGCCGCAGTTGGCGTCCGGCGCCGTCCCTCCAACCGCGCCGACATCGCCGGCGCCCTGCGGGGTCGTTGCAGCGGCCATTTGCTGCCACGCGCTCAGGTCAATGCTGTAGCCACCTCCGCCGATGGCCGTGGCCGGTTGGAACAGCATCTGCCTCAAGATGTCCGGGAACGCGTCGGCGCCGCCTCCGCTGCTGACCGTTGCAACAGCCGTCGCTGACGCCGTGGCGGTAGAGGCCGCTTTGGCGCCGCCCTTGCCGCCGCCGCGCTTGTTCTTGCGGCGGCCGCCGCCGGGCACGTCGCGGAGCGTGCCGCCCTCGGTCCAGTGGCGGCGGCACGCCTTGCAGAGGTACCGCGGCTGCGCACGGCTGTGGTTGTTGTAGTAGCAGAACTTGGTGTTCGCAGACCAGCACCGCGGGCACTGCCGTGGCGGCGGGCGCGGCAGCGGCGGGTGCCCCGCGTGCCTGCTCCCTGCCTCGGCGCCGCCCCCGCAGCACTCGCCGCGTCAACGCCACTTGTCTGCACACCGACGCTGACTCCATTGGTAGCATATCCATGTCCCTGAAGACAAGAACACCGCGCGCGCGCACGTGAGTCGTCTCATCCGCATCATATACTACATGTATCTATCGATGAGCGAAGCTTTGTACCACCAGGGGAGGAGGAGGAGGCGGCGGCGGCGTAGGGATCTGGGAAGAGAGGGGTGACGAAGCGGAAGAGGAATAAGAGGCCAGAAAGGACGACGACATGGTTGGCCGGGCCACGCAGCGAGGGCCAGGGTAGCTTCTTGCTGGTGGCGGAGTGTCCGACGTCGCGTTTGCTGCTGGGGGAGTACCACGGTGAAGCTCTGTGCATGTCGTTGTCACACCGGTCACCGGTGAGCCGCCCCCGTCCCGGACAATCCTCAGTTCCTTCCTTCTCCTCCTTAACAATGTTAACAAATGTTAATTACAGAGTACAAATCTCTCTCTCTCTCTCTCTCTCTCGCACTTACCTATGCGAGTATCTATCTAACTGTGCTTTGAGTTAGTGTTATACATTTAAACCTAGAACAAAGAATTGAAGGCTATATGACCATGGACCATGGAGGCGTTTCAGTGCTCGCTCTGGTGTTGGTTATATAGGCGCGGCTGCCAAGGTTTGTTGTATTATTGGGGGTGTGTGTGTGTGAGAGAGAGAGAAAGAGAGAGAGGGAGAGAGAGAGAGGTTTGCTTAGGAGTTAAGGTCATAGTGGAGCGAACGGAGATCAGCTAGCGCGCGCAACGGAAAGCGCGCACGAGCAAACGTGGACCGACTGCTACTGACTAGTGAGGTGCGGAGTGCCGAGACCACACCGCACTTTTGGCCATCACAATACACGTGACGGCCGGGCCAGGTGTGCATCGTAAGAGGAACTCGTCTATCACATGCTCTCTCTCTCTCTCTCTCTTCGGGGAGCAATTCTCGTTCTGTGAGAGACCATGCTTCGGCTGTCGAATGGTATTAGGCTCCGTTTGTAAAGTAGAAATTTAACCGGAAATAGTTCAACTGGAAAACATTCTTTTGCTGGGGAAGAAAAGGGGCAAACTTAATTATTCCACCATGGATGCAAAATTTACTCGGGTGGTGGGCGGGCGACGGCGACAGAAACCGGCGAGGAGGGGCTGGTCGGTGCACAAAGTGCGCGCCTTTTCCTGCTTCACACGAGTAGTGACTAGGACCGAAAACAACAGCGAGTTTGTCGCGAGCGAGCTCGATCGCCGGCTAAGCTAAGCTCGTCGTCTCAAGTCTTCCACTCAGTAACCAGTGGTTACTTTGCAGATGCGCATGGTTGGTTGCCTTGGCTTTGCTTGCGCCGTCTTTCCTTCCCGGCGCTTGGAACCAATGCAGCGTGGGATCGGTGTTCGCTCGCTCGTCGTCAGAAAACGTAGCCGGATTAAGCAGTTGGCAGCCGGGCTTCCCCAACACCGTAAGTCGGTCAAGTGTACGTACGTGTAGAGCTCTTCCGTACTTCTTCTTGTAGTTTCTTCCACTTCCCGGTCGGAGTACTTGCACATCCACACCACTTTTTGAACATGGTGTGGACGCGTAGGTACTCCGACTGGAAAGTGATTTCATGTATCAGCAATCAACCAATCCTTGATGTCAAGTCCAATTACCTATCGACGACATCCAGGTAATTGAATGTCCACGCGCTCTCCTGGCAGCCATGCTTCTTGAACTTGCAGGCTCGATGAAGTTCCCCGTGGCTGCTGTCTCATCCTCCTCACGATCCCCTGAAAGTGGCTGAGGGACTACGATACCTCTTTATCTATTTGAGCATACTCCAATAATGATTATAAGATACCCAAAGTGAGTTCTATAAAAAATTTCATTAAATTTCACTTTTTATAGCAAAATTTGTGTATATACTTCTTTTATATATGAAAAAGGATATATAGCAAAAAAACAAAAAGCTCCAATGAAAAATTTTCAATTAAGTCGCATTGGAGTATCTTATAAGTATAGTATGTGCGTTTAAGTGGTATATTGGAAGTAGGAGTATAATATGTGCGTTTAAGTGGTGTGTGTGTGTGTGTGTATATATATATATATATATATATATATATATATATATATATATATATATATATATATATATATAGATACATACTCCCACCTCTCATATACCACTTAAATCGTATGATGATACCTCGAGCATACTCCAATAATAATTATAAGATGCCCCAAAGTGAGTTCCGTAAAAAAATTCATTAAAATCCATCTTTTATAGCAAAATTTGTGTATATATTTCTTTTATGTATGAAAAAGGGTGTATAACAAAAATAAAGGGCTCCAATGAAAAGTTTTCAATCAAGTTGTATTGGAGTATCTTATAGTTGGTATTTAAGTACACTGAAAGTGATAAAAAAAATATAATATCTCCGTTTAAGTGGTATATTGAAAGTGGGAGTACATACTCCCAAGAGTACGAAACGGGCGTCCTATGTATGTATGTATAATATATATATGAAGCCGGTTTTAAAGGCACAAGCAGCCACTGCTTGGAGACTTTATAGAGAAGAGATCAGGAATGGAATGGTAGGACGTACCTGGGACGCAAGGGAGGAGAACTTGACCGGCATGAACATGGTTATACAAACAAAGGTGAAATGAATGGCGAGATACAGATGAAGAGTTGTTGTAGTAGTTTTTGACTCATTTGGTCTTGTTTTAGAATAGAATACACACCAATTAATAAATAATTGATGATCAGAGGCACAAGCTAGGTAAAAATTCCAAAAAATTGTATGTTAATTGCATCTTTACAAATTAGCCTAACCTTTCAAATCCGAAAAGTTAATTGCAGCTTTCAAAAGCAGAATACCATATAGGAACATACCATAAGATTAGTTATATGTACAAAAATTTGTATGTGTACAGACTGATGTTTTGCCCCATCCGAGCCACATCCCATGTAAGCCAACCAAGCACAAAGAACCGGCATTAATAACCATCAGAGAGCATTAACCAAACCCACTATTTTGTACCATTCATTTTAATTTGTCAATCTGAACCCACAACATGAACTAAGTAAGATGCACAGAATGCACATACACCAATAGCCCTCAGTTTACATCACAGAGCAAGGGGAGGGAAATCGATAGAGAGTAGAGGGGAGTAGTTACCTCAGTGGGATGCAATACCGGTGGCAATACCTCCACCATTCATTAACCCACCTCCATTTCATTTACCATGTTTAATCAATAAATTAAACCATATCAGCAAATAATCAACACACATCAGTAAACCAAAACAAGTTCAAGCATGAAACTAAAATAACAAAAAAGGAAGTAGGGGAATGGGGGATTGAGTCCAGGGAGGAGGAAGCCCCAAACAACCGGGCCTCAAACCACAGCTGGGTCGGAGCCGAGCGCAAGGAGACACAGGGGTTGGGGAGAAGGCGCGACTCGGGCAGAGTCATAGATGTCATGGGCGGCGGCGTCGAGGTCGTTGAAGAGGTAGCCGGGGTCACGCACGTCCGGGGGAGAGGACGAAGAGGGGAAGGTAGATCTGGCGTCGGGGAGGTGGATTTGGCCAGGGGGAGGTCGATTGGACCGGCGGCAGTGACGCTGTAGTTGTGTCACAACAGTAAAACTGCACAAGACACTCCTATCGTAAGAATGTCTTGTGCAGTGAACCGTAGTGTCACAACCGGCGGTGACGGGAAGAAGGGTGGCATCGACGATAGGGTCGGGGAGAAGGCGCGACTTGGGCGGCGCCGTTGATGTCGAGGTGGCGCGCCGAGGTCAGGCACTTTCGGGTGGGGAACCAAGAGAGTAAGGGCGCTGGGGAGTGACGAGTTAGGGTGCAAACCCTAGCGGGCTCCTACTAATAAAGATATATCACAAACGGTTCTATTATGGAACTGTCTGTGATATGGTTGTTCTCAAGTTCTATGTTTTGAGCATATTATCATGTATACATTTACATGACATAAAGAAATTACATGTTTATATGTCAATTTTGTCATTTAAATACTGCTGAAAATATGCGGGAAAACAGAAGAGGGAGCCATTTCTGCTTTAGAAGTATAGAGTTATATGTGGAGATGATCATCTTCGATGGCGGATGATCCTTTTTATAAAACAAAGAATAAATTCAGCGCATGAGACGAAGAGACGCATCGGGGAGCCGAAACGGCATTGAAGCGGAATTGATGCAGCGAAGAGATGCATCGGCGATGAAGAAACTCATCGGGCGATGAAGAAACTCACCGGGGAGCTGAAACGATATTATCACTGACGGTTATAATTAAAAATCGTCTGTGAAGTCTATAATTATCACAGACGGTTCGTGATATTACCTCTTCACAGACGGTTTTTAATGTAGCCAGTAACACAGACGGTCTCTAAACCAAAACCGTCTGTGATTGCAAGTAATACAAACGGTTTTGGTCAACTGTCTATGATGAGGCATCCAGTATTAGCTTTTTTGTAGTAGTGTTCGCTGTAGATATATAAACAGCGCGGTCGGTAAATGATTCACCGACAGGCAACCATGGGAGCACCCTTTTTTTTTGCTTCACAATTGCGAAAAAAAAGATAGGAAATTTTCGTGGAGATGGAGTATAGAGTACCACACCATCCTACAAAAATTCTACCCGGACTTCCGATGCCACACAAACCTGGGCCAGATTACGGGCTTGTTTGGCATGGATGTAGCTTTTCTGAAAAGTGGCTTTCGACTGGGTTGTAGGGTTGAATGGCTGCACGGCTAAACGACTAAGCTGAAGAGGTTTGGTGTTTGACTGTCTAGCTTTTAGGCAGATCGACTGAGAAGGATGATGGAGCGGGCATGGGAGGAGGAGAAGGAGGAGCGGACGCTGGGGAGGAGGGAGGGTGTAACGACCCCATTTCTAGGACCGTTAAACTTTTCACAACTATCCAGGGTGTGCAGTTTTGAAGCTAAGAAATAGCATCATAAGCAAGATTACAATTATATTAAAAGCCAAGCTTTTATTATACAAGGATAAGGCTTAACAGTCGGTTTTGACACAGACATGGGCATCCAAGCTCAAAGTTAATATATAACAAGACAAAAGAACTTCCGAACCATAGGCACGCTTGGGCGCGGTCGAGACCTAATACCAGTAATCATTACCATCCCGAGGTCCACAAAAACCTTCCTCATTAAGATCCTTAGAGTTTTCTCAGGTTTCCTCTGTAGTTGATTTAGCAAGAATAGGTACACAACCAGACTTAGCAAGCCACATAGAAAAGCTAATTAACTACATGATAGGAGTTCAATGGATTGTTTAGGTTTTACCATATCAGGTATATGTGGATGCATCATTTGAGTTAAAACAGTTTATCTTTAAAATAGTAAAAGCATACTAATATAACCTCAGGGGTTTACTCAACAATTGTGATTACCATCTCAACATCTCAAAATATCTACTTATGCCTCATGTACTGGAGTCACCCAAGAACATAGCTTCATTAACCGGAAGCACGGCGTATTCGAATATTATTGATTATACTCTACAGAGTTGCCTAACTTTACCCACAAGATACCTTAAACTCACAATGTTAGGCCATAAATACGCAACACGTTAGCGTGTGTCTGAGTTGAGATAACAAGGTATTTTCACTGCTCAACCTTTCTAGCCTCTACCCGGTAGGTTCTTGGACCATATAGCAATCGAGAGACCACCGGCCAATACTGGAATGTTTGGTCTGATGCTAACGGTACCTACCATTGTGTAGACCAGCGAGTGTCCCTCCAGGCCCACTCATGTCCCATCCCCAAAACTGCGGCTGCTCTGTACACAAGAGCAGGTGTTCATCCTATAGATATTCAATCGGAAGAGTAGTGTACTAAGCCATGTTGGATATGCCAAATCTGTGGTTGAGCGAGTTCTATGTCTATTACTTGGCACAAGGTTATAGTCCTTACTTGTCTCCAGTGAGGAGATGGACCACAACCAACTCGTGGCTGTCCACCTTCGACTCACTTTTATCAAGTCTATTGGGTTGTCCAACACTACTACAGAAAAGATCATCATAGATGGTTCAAAAACGTCATCACAGACGGTTTCGTGAGCCGTCTGAGTTTATGGGTCAGTAATGACATGAGGTCATCACAAACAGTTTTTGAACCGTCTGTGATGTGGACTATCACAGATGGTTATTAACTCAGAACCGTCTGTGATAGCTGATGTATCACGGACAGTTTATAGATGAAGCCATCTGTGACAGCTGATATATCACAGACGGTTTGTCCTAAGGAACCGTCTGTGATATTCTTTTGTATTGCTAAATCTATTTCTGTTTATTGTCTAGCTTTAGGAAATGCTAGCCATGTCCTCTGAAACAAGTAGAAACACAACAAGTACATGTATACATTCAATTCACATTCATTTCAGAAACAAACACATCCATTTCACAAATCAATTAACTCAAATAAACTAAAATTAACCATTCATGAACAAATACACACATGTATAATTGAGTTCAATCTTATCCCAATCAAATTCAATCTACATTGTGGAACTCTCCTTTTGGGTCTATGACCTCACCCAACAAGAAGGACGCAAACTGTCCTCGATTGCTTGTGAGCTGACCCTGTTCCAATGCAGTTGTAGCGATGGTCGCAACCTGTCGCTAGGAAGATTAAAGTCGTGCATATATATAAATTGATAAGTATGAAATAATTATTACAAGATTGGCAAACCTGAGGATCATTGGTCACTGCAGAACCGAGGAGTAGTTGCATGTTGTGGCAAACATAGTATCCATAGGTGTTGCCCGGCGGCTGCTGGTGGCCCTGCAAAAATAGAATTGGTTAGTTCGAGAAGCATTGCTACAAAGTGTTATATAGGATTAATGTGTACTAGCGAATACCAGGAAATTTAGATCATGTCGCAGGATCCCTCCCTTGGATCTCCTTCTAGTAGCAAAGTACAAGGCGAATGACCTACGTGATTCTAAAAAGTTAGCCTTAGCCCTTGCAAAGGAAGAAAAGAATACAATAAAGTTATCTTTAGAGGAAATGTGTTTACCCGTCGATTAATTGTCAGACAACTGTGAAGTCTTGTTCGGCCCTCTTTAGGGAATCAAGGTATATTACCTTGTTCCATTTTGGTATTATTACAATTAGAATCCAGTGGAACCTACACAGGTATGTCGCCGTGGTCATTAAACCTAAGTTTGTGTTGCTTATAAAGTACAAACCAACAAGTATAGCCACTAGTGCAGCACTTACCCCTAGTTGTAGGGCAAAAGTATGAATGCCTTGTCTCGGTGAGCCAACAATGACGTCGTCATGTAAGCCTCGACGAAGGATGCATCCTCCTCGATGCTTTGCATGGAGACCTACAAGTGTGGGTTGAGGAAACCTACCGGTGATTTCCTTGATTTGGCTTCAGAAATCATGTGTGTGTGTGTGTGTATATATATATATATATATATATATATATATATATACATACATACATACATACACACACACATACAAACAAAAGTAAGGAGTTATATATAACATTTATCGGTATTACACGAACGTTGATCATGATTGTACACACAGTGTCCAGCATCGCATGAGTGAGGCATCGAGGGCGTCGAGGTTGAAGAGTAAGAACAAGTCCTCGAAGGTCACCGTGAAGACATAGTCTTGAACTTCGTGGTGAAGATTATGCTTTTTGAACTTGACGTTGAAACCCGAGCACCGTTGTCCATCCATCTTGTTGGCCTGTTCCATGTACCATGCATGCAAACTCGAGCACCGTTGTCCATCCTAGGGTTTCGAGGCGCTCTACCATCTCGACCAACAACTTGCCTTGCATGAATTTCTAGGCCAATGGCAAGAAGGGGATATCATCGGGCTTCTTCGATTTGCCCTTGCCGCCTCACTTTTTAGAGGTCGACTTCATGGGAGTCGACCGGACACGATGTGTAGATGCATCTGGTGCAGGTAGCTCCCGTGGACTTGGCACCATTGCAGGACTTTCCCGTGAAGTTTACACCGGTGTAGGTAGCTCTAGGCAGATGTCCCTCTTGGGCCACTGGATGAATGTTCCAATGGCTTGGCCTAGAGTCACGACCTCGTCGTTTGGGGGCATCTACAGCGGGATGACCTCGAGATTAGCATGAACACTGTTCACATTCACTTTTGCGAAACCCGGCGCTAGATTTACACTGTGCACCAAGGCCCCGGCATTGGATGGATACGCCTGGCCCCAAGCAACGTCTAGGGCAACGGAGGCATATCTCACTTGGAGCTTGCACTTTGTAGCCACCTACATAACGATACAAAATTAGCTATTCCAACAGGCATATCAATGGATTGAGCATTCCAGAGATAACAATTATTACCAGGATGTCATCAACATGAAATCTGTCGTCGCTTTCTGAGGTAGGGTTGGACGCGCAACTACTTCGACGGTTGGTGGGCTGGCTAGGACAGTAGCGGCGGGGGCTTGCAACTGATTTTTCCTAAACCTTTCCTCAATGCTCTCTATCTGCCGTTGCATCTCATCTCTGACGGCATGAGTGATCTCCTCTCTGAGGGATTCACGAATCTTCTCTCGTAGCCGTGCATCACACTCAGCTTTGGCTCTCTTCCTACTCCGGTACGCTTCGGAGTCCCCTGAGAATCCCTGTTTCCATAGAACATAAAGACCAAGGCCACTGGTGCGACCCGGGTGGTCCTTGTTTCCCAGGGCCGCGGAGAGTATATCTCTCTCCCTGATTGCCTGGAATGAGCCTTGGGAAGATTGTGCACTCAACGTTTCCTGCAATAGCCCGACATGTTATTTCACTTCCTATGAAGTTATGGAATAATTACAAACTAGGTAGTTCGATATCTTACCAGGCGCTGAGACACTTCCTCATCTATGGAGTTTGGAAAGGAGATGGCCCCCGAAGACACGGTAGATGACCTCGCTCTTATCCAGTTTCGGGCGCGCTCATCAGGGATCCCAGCAAATGGCGGAGAGGCCTCCCACAGGATTGCCTGCTCGTCCTCCGTCGTCCATTGCGGGATTTTACCTGCATACCCAGCAATGCTGAGTCTATGGGGGTGCGTGTTTTTACCTGGAGGGCCCTGTGCGTCGCACTTTCACTCCTAAAATCATCTGTCGTCTTCTTCGCCACAAAGTCTTGCTAGTACTCTTCCACGAACGGATACTTCTGGAAGGGCGTCAGATCCTTCTCCATGTATTGCTTGATAAGCATACTCTTGAAGTTGTTCCACGCTTTGCACACCGCTAGCAACGCGCATCGTCGCATGGAGGCCTAGTGTTCTTCCGGGATCTCGAACGATCGGAAAATTTTCGTCACTAGCGCATTTTTCCGAGTTTCGGTCAACTCCTTCCACGAATCGTAGGTGATCTTGACCCATTCCCGTGCAACTATTCCGACCGTTCTTCAGAATGTGGACGCTGCTCGGCGAGGATTGAGAGCGGTCCGTGACGCATCGACATCCGTGATGGTAAATTGGCCCTCGGACCTTTTCGATATTCCTCTTCTATCGCACTTGGATTTTCCAAAGGATGACACATCAGACCCATGAGGCGACGATGGCAACGAATGAGCAGACGACATCTTCACAAGAAATAGAAGTTCTGACATGTATGAACATGTTATCATAAGATTCTCTATGTGTATGGGTATATGCAACAATTAATAAATAATTGAGATATTATTGGGATATGTAGGGAAGAAATTAGGATACTTTCTAATTAAGTATATACCTACCACAAAAAAATCCATACATGCTACATATAAGAAGAGGGTAAATTTGCAAAGTTATATAATTACTTATTATACTTGATTGCCATCTACTTCGTGAGTATCACAACATTTCAATTTAATTACCCCTCCTCCCCATTTGAATTGTTGTAAAGAAGGTGGTTTTAGCATAAATCCAGAATTAATTCCAGCGCAATTAATTGTAAATAAAGCTTAATTCCAGCACCAATATAATGACATAATTGACATATAAACATGTAAATCCTCCAAGTCATTTAAAATGAATAATATGCTCAACACAAACATCATGTGAACAAATGAAATCAGCATAAAGCTAAGATTTAACATTTTAATATTGTTCTCAGATGTAGAGTTGCACAAGGTTTAATCTTGGCCTTCTCGCTACTTTAGTCTATACTCTTCATTAATTGAATTTGATAATATTAATTCAAACTTTGAGCTATAAAATAGTGCTTTACTTATCTGCCGACATGATCTTTAAACAAAAGACATGAGATAATACGTTCGGCCAACAGGAGATCAAAGCAAAATGATCACCAAAACAACACTCCAGTCAGCCAACAAAACTTGATCTACTAACAGTATAAAAGATCACAGATTAACAAGTTCAGCAATAAGCCCAATTAACTAACAAAATAGCATATATTATGAATTGCTAAGGATCATAGAACCTGGAGGTTCAACCAATTAACCAACCGAAAGTAACAAACTAAATGCTAAAGATCAATCAATAGTAGTAAGCATTCCAATTAGAGCTCAAGTTAACACCCGATTATCAAAACAATTTCAGTGCAAGACTATTATCATCACAAAGCATTCATCTCAAGCCCACCACACCACATTGCAATATATTCCAATCGCAGTATCAAAACAAATACAATATAAATTACTGACTAGAACATATCAAATGCAAAGGGGTAATTAAATTGAAATGTTGTGATACTCACGAAGCAGATGGCAATCAAAGCCACTGAGCAATATGAGCAATGTAGATATTCAACATGGGTTCATTTTTAAAGGTGATTTCAGATTTGGGCTAACACACTCAACCTGATTTCCACCCCTATTAAGCATAATTTTTTTTTGTTAAGTTCTGGCCAAAATTCCTAAAACAAGTACAACACCTCATACTACTCAGTGTTTGAACTAGATACCATGAGGACCATGACAGCATGACGGCATGACATATTATTGATAGCAAGAGTGAGGGGAAGGGGCATTGAGGTCGACAACTCGGCATCGGTTACCATTGGGCGTCGAGGATTAGGACGAGTAGAGAGCACCGGAGCAGCAGGGTGGCGTCGAAGGGGAGGCGCGCCGGGCTTGGTGGAGGAGGTTACGCGTGCTCAAGAGGAGGCGGCGGGCTCGGGGGAGGAGGCGCGCCGAGCTCGAGGAGGAGGCGACGTCGAGGATGGCGACGACGGGCTCGAGGAAGAGGCGACGTCGAGGACGGTAGCGACGGGCTCAGGGGAGGAGGGATGTTAGAGAAACTTAATCGTTTGAGTGGGGAGGGGGCGTGGGCAAACCCTAGAGTCCGAATATAAATAGGGTTGGACATCACATACGGTTCTAAAGTAGAACCGTCTGTGATAAATACACATCACAGACGGTTTGTAGATGAAATCGTATGTGATAGCTGATGTATCACAGACGGTTTCCAAATGAAGCCGTCTGTGATAGCTGATGTATCACATATGGTTTGTCCTAAGGAATAGTATGTGATATTCTTTTGTATTGCTAAATCTACTTCTATTTATTGGCTAGCCTCAGGAAATGCCCTCTGAAACAAGCAGAAACACAATAAGTACATGTATACATCCAATTCACATTCATTTCAGAAACAAGCACATCCATTTCACAAATTAATTAACTCAAATGAACTAAAATTAATCATTCATGAACAAATACACACATGTACCATTAAGTCAATCTTATCCCAATCAAGTTCAATCTACATTTTGGAACTCCCCATGGGACACATTCTCATATGCATAAATGCAAATTCACATATGACACATTCTCGTATACATAAATGCAGATTCAAAACATATGACATAAACATTTCATTCATCAGTCCACTTGCTTATTTCCTTTATGAATTAGCCCTTCAAGATGATCAATGCGTATGTAGCTAGTTTCGTCACGTTGTTCTTCCTCAACCCTTATGTCGTTTTCGAAAGGAGGCAACTCATCAAATTGATTGTATTCTTCCTCGTCCACTACATTCTCAACTCTGACAAAACTATGTGGCGTTTCTTATTTGCCTGGTCGGTACTTGGTTAGTGAGTATGATTGATTCGTCTTTGTATCCGACACGTTCAAGGTCCACCGTAGTGATGTCGTACTTGTCAACCTTCACCTGTGAGAGATGGAACCAACGACACCGAAACAAGGGATCTTGAAAAGCATGTAGTTGAGCTCCCAAATCTCCTTTATGAGCCCATAGTAGGAGCTCCTCAACCCATTAGTACTGAATGCATCTATGCAGACACCACTTTTCTGGTTAGTGCTCTTTATATCCTGAGCTTGCGTATAGAATGTGTACCCATTTATATCGTATCCTTGCCATGTCAAAACTATAAATGTTGTCCCTTTTGCCAACCATGTCAGCATAACACTTGACGAGCTCCTAGCGAGCCACTCCTTCAATCATTGGTTGAATCGACTGTTGTGCTGTCTCATGATCCAAACATCCGGCCGCTCCGGATTTTGTTGCCGAAGCACGTCCTTGTGCTGGTCAATATACGGGGACACTTTAATCATGTGTTGCAAGACCGTGAAATGGGCTTGAGCATGCGTATCCATATCTAGAGTGATTGCTATCCTTCCGATGGTCCCGATACCCTCGAGCCTCCCCTCATGGCGAGATCGAGGCACACTTATCGGTTCGACCTGAGCCATGTAATCGACACAGAACTCAATGACATTTTTGGTTGCATAACCTTCGACGATGCTACCTTTCGGTTGAGATCGATTCTGTACATAGGACTTGAGAATTCCTATGAACCTCTCGAACGGGTACATGCTACGTAGGAACACGGGCCCACACATCTTTATCTCCCTCACAATGTGAACAATGAGATGGACCATGATATCAAAAAATGACAGAGGAAAATACATCTCAAGATGATATAGAGTCGTCACCGCCTTGTCCTGTAGAGCATCTAGTCCTTCGGGATCCATGACCTTCTGAGCAATTGTGTTAATGAAATAAACAGCCTCATGATTGTCTCTCAGACCTTGATCGGCAAAATACTTCTAATTGCAACAGGGAGCATCCGTGTCATCAGCACATGACAGTCATGAGATTTCATGCCAATTAACTTAAAATCTTCCATCGAAACAAGTTTCTTCATGTTGGCGGAGTAACCGGACGGAACTTTCACACCTTGCAAGCACTAGCACAGTTCAGTTCTCTCGGCCTTGGACAGAGTGTAACAAGCAGGGGGAAGGTACGTTCGTCCTTTATCGGTCTTTGTCGGTGCTAACTCGGGTATGATGTCCATATCAACCAAGTCAAGCAGTGCGCTGACACCATTCTTTGTTTTATCACGAATGTTCAGTAAGAGACCAATCAAATTGTCACTTACATTCTTCTCTACGTGCATGACGTCGATGTAGTGGCAAACTTCTAGGTGCTCCCAATAAGGCAATTCCCAAAATATTGATCTCTTCTTGCAGATATTCTTCTCATGGGTCCTCGATTTATATCCCTTTCGGAGCACAACATATAAATCCTTAACCATATCATAGACCTCTTTTCTGCTTAAATGCCTTAGAGCTGAACTGTCCTCCTTCTCTCTGTCAAATTGTTTGTTCATCGTACGGTATGGGTGATCCCTCCGAAGGAACCCACGGTGACGCATGTACACGATTTTGCGCGAGTGCTTTAGCCACACACTCTCAGTATCATCTAAGTAGTGAGTACAAGCTTTGGCCCCTTTTATACTCTAGCCCGACAGGTTAGCAAGGGCAAGATAATCATTTATGGTGCAAAACAACAAGGAGCGTACAGTGAAGTTCTCTCGTTTGTACGCATCCCATACCTGTACCCCTTCAATCCATATTATTTTTAGATCTTCCATCAATGGTGCTAGGTACACATCAATATCATTCCCAGGTTGCTTTAGTCCTTAGATAAGTATCGACAGCAAAATATTGGTGATAATCCCTAGAGGTAATCACGGAGATGATTGTATCACGTGTATGTTTATCAGTTATTGAATAAATGTTATTCTGTTCCTTGAATGAATCATCGGTTATAAAGATTAACAAGTATGCGACTTGTTGGTGAAGCTCTTTTAACTTATATGATGTCATCCTAAAAGTATCCCTAGTCGGAACACTAGTGACTTATCGACCAACACATGTATTGATTGATGACCATGTTTCACTGGTCATGGATATAGGGACATCGAATCAATAATGTGAACACATGTTAGAGAACATAGGGTTGGATTGACCCACCTTGAGACACTATAGAGATTGTTATGATTTTATGTGTCGTCAGTTGGTCTCAAGCAATGATGATGTATAATCCTTAAACCTGAGATCGGCATGGTTTCCTACATGTGTAATAGTGCACTTAGGGGTTACCAAACGCTACTCCGTAATTGGGTAGTTATAAATGTAGCTTTCAGGTATGCTATGAAACATGCGGAGAGATGTGACTGGTCGGATATGGGATTTGCCCTCCTAACATAACAGGAGAGATATCTCTGGGCCCCTCGATGTGGTCAGATAAAGAAAGTGCATGGCCATGCCACTGGTGGTCGAAGAGTTCGACCACATGAAGTTATCAGATACTTGATCGAGAAAGTATTGAATAGTCCATGGATGACATATCTCACCTAGAGTTCAACCGAATATCATGAGGCAAAGGGAGAATACATGAGCAGGGCTTTCAGTTCGATCAGATACGAACTAGTCGTATGGAGATACGAGCTAGTCGTAGGTTGATCGAATATGATCACTAAGTGGTCGAAACCTGGCCGTAAGGAGTTACGAACTGGTCGAGACCAAATATAAGTTGGTCGTATAGAGATACGAGCTAGTCATTAGTGATAAGGACCTGGTCGTAGAGCATAATGCATTAAGGTTCGTCCGATATAATTCGTGTGTATTCGGGAATCGTTATGTCCTGCTAGGAGCTGCTAGCGACTCGTGATTGAAAAGGAGTTTTCGAGTCACAATTGATTACGCATGAACCTAACGGGCACACATTTAACGGGTTGGAACAAACGTGTTCGGATAGGATTCATCATAGGCACTATATAAGGAGATGTTTGAGGCTATTGGGAAAAGAGAGAGATAATGTGAGTTGCTCAATCGAAACCCTATCCACCATCTTCTCAAGAAAGCCATGCCGTGCGACTGGGTGCTAGCACATCGGCGTACGAAGTTCCTTCCCTGGACATGTAGATACCGTAGAGGCACTACTGTGGTTGCTGTTGTACTTGAGGACGATCCGCGATCGTCACAAGGAACTGCAGAGGTTGCTGGAGGAGACAATCGACTATGACCACTGCATCGACGTGCTCGATGTTGGACGATCGACTACGACAACTACACCAATGCGCTTTACGTTGGATCAGGCTGCTCCAACTCTTCTTCTGCTACACTACGTATTTAGTGGTAACGATCTATGATCTTCTACTTACATGGCTTCCTAGTTTACGCTGTAGAATTTTTTAATTGCCAGCTAGTGTAGCCTACCCGTATCCCTTCACAAAATGTACTTCTGTTTCATACACAACCAAGGAGGAATGTTGTAGATATAGTCACGGGCCAAGTGCTATGTCGACCGCTCATGTTACCAAAAGGATTCATTACATCTGTACTTAATCCAAACCTTATATTCCTCGGTTCCTCACCGAAGTCTACAAATCTTCTATCGATGTTTCTCCACTGGGGGGAATCAGCAGGGTGTCTTAGCTTTTCATCCTTCTTACACTCCTCCGAGTGCCAACGCAACAGTTTTGCCTCCTTTGGGTTCGCAAAAAACCGGTTCAAATGGGGAATTACATGAAAAATACCACACCACCTTAGCAGGAGGTCCTTTCTTCACCTCAATTCCCTCACCGTCATCTGATTGATTCTTATACTTGTATCGGGATGCGTTGTACACTGGACATACTTGCATATTTGCATACTCCTTACGGTAGAGGATATAGTCGTTCGGACATGCATGCATTCTTTCTACTTCAATTCCCAATGGACAAAGAACCTTATTGTCTTTATAGGTGGTTTTGGGCAACTCGTTTCCCTCCAGAAGCATGTCTGCTAGGAGACCTAACAGTGCGGTGAAACTCTTGTCGGACCAACCTTTGCTTGCCTTCAACTTCAGCAGTTCAAGCACGGATGACAACCGTGTGTACTTCGACTTGCAGCACGTGAACAAAGGTTTCTCCGAGTCATCCATCAAGCCCCAAAATTTAACATACTCTCTCATCACAGTCCCCTTCTGCATCGCGAAGCATCTGATCCAGATTGTCATCATGCAGCCTATACGAATCAGAACCGCAATCGACATCATCCGACAGCATATCGTTGACTTCGTCAGCGATGTCGTTATTACTACCTTCCTGTATAATCTGCTCTTCACCGTAACTGGTCTAACGTGTATACCCCTTTTTGAAACCCCTTCGAATCAAGTGTGCTTCGATCTGCACTCGGTTCTTAAACATCTTCAGATTCTCACAGTCAATGCATGGACAATACATATATATATTCCACCCCTTATTCAACATGCCCTCCTCGGCAGCTCTTGTAAAAGCAGACACGTCATTAATGTACTCTTCACTCACACGGTTCTCAGCGTACATCCAGCTTCGGTCCAACTACGCTACGCATATAACAATTTAGTGTTAAATATTGAATTAATTAATTAGTATACTATATATGATCTAAAGTAGCTATATGTAGCAAGAATTAATTAAATTGAATTAAGTAGAAATATACTATAAATTGGCTAAACCCTAAACCCTAAACCATGCTAGATGTAAATAATCTTCTCTCTACATCAAGCTAGATCTAAACCATCTTCAATTCTCCCTTTACCAAGCTAGATCTAAATATAATGCAATTATGAACAAATTACTAAACATAGATAGTCAAGAACAAATGGATCTACAATCACTCTTCCCAAATCCGCGGTCTCCTTTCACCAAATGGCCTCAAAGCCCCACCTTCTCAAAGCCCACCTGTACAATCATTCTTCCCAAAAGATTCATTCAATTTAGAGTTCATATGCAAACGTTATTAACATTTCAATTTGGTTCGGTTTGAAAACCCTGGAAATAAATAAAAGGGTGACGTCGAAAGTGTATTTTCTGAGGCTTACACTTTCCAACAGAGGAAACATATTTATCTCTGAACTAAAGGTGACTTTTCTCATTTTTACATTTTTTGGATTTTATTAACTTACATGTGGGACCTACTTGTCGGCGACTCGTATTTTTTTCATTATTTTATTTATAAAATCCATGGCGGTCCCACATGTCATTGTTTTAAAATTGGGAATGGTGACTGGTCCCACATGTTAGCGACTCATATATTAAATACGTTTCGAATTAGATTTCTGTTAAACTTTTCGACCAGGCCCACTTGTCATACCCTCACTACACTTAACAATTATCATTTAGTGCTAATCCTCTCCTAATCTCGTGGGTTCCACCAGTCAGAGAGAGAGAGAGAGAGAGAGAGAGAGAGATAGAGAAGGAAAGGAAGTAGGACGCATGTGGCCAAGAGGGACGGTGAGCTCGCTGGTGGCGAGGCAGGCGCGGAAAACCTCGGGGGAGCCCGGGATTGGAGAGAGGGTGTCACGATGATGACATGGGTGGTGGAGATGGTCAGAGAGGTGGACAGAGAAGGCGTCACAGCGGTGAGATGCGGCGGGGAGCCTCGAATGCATCATGGCTTTGGCTCTAGGGGCAAAAGCAATAGGATTTGAAGCTCAAATTGGGCTCAGGATGCCATCGCATTGCTAATAGTCAATGCTTGGGGCCCTAAGGTCGCTTGAGGCGAGCCGACGGTGATGTCTCGTGGTGGCGCCATGGGCTTCATTAGCGATTTCAGCGTAAACGCCCGAAACTACTCAAATTAAAGGATGCTTATGCTCCAGTAGCTCACCACGATCACGAGGAAGGTGTCAATGAAGTCGGGGAAGGTCCAAGGCGGCTGGTCGTCGGTGAACAGAGGCGATGACGGCAAGTTCCTCGGTGATAGGTCTTCTCAGTGGAAATAAACTGAAACGAAGCACATGCACAGCTTTAGAGGGACTTATAGGTGGGGAAATCGACCTTGGTGGGGTCGAGGACTCACCGGAGAAGAGTTGGCGTCGATGGCGGTGACGGTGACAGCTTGGCGTGGGCGACAATAGCTGAAATGGACTACACGAGCGGGCTCAGTGAGGTGAGGTGATACTCAAACTGTGCACGGAGTAGCGAGGGACTCACTGGGCTTGGAGATCTCCTGCGGCTACCATAGCGCCAGAGATGGAGAAGACGACTCTGTTGAGGAGCTACACTACACCGGATGGACGGAGAAGTGAGAAGTTGAGTAAGCGAGCAAAATGGCACAGAATGATGCACCGTCTGTGATGAGTTATAAGTATCACAGACGGTTTGAAGAAAAAAATCGTCTGTGATATTTAGCAATATCATAGATAGTTCTTGTTCAGAACCGTCTGTGATACTTCACAAACGGTTTTCAACATGAACCATCTGTGATATTACCTCTTCTGAGCATTTATTTTAGTGCGAAGAATACGCAGAGGCGGTAGCTAAAACAAAACCGCTCAGGATCAGATTATCTCGATGGTTTTGGTCAACCGCTTTGTGATGAGACGCGTCAAGATATTAGCCTTTTTGTAGTAGTGCAACCTCCCGGTGTCAACCCTCAACTCTCCACTAAACTATTGGCGGTTAGCCAATACTATTTTTCAGTATTTATGAACTCATTGTGTGACAATGATAAATGTTTAGTTATCATTTTATGTGACATAAACTTGTCAGGGTGAATATGGCCTACAAAGAATAAGTGGGCTTGTATGTGGGGTGTTGGAATTTATCTACTCATCATGACATTCAAAAGTATTATTTTATTATCAAAATAATTGGCATAAATATGGTAATGAAAGTAGTAGTGTAAGTAAATGAAATATAGGCTCAAAATGATCAAATGAATGCGACTTGCCTCCTTGCTCAAAGTATTCTATTAACTTGTCTTGTCTGGCTTTTTTGGAGTTTGGTCGTTGAAGTCGGGACCTAACGCAAAATAAAATAATCCAAATAAAAATCCGGGCTCAACAAGGAGCGAGCTGAGAACAACATGAAATAAAGATTTAGAAAAAAGTACAAAGAAAGGCGGTAGGGTGGTTGGGATTTTTTGGTGCTTGATTTGGCTAAACAGTGTTGAAAATGAGATTCACGGGCTCGAAACAGTCGAAATTGACATATTATGTCGAAAATGGGTTTAGATAAACAGTGTCGGGTCTAGTGAACCGTATCGGGTTGGTATTGTTCACTTCGGGTTGGATTCTATGAACAGTAATGGGTTTCAGATTTTGGCTAGCTGGTTAGTTTTGAATAGTGTTGGGCTTAGCCCATTTGGCCCACTGGGCCCAGCCTTTATTGGGCCAAGCCATTGGCTTGCCCTGGTGTGGCCTGAGTCGTGCGGCTCACGACCCGGGCATGCTCCCAGGGCACCCGAGCCGGTGGCGGTGGCGTCGACGGTGACTGCGGCGGCTCCGACAACGAACAGCTGTGCCGGGAGGCATGGTGAGCACCATTGCAACGTGCGCAACCTATTTTTGGGCTTTGCGCGGGTGGTGGTGGCTCGGGGAGGGGTGGTCACTAGTGGCGGCGCATGGCTGGAGCAGAGGAATATGACGGTGGCGTTCCGGTCAAAGTGGTCGGTGCTTGAGCACTAGTGGGTAGAGGGGAGCTCGGGGTGACGGTGGTGTGGCTGGGGAGGGGTTGTAGTGGCTTGGCGATGGTGGTCGTGGGTGGCACGATGGTGGAGCTCGATGCCAGCGAGCTAGCGGTGCGGAGAAGGTGGAAGGTGGTGGAGGATGGCTATGGGAAGTGGAGGCGGTGCTTAACCGCTGGTGACGATGTTGGGAGGGCAAGGGAGAGGCAGTGGCGGTAAATTGGACTTCAAGTTCACTGGGGAAGAAAGGGGCAACAGCAAAATTCCTGAGATTGGCCGGCGCTGGGGAAGATTGGCGTTGAGGGTGAGGTTGGGGTGGGTGCTGGTGACGAAGTAGGCACAGGTTGGAGGGATTTTATAGTGCAAGCAGGCGGTGGCAGCAGTGGCCGAGCGAGGTTCGCGCGGTGCGTGGCGACTAGGTGGACGACGGGGAAAACTTTGCGCTGCGCAGGAGGGAGGTGGTGGTACGACGGTGGCACCTCACTGGCACGAGGGCGCATGCTGGAGATGCTAGGCGCGGCGCGTGCGGAGCGGAGCGGCGAGCGGGAGTGAGGGGGGGGTAGGGTGTGGCGCAGGCGAGGGCACGCGGCAAGTGGAGCTGGTGTGCGCATTGATGGCAAGGCAGAGGCTGTCAGCGAGGTGGCACGGGAGGTGGCGGTGACTAGCGCGGCTTGGCACGGGCGAAGGCGACAAGGATGAAGGCGGTGCGCGTGGGGCCAAACGGCAGCGTGACACGGGCAACTAAGAAACAGGGGAGGAAGCGGTTTTGGTGCTGGGCATTTTCAGGCTAGAGGAAGCGAAAAGCCAAAAGAGAAAAACGGGTTTCTGAGGAGAATTTATGAATTGGGCAAGAATTCAAACTTAAGCTAACAACTTCACAAATTCAAATATTTCAGAAAGTTTGGGTTGTTTCAGAGGGCAACAGCGCCTGGACGGGAGGAGGAGGGTGGACGGCGGAGCCGGTGCGGGAGGAGGAGCGAGTACGGGAGGAGAGGAGGAAAAGCAGGCTTGCGGCTAGGGTTTCAGGCTGGTTGAGGCACGGAGGGATTAGGGTTTTGTGCGGTGGTAAAAGCGGATAATTACCCCAACTTTGGGGGTAAAGTTGGAACAGAGGATGTGGGAAGCCACGGGAAGTTGCCCCTCGCCGGCTTCTGAATTTCTTACGTTATACATGGCTTCCGCCTTTGGGAAAAGCCGTGAAGAAAATCCACCCGTTTGGAACGGCTTTCAGCTTTTCTGAGGGAAAAGTCAAAGCCGTTCCAAATAGGCCCTACAAAAATCAAGGGCCGATGAGATGGCTTCATTGCATCCCCATCTCTTCCTAAATTCCCTTTCGGTGCCTACTACAAAGCTTCAAGCCCACATAATCGATCGGCCCAGTTTGGAATGCTGAATTGCATCCTTCTCCTTCGCATCAAACCAACTTGGGTTGAAGGAGACTTTCCCATCTCGTTCGATTCCGAAGCTCTACTATTTAAAAAATGGAGTCGGTGGTCGTCCGTTCTCCTCACCCTCCCACTCATGTCCCTCTTTGCTGACATGTGGGCCATGTTATAAGCAAACTATCTTCTCGCATCATGTGCTTCCTACTCCTCCTCTCCCGGCATCGCCTGCGATGCCGCCTGCACTTCATCCTCCTCTCCGTTCTCGCCTCCACCCCCGCACTTCTGCTCTGCTCTGCATGCCCCTCCCCCTCCGTCGTCGTCGCTTCCATCGTCCGGATCTGGACGGGCCTCACTTCCTTCTCTCCGCCCCCATTCTTCTGCTCTACTTCGCGCACTTTGACGAATTGAGATATATTATATCTACTTTAATTGATAAACTATTACACTCATGAGATGTTTGGGAGCAACGTACGGGCACTTTACTAGTCCAATGAAATCATCGCTTCCTCGATCGAGCACCGGCCCCCTCAACAACGGGAACTTGAACTCCGTTGATCGGTTCGAGCCACCGGTATGGTGGTTTCTGCATCGTAGTCACAGACGTACAAGGATCTTTCGATGGCCGGCCCGAGCCCGCCATGGCGGGGATTCTATTGCAACCTCGACGGCCACGGTGTGGGCCATGTGCACAGCCCGGGCAATGGCGGTTGGTGGACGAGCTCTTCGGGTCCACCCCGCTGTGGGTGTTCTAACGTTGCGCCACCGCCTCCGACCTCGACCCCAACTGGGCCTCTAAGCGTAGCTGCCGCGCCACGGATGATTCCGGCGCCGCGCTGCTCACGCAAGCCGACGCGGATTGATGAGACAGTGGTTCCCGATCTTCCGATAGGATGATAACTTCGATTTGGAGGAGAACGACTTTGACGATGCAGGCTTCTAACCGGTCATGACCAGAACACCAAGCAATCGCAAACCACACTCTGAGTTGTTATCAACCATGCCAAGAACGCGGTTGACCTAACCACGAAGGTCTATTCCTGCATGCAATCGAAGAACACGCAAGAACAAGACAATAAGCAATCTGAAATTGCAAATTGGATTGAAATATTTGAATAAGTTGGGATTTTGAAGCGGTATTATGGTTGGTCTAGTCGACACAAGCCAATACACGAAGTTGCAACAAGGCTAACTTTTAACTAAACAAAATCCAAGAAAACTAGAGGGGGGCATCCTCCTTAGATAGGGGATGAGGAGCCACAAATCTAAAAGGAATAGCGGGTTGGGACTAAAGCTTGCAGCTTACTGTTCATATGAACAGTAACCAACCCCAGGTGGGCCGACGGCATATGGGCTATGTTGAGTACGATTACAAAGCCCAGATTGGCCTAAACAGATGATATGACATCTTCTTTTGATTATTGCGACCAGTCCATAAGGAATTTGGAGGTGAGGCCAAATCCTTTGGAAAGAGGACGAAATAAGCTTTCCATCAAGTACTCGTGGACCTCCAATAGACTTTGTATGTGAAAGTTATGCGCATTTGCAGTCGGTGCTGCCAGGCTGATTCCGGAGGCCGAACAGGATGCCAAAACTTATCCAGCTTGAGCTCTTGCTTGGCACATGGAGTAGCGGTCGTATCCGGCGGGTTGATGTCCTCATCATCCTCCCTTTCTTGCATTTGAGTCATCCTCGACTAACGCTCATCCTCCAATGGCAAGAGAAGCTTTAAAACTTGTAGCAATGCATTCTCATCTTTCTGCAAAATGTTAGCAATAACAGGTGGCAAAGAAATAGAGAAAGCTCTAGAAATTAAATGTGATTGTGCATGCATCAAATCAGCAAAGGTATATTTTCTCCTAGCATCCAGTTTGCAACTCAAATTGCAAGTATAAGTGAAGTAGATAGTAGAGTTATTCATCGCTCTGTGAATGGGCAGCACCGTAATTGAATTCAAAGTGCACAAGTCATTCATATAATCAGCTTTCAATTGAGCAATATCAAATTCATCTAGCAAAGGTGAAAAGATTTGTAAGTTCTTCCATAATTCAACATGTTTATTCAGACTGTCCATACTAGATGGTGCAATAAAAGGTGAACACATAGGCATTGGATGAGCACTAAATTATATTTTCCTCTCATATTGAACAAGATTTAGTACACAAGAATTGTTGTCCAAAACAGCAAGCTTTAATTCATCCATGTGATGACGAGTTATGCATATTCGATATACCAGAAATTGATTGTCTACACCATAATCTCCAATCAAATTAAACTTATATCCAGGGGTGTAGGCACTAAATAAGGTTTTCGAACATGCAATTACAGAAACTTTCTCCACAGCATGTGACAATTCCATAGGTGGATCCAACATAATGTAACATAAAGAGTCAACAGGAGAAATTCTAGTTAAAACTTCTTTATGTATAACTAATTCCACATGATCATTGTATGCGATTAATGCATCACATGAATCACTCAAAACAGCAGGCAATTCAATTATTTCATCACATTGTGCACTCAAGTCAATAGGTAAATCAACAAGTTTATCACATGGTGCACTCAGATCAGCAGGCAAATCAGTCAAAGTATCACAGGCTTCATGCAAATTCTTAATAAGATCAGATTCAGTAGCTAGGAAATTAATATCGCTTTCTTAGCACTAGGTTCCCTTTGTTCAATGATACTAGGAATGAAATCATGGGTATTGTTCTCAGGTTGATTGTTCAAATCAAGTTACCTTTGGTATTACCTTGTAGGCTCGACTCAGATGATGTTGGTACAGGAGGCGGACCGAGTAGTCACAAGCTTTCTCTTCTTTTCTTGCTCTAGCTCAATTGCCAATGAAGCGAGCCGATGACGCCTTGAAAGTGAGGCAGTGTAAGCTCCACGATGGTGGGCGGCAATCATGGTAGATGCAACAAGAAAAAGCAACCGAAGATGATCTTGATGCGGAGGTGTGTACCGTGCGCTTGTTTGTTTCTTGTACAGGTGAAGGTGTAATGAAAGTCGATGAAAGTGCACGACTAGTCTTGGATTGTCGTCCCTGTACTTCCTTTTCAACATTGCAAGCAAGACGAAACAAGCGAGTGATAGTTGGAGGTTTATAAACAAGTTTATCCTGAATGTAACCATTTAATCCTTCAAAAAATCTAGTCATTTTAGCATCTTCAGTTTCTTCTAAGCCACAACGAGAACAGGTAGTTTGCAATTCTTGATAGTACTCTTCTACAGTGTTACTACCTTGGAGTAAACGTTGTAATTTATTCAGCATATCACAAGAATAATATGAAGGCACAAATTTAGCTCTCATAGCTGTCTTCATAGCATCCCAAGTTCTAGGCATGTTCTGATTACTACGACAGTATTCACTCCACCAAATAGATACAAAATCATAAAACGCACAGGTAACAGCCCTAACTTTTAGATGATAAGGAAATTCATGGCAAGCAAATAATTGTTGTACAGCTAATTCCCATGTGAGATAAGCATCAGGATCATAATACCCAGCAAAAGGAGGTACAATGAATTTAATTTTATGAGACGTACTATCACGATCATATACCTCCTATGGTGAAAAAACTTGTCTCAAGCGTGCATCTTCCTCGTTCACTTTCTTGCACTCCCATCCAACGGTTCCAAGAAGAGGTGGATATATCGTGCAATCATTCCGTGAACCTGCCATAGTTAGTAGAAAACAAGGAAACAATTCACAAGTATATGTCCCTATGAACTACTAGGTTTTGGAGGCTCAACCAAGTCACTTATACTCAAGCTTATACCCAGTTCTTACAAGTTCTTACCATTGCAGCAAGGAAGTGGTACAACCGGTGGCTGGTTCGTGATACTCTCACTTGCGATCAGCCCAACGATTGCGAGGAACGGCACCTACTGAGTAAGTAGGAAGTGGAGCTCGGAAGGGTAGTATGTAGTAAAGGAGTAGCAATTATTCAGATTAGTATGCAAAGTTGAAAAGCAGTTCAAAGTACTAGTCACAAGTGCTGGCCCTAATCTAAACCAAGCCTAGCTAGAGCAACTCGCAAGAACGACTAGTAGCAATAACGGAATGCTAGCACAAGAACTATCAAGGCAAACGAGCAATGGATGACTATGCCAAACTGAATAGGGAAATAAGTCAAGAAAATTGACAGCTCTGAACCCTTTTTTTTCTTCTCTGTCTTTCTCTTCTTTCTTTTTTTTCTCCTTTCCTTTTTTTCTCTTTTTCAACTCTTTCCTTTTTCTTTACTCTTTCTTTTCCCTTTTTTTAAAATACACCTCAGCAGCTACCTAAAATCGGATGCAACCGATGAACCCGAGGCATAAAAAGAAATTGGATCGGGACTTGGTTCTCTGGCGACGGGCGAAAGCCTTCGGACCGGCCAAGGCAAGGGCAAGCAAGGCCTTCGTGGGAGAATGAGGCAAAGGTTGATCGAGTGGATCTTGAGGGCCGCCGGCTCGGGCGGCACGGAGGCAGCGGAGATGGAGGCAGCGCATAGCGAGCGACGCTCGGAGGTGCGGTGGCGGCGCGGAGGCTGGCGGGCGGATCAGGCGGAACCAAGCGGCGGGCAGGACCGGCGGTCTCGCGGGCGGCGCGAAAAGCGAGTTGGAGGCGGCGCGGCTCGGCGGCACGGGAGGAGCTGGAGCGGTGGCTCGGGCTCCTCGTTGTGGCGGCAAGTAATCGTGGTGGCGACGGTTCGTCGAGAAGCGGTGGCAAAGATCGGCGGCGGTGGATCCAAACCGAGACGCGGAGATCGTGGGAGATCCGGCCTCCTCGATGCGGCGGCGGCGGAAGACGGCGACGGCGGCGGGCGGCGGTGGCTCCTCCGAGCGGCGGCGGCCCGAGAAAAGGAACGGCTCGGATGGCGCCTTCTTGCTTTTGGTCTTGCTAGTGAATCTTTTGACCGATTGACGCACGCGCGTGAACCACTTGGGATGATGACAGCGCGATGGAGGCGGCCGAACCGATCTGCTAATTTTTTTTGTGTGTGCTGCCCTCGGTTCGGCTATGATCCCACGCGTTGTGCATGCTGATTCCGCACAGAGACTCAACGATCGACAAGAAACCCTAAGACTAGACCTGATGAACCCTAAGGTTTGATTTGTTGGCCCGATCTTTCGATGAGAACGATAAGTCCGGTAGGCATCGCTCAACTCTGACAATCCTGGCTACGGACACGCAAGGCTCGAAACCACGCAATCGCCGGCTCGATTGATAAGTTGTTATCAGCAGGCACGCGAATACCCTGCTGACCTAACCATTTAAGGTTGATTCCTGCATACACCGAAGAAGCACGCAAGAACAAGATAAAGCAATCGGAAATTGCAAATATAGATTAAAATATTGAATTGGGATTTTGAAAATGGTATTATGGTTGGTCTAGTCGACATAAGCCAATACACGAAGCTGCAACAATGCTAACTTTTAACTAAACAAAATTCAAGAAAACTAGAGGGGGTGCGGCTTCCTTAAATAGGGGATGAGGAACCACAAATCTAAAAGAACTAGCGGGGTGGGACTGAATTGTGTGTACTGTTCACATGAACAGTAATGCGCCCCAGGTGGGCCGCCGGCATATGGGCCAAGTCGAGTATGATTACAAAGCCCAGATTGGCCCAAATAGGTGATATGACGTCTTCTTTTGATGATTGCAATCAGTACAGAAGGAATTTGGAGGTGAGCCTAGATCCGTCGGAAAGAGGACAAAATAAGCTTTCCATCAAGTACTCGTGGACCTCCAACGAACTCCGTATGTGAAAGTTATGCATGTTTTAAACTAGTGCTGTCAGGCTGATTCCGAACTGATCTGACTTGTTGTGGTGGTAGTGGTACTCCCCTTGCCTTTGTTCCTGATAATTTAGTTGGCGAGCACGAGCTCTAGTAATTGGAACAGTAAGGATAGCAAATATGGTTGTATCCATAGGGGTCATGTCCTCATCATTCTCCCTTTCTTGAAAACAAAGCCGTCATCGGCTTTTGATAAGCTGAAAATAGGGTAATAAAGAAGCCAAGGTGTATGCATGGTATATGTATATGTCATCCGTTTTAATGGTTCTTTGTTGTTGCACAATTAATGTTATAAAACAGCAGCGATCATAAAAGCTCATTGTATTATCACCCCAAAAATAATCATATATGTTAGTGAGCAAAACAAAATTTCTCACACAGCAATTAGTGCAACTAGTTTTGCAAATGTAAGTGAAGCATTTGTGCCATTCAAATCTTTGAAGTTGTAAAATTGCAGTGGTAGCACATATGGGCAAATCTACAACTTTTGGAATCAAACAAAGTTCATCCATATAATCAGATTTCAATCGAGCAATAGCAAATTCATCTAGCAAAGGTGAAAAGATTTGTATGTTCTTCCATAATTCAACATCTTTATTTAGATTGTCCGTACTAGATGGTGCAATAAAAGGTGAACACATAGGCATGGGATGAGCACTAAATTTTATTTTACTCTCATATTGAACAAGATTCAGCACACAAGGATTGTTGTCCAATACAACAAGCTTCAATTCATCCATGTGATCACAAGTTATGCATATTCGATATACCAGAAATTGGTTGTCTATACCATAATCTCCAATTAATTTAAAATGGTAGGTGTAGGTGCTAGAAAGATAATTTAGAGATGAAATTTGAAACTTTCTCCATAGCACATTCCAAACTAAGCTGGATCATTAAGCATGATATAGCACAAAGCATCGATGAGGGATATTCTATCAAGTACTTTCAGATGTGTAATTAATTAGACTGTGCAAAATTATGAGAATTCAGATTAGCACATGGTTCGCTCAAGTCAACATAAGGAAAATCAAAAGATTGCACTACTGCGGTATATACTCACAAGGTGGTTTCTATGTCTTGTCAGTAGCACCAAATCAATACCTTTGTCATTGTCGCCCTCATCGAGCATCTTGTAGGTACCTCAAACTTCTCCTCTAATGACTTAAGATGCACCAAATCTGTAGGACCGAAAAGGCGACTAGAGGGGGGGGGGTGAATAGGAGCACGCTCACTTTTTCACCTTAATTGAATTCAATACCAATTTCACTCCAATAGCTATGAAAGCTATGAAGATCAATATACAAGCACAGTGGAAGACTTGTATTGAATCCAATCAAAACCCTGAAGCAAAACAATCAAAATTACCAAAAACTCAATTCACAATGAGTTGGGCGGTCAGACCTCTCAGCCTAGCGGTCTGACTGCTCCATGGGGCGGTCTGACCTCTGTAAACGGTGGTCTGACCTCCAGCCTGATGAACAGTGAAATTAGCCCGAACTTCCAAAACACAAAAAGGTCTAACTTTTGATTTACATGATGAAACTTGACCAAACTTGAGACACACCTTCTTAAGGATATCAGGAACATATTCCAAGCAACGATCGTCCAGATCTATGCCAAAGTCCTGACCTTTTTCAATATGAGCGAAGGTGGTTTCAAAACCGAGCAAAAACGAAAACTTGATCCAAACTCTTGCTCGTGGGTGATTGATGATCAAGATGATCCTAGATGTATTCCCACATGTCACAGCAAGGTAGATGAGGGCAAGAAACCAACAAAAACTCAAAGGATCAAAGAAAGGCTCAAAATCATCAAATAAGGAGGAAGAATACAAAGAGACTCATCTTTGAGGAATCATGCATAGATTGATTTGTGGTTGAGAGGGTTTACAGCCACTCCACAAGGAGGACAAAACTCACCACGTGAGCACACACTCAATCCAATCCCTAGAACCTTAGCTCTCCCCTTTCTTTCCAAAACCCTAATACAAAATAGGGCACACAATGATTGGGGTTCCTCTCTTGTGTTGGACAGCCCCCAACACTATTTATAATAGAGGCTAGCATCTAGGGAATATTCCATTAGGGCACCCGTTAAGCCCAACTCACAAACGGGTTAACACAGGCACGCTTTTCAAAGCGCCATCTTCGTCTTCGATTGACCTAAACCGCTTCTCCATGTGCCGACCTGCGCCGCGGTGTAGCCAAAGGTCACCAAGGCGGTATTTGGTAAAATTACCAAAATACCCCTTCTCGATCTTTTTGCAAAGACCGAGTCCCATCTTTGTGAAGCACCTCTCATGCTTCGCCACGTGTAGGTTGATCAACGGCTCTCATCATGTTGGCAAGTCTCTCCCGTCCGGCTCCCGCTGAGACCTCCTTGACACTTGCACCGACCCCCGCGCCGCTTGATCCAACCCGTCGCACCGAACTGCCCGTTCGGTCACATTTGCCCATTCTGCACCACGCTTGAGTCCTCTGACCTCACCCGGCATCCCGGATCGTTCTGGACCTCAGCTCTCCAAGCTTAGTCCCAATCCTCCTCGCCGTTGACTGTCATTGACCTCAAAGCAACCTGCACGATAATAGACAAGCAAATCGAATCCGGGAACAAGTTCTTCATAACTTGACCCACGGTAGCCAAAACATGCATCATGCAACACATATGCAATGAATCCCATGAACTTGACCTAACCAAACAATCATCGCCACCAGTTGGCCAATGAAACAAGTGAAAACGGCCGATCGCCACATCACGGCTCGATGTAGCCCTCGGCTCGATCGGCCAAGACAAGGTCTGTCTGACCGACCCCTTGGGACTTAGCCAAAATTCCTATCAAGAAAATCCGAAACTCTTTGGAAATTTCAATTGAATAGATCTTTTGACTGGAAGCTCCAAAAATTATGAGACCTAGTGCAGAAGAATCCCCTATCTTGCCTACACCCTTTATTTTTGGTCCGGCTCCAAAATCAAAAAACCATTTTGGCCGGTCTGACGGTTCCCCACAAGCCGGTCAGACTGCCAACCAATTTTCCCAAAGCCTGGTCGGTCTGACCGCCGTTTCGGTCGGTCTGACTGCCACCAAGGTCGGTCAGATCGCCAATACAAGGCCG
Organism: Phyllostachys edulis; assembly: GCA_036346405.1. Classification (NCBI taxonomy): domain Eukaryota; kingdom Viridiplantae; phylum Streptophyta; class Magnoliopsida; order Poales; family Poaceae; genus Phyllostachys; species Phyllostachys edulis. The sequence continues at coordinate 13,656,009 of CM070563.1, forward strand.
ATCAGACCGCCCCGACCTAACAGCCTGTTGAACTTGCTGAAAACGAAAAATTCGACAAACCTTCAACGCCATTGCCAATTGTATCATCATCCTAAGATCATAAGCATATCCCCATGATATCCACAAGATCATCGTTCATCTCTTCAAGCGTCTTGGCGGTATCTGGAGATGGAGTAGGAGCCAAAACAATGTCAGCATTTTTAGTTACCTTAGGTTGCACTTCACTTGTGACTATGGGTGGTGGAGGTACAAAACGACGTTGCAATTTCTTCTTCATCTGCTCCCATGTGTACATGAAGTGGTACTCCAGATTCGACCACCAATGTTGAACATCACCGATCAGTGCCGTCCTTGCCATGCTCATCTTCTCATAAGGCTCAAGGTCTAGTCTTTCAAAGTAGCTATCCAACATATTAACCCATATAAAGTAGTCCAACGGCGTACTCTCGGTGAGTGGTAATATGTATGCAGTAGTTGTTTCCTTTGAGTTCAAATTTGCGCTGATGACATCGTAATCTACCAACTTCAACCAATCTGTCATTATTAGTAGAAAACAAGGAAACAAATCACAAGTATATGTTCCTATCAACTACTAGGATCTGGAGGCTCAAGTCACACACGCTCAAGCTCTTAACAATGCAAACAGGTGGTGCAACCGGTGGCTGGTTCGTGATAAACTTGACTCAATTGATGAGTAGAACGATTGCAAGGGTCGGTTCAATGTGATCTGCTCGGTTAGTAGAAAGTGGAGCTTGGACATGCTTAATATTAGGTAGCAAGGGAAACAATCGATTAATTTCAGAAATTGCACATAATTGAATCATAGTTAAGTATCTAGCACCTAGCCTATGTTGCTGATCAACCAAGGATGGATGAAGGCTAAAACAAGTGTATAACAATGTATAGAAGTGGTAGACACAGGATAAATTCAATAGAATGCAATTTGGAGTGAATAGCACAAGTCTTGACCCAACACTGAAAACTGTGATTTTCTGTCCACTGGACAAGACGTTGGTATTTAGCCCGTAACTTTTGTCAGATGCCTTTTTTTCAATGATTCTTCTTTTCTCTATTTCCTGACGGCTTTTTCCACAATTTTTCTTTTGGGGCCACGTTCTGAATACCGACTCAAAAATCGCACAAAAATCACAAGTCGACACTGAAAATTGTGATTTTCTGTCTACTGGACAATACGTCGGTATTTAGCCCGTACCTTTTGTCCGATTTCTTTTTTCAATGATTCTTTTTTCTCTATTTCCTGACGACTTTTTCCACAATTTTTCTTTTGGGGAAACGTTCTGAATCTGGATTTAAAAATTGCACAAAAATCACAAGTGGAGACAGTTTCAGATTCAAACAGAAAACTGGGTCAAGTTTCACCGCATATAAAATTTTATTTCCTTGCTGGATTGAGGTGAAATTTTACAGGCAGATGGATAATCAACTTATTGATCTAATGGCGATGGTTTCACTCAAAAAGGATGAAGTAATCAAAAGTTATGGCGATTTTCGCGGCAGCGGCAGAAAAGGGGGTCTTCTGGCCGAATTGGAAATTTGGGTTTAGGGTGTTCTAGATTGATTTGGATGTGGGGAATTTCTTTTGGAGCTTATTTTTGGGTTTACGACATGATGGATGGGCTAGGATTTCAATTTTTGGATTTTATAGGACCAAACATATGATCAGCAACTAGACAAAGCTAAAACGGACATAAATTCAATTTAGCAAACCAAAACTAATAGATTGAAAAGCACAACGGGTTTGGACAGCGGATAATTAACTCTTTTGTAGGGAAATTTTTTACGGACAATGGGAAATAAAACCAATCTACTAACTATGGATACAAGAATTCCTCTTGGTCAAGCTGTCAGCTCTGGTACCACCCGATGAACCCTAAGGTTTGATTTGTTGGCCCGATCTTTCGATGAGAACGATAAGTCCCGGTGGCGTCGCTCAACTCGGCGATCCTGCTACGAACACGCAAGGCTCGAAACCACATAATCGCTGAATCGATTGACAAGTCGTAATCAAGCGTGCACGAATAATGGTTGACGACCACGAAGGTCAATTCTCGCATACAGAAGAAGCACGCATAAGAACACGATAAAGCAATCTGAAATTGCAAATATAGATTGAAATATTGAATTGGGATTTTGAAAGCGGTATTATGGTTGGTCTAGTCGACACAAGACAATACACGAAGTTGCAATAATGCTAACTTTAACTAAACAAAATCCAAGAAAACTAGAGAGTGCGGCCTCCATAAATAGGGATGAGGAGCCACAAATCTAAAAGAACTAGCGGGGTGGGACTAAATCGTTGGTACTGTTCATGTGAACAGTCACACATCCCAGGGTGGGCCACCGGCATATGAGCCAAGTTGAGTATGATTACAAAGCCAAGATTGGCCCAAATAGGTGATATGACGTCTTCTTTTGATGATTGCGATCAGTCCAGAAGGAATTTGAAGGTGAGGCCAGATCCGTTGGAAAGAGGACAAAATAAGATTTCCATCAAGTACTCGTGGACCTCCAACAGACTCCGTATGTGAAAGTTATGCATGTTTTAAACTGGTGCTGTTAGGCTGATTCCGAACTGATCTGACTTGTTGTGGTAGTAGTGGTACTCCCCTTGCCTTTGTTCCTAATAATTTAGTTGGCGAGCACGAGCTCTAGTAATTGGAACAGCAAGCATAGAAAATATGGTTGTATCCATAGGGGTCATGTCCTCATCACGGATGACACGGACGGCGGACGGGGACGGCGGCTATCCTGTCGCCGTTGAGTTCGTGCCTGATGATGATAGTGATGCAGATCAGGTACATCACGTCACATCTGTGTGTGCGTGCATAATCTTATCCTCGTACTTACTTATGATGGAAACACATCTTGTGTGTGTGTCTGTTAACTCGTATGGCCTTCAATGTCAATTTTATTTTGATCAGGCGCAAGACGAAGATGAAGATGGCACGACTGCGACCGACGGTGGCTACCTGCTCAGATCAGACTCTGTTACATACCAGAAGGCAGGACCAGGCGGCAAGTACTCTAATGATGGTGAAAGTCCGACAAGAGAAGAAGAAGGCCCAAACAATCGATATCCATGAGGAAAACTGGTCTGTTGAATGGGAGTAATCTTAGGGTTGTGAGTCCGAGGCCCACTGGCAGTGAATGTTGGCGAGGGGTTAAAGCATTGCGAGTGGATGGTCGTAAGGGTATTGACAAAGACAATACTAAATACTTTCTATTCCTCATCTAGCTTCGTTTCTATCCCCTTCTGTTCTTCTCCGAAACCCTAATTCTCTTCTCAAGAACTCCTTGTAAATTTGTTTTGTTTGAGAAATACTAAGAGGATCATAACGGTTAGTATCGAGCCTCATTGCGAGATCTTGGAGATCCCACGTTATCAGACACGGGTGCAGCTCCGAACGGACCAGATGGATCAACAGATGGCAGAGCTGATGAAAGCGATCCGTGCTCAAAGTGATACTCTTCAGAAGCTTCAAGAGCAGAATGAGTCGATCCAAGCCTCAATGGAGGAGATCAAACCTGCGGTTCTAGAACTGCAGAAGTGGAAGCCTGAGATGGAACAAGCTGTGGAAGGATTGCGATCTGAGGTGGGTGAACTGAAGATTTAGGTTGGGCAAATTTCTCGCAATCCTGTTCTTCCGGATCGATCGATTGGTTTGCCTCCCATCTTGCCTACCCCAGAGTCCACACCCATCTTGGATTCAGGGTGGAGTGGGAAAGAGGAATTTCTACGCTTTGGAGATCAAGGCCCTGGGCCACTAGGAAGACGTGATGAAAACAAGCACCGAGAGAAAAATAGTGGGGAAATTTTTTTCTCCTCAACAATTTCTGGACAACGGTATACCAACTCGTCCTGATTCTCCGCATTCCCTGCATGATTCGGCTATGTACTCAGGGAGACCACCAGGACAAAATTATCATCATCCGGCACTTCCTCGGTTGGAGTTTCCTCCCTTTGATGGGGAGAATCCCAAAGCCTAGCAGCTCAAATGTGAAAACTACTTCAAGATTTATTCAGTGCAACCGGAATATAGAATTGGTATAGCTACCATGTATTTTCTTGGTAGTGCATTGTTATGGTTGCAATCATCAAGAGCCCATATGCGCTTTGATACTTGGAGTACTTTTGTGGAGGCCATTTGTGTTCGTTTTGGTAGAGAAGAGTTCCAACAACTGATTCGGCACTTTAATCGCCTGCAGTAGACAAACTCGGTATTGGAATATTCAGAGAAGTTCAATGAATTAATGCATAACCTTCTTGCCCATCATCGATCCCCGGAACCTAGTGTTCTTTGTGACACAATTCATTGATGGTTTAAGGAGTGATGTCCGAGCAGCTGTGATCTTGCATAGGCCCCAAGGCTTGGACACAGCGGTGGCGTTAGCTTGTCTGCAGGAAGAGGTTTTGGAGTCCACCAGAAAAGATTTTCGTTGTCCTGAAGGCTCATCTGGAATGTGTTCCATGCTTCGCACAGCTTTGCCTCTACCACCACCCCCTGGGAAAACGATCACCACAAGTGGAACTCGTGGAGATGATAGGAAGCCGATGGAAGGAGGCGGGCCTACTCCATGGGATGAAAAATTTGTGGCCCTCCGTGCTTATAGGCGAGCGAAAGGATTATGTCATACTGCGTGGCGTTGGTCTCAGAGCATCAATGTGGTCCATCGATTGCAATTGCATGTGGTAGAGGAAATGTGGGATATGTTGAAGCGATCGGATGCAATATCATCTCATCTTTCAAGAGGAGGAGCCCCAACAGAGGCTGATTTGATGGCTATATCTCACAAAGTCATTATCGAGACAGAATCAACCAAAACACTTTGAAATTTTAAGGATCGGTGCAGGGTCATGAAGTAATCCTATTAATTGATTCGGGTAGCTCTCATTCCTTTGTCAGTCAAGGCTTTGCTGATCGATTAGCTGGTGCTCAGTTGTCACTCTGACCAATACAAGTGCGCATTGCTAATGGAGAATTAATGAAGTGCACTAAGGAATTTCCTCAATGTCAATGGACTTGTCAAGGTAATATTTTCTATACCGATTTCAAACTTTTGCCGTTGAGTTGCTATGATTTTATATTGGGTATGGATTGGTTGGAGCAACACAGTCCTATGCATATCCATTGGCTCAAGAAATTGTCGGGACCCCGGGTATGCAATCCCAGGACCCTCTATGTATTCTGAACTAGTCCCATGATCAGTAGCTAGCTCACACAGTTGCAACATTGGTGTAATCATAACCACACAACCAAACAAAAGATGAAGCAGACAAATTAATAATATTAAGCAAAAGAGACCTTATGGTCAAGTCTTACAACGGTTGCCACGCAGGGCTAAAGAGAACAGAGTAAACTTGTAGCGAAGAACAAAACAACTGGTGGAGGTCACCCAATATGCCCACCAGCAATCGAGTGAAGGGCGCGACCTAATTCGCATAGTCTTCAAAGAAGTCTTCCTCGTAGAACTCGTTGCTTCCAGGTTCTTCTTCAGCGACTGATTAACTAGGGGCGCAAAGCCGTGAGTACTTTGAATGTACTCAGCAAGTCGCAGAGAAATGTATGTAAATAATATTCATGCAAGGCTTGACAAGGATAGCTTTATGGTTACTTTGCAGAAAGCAATATTTGACAGTAAATACAGTAAGTAGATTGCAAGGTACAATTTAAAAGATTAATACATAAGTAATCAATTTTCTTTGAAACAACTAGTGAACACCCTGTTCACTTTCCAACCACCAACCAAAACCATTACTCAGATCCATCCAACCCATTCCAACTTTTCATGAAAATCTACCCCTTGCGTGAAATCACCAGGCATGCCCATAGCAGGGACACGGCTATTGAATAGTTTTACACTCTGCGAGAGGTTATGCAGTTTGACCCCCAAGACACGAATTCTCTAGTTTGTCGGCATATATCTATGCCACCACTCACTATCTTAGGTAAGCGATCTAGAAACACGTGACAAGGCTTTACAAAGTTCTGCTTTTGACTTCGATTACATTCGCTAAGGTTTCGCCTCTATCTGGCCCCTTCTTGCGTCGTTCCCAACCAAAAGAATGAACCAAGGCGTTGCTAATTAGTCGGCCAGGTCTATCCCAATCTAGACATGTGGTTGTACAGATTGAGGCCTAGATCAATGGTTCAAGGTTAAGTCCTTAGTTGGTTGCTCAAGCGAGGCGTTTCCACATTCCAAGTGTGCGTTATGGCACCCACTTTTACCACCACCCACTTGTCGGCGTAAATCATTTTTGTTCAACTGGCCAAATGACCACCCTAGTCATGGCACAACATCTTTATCAAAAGTGGCTCCGCCAGTTCCATAATTTCCTTTAGTCAAATTCATCATGTTGGGTTCAACTTGACCAGAGGACCACCTAGTCATGGCACCACAATTTTAGTAAGGTGACAACAAATGTAAATGGTCTCACACAGGACCACACTTTATTTTAATCGGCAACAACGCCGCTACTACACAAACCACGTCTTGGTCTTGGCTGGGGTAAACTCATATTGAATGATTCATGGCGAGACCGGCGTCTACCAAAAGCATGTCTAAGCAAACCACGATACCCATGTTGGTAGTACAATAATGTCCAACTAATAATTAACCATCCTAGGGTGTCCAAGGATTTATGTCATTCAAGGATACATGTCATTCACAATTTATCAAGGGGGTATAATGGCAATTAGGTAATTAACTAATCCCAAACCATTTATTATAAAATTAGCAATGCATGTTTATATAAAAAAATATACTTTTATAAATATGGGTTCAATATGATCAAAGGTCTACGACCTGCCTTCGTTGAAGAGTAGAGGTGTTTCGATCGTCGGGTATGCGAAATCTTTCGAAACGCCGGAATCTATACGAGCGAACAAAGCTAAATAAATAAAATAACTCCAAATAAAATCCAAATAAATACCAAATAAATACTAATAGGAAGACAAGGAATTTAGATGAATTTAGAAATTTGAATCACTCAAATCGGAGTTCGAATGAGGAAGTTATGGCCAAATGAAGTTGGACAAACATATAAAATGATGAAATAGAGATTTTCCTGATTTTCCGGAACTATTTTCCTAAAGAAAAATCCGAAAAATCCCACAAGGCTGCCGTTGGGCAGCCACATCACGAGGGGTGACGCGCGCCATTGCTGAGGTGGCGCCACCGCCGAGGTGACGCCCAGTGGTAGCCACGTGGCTTGCCACATGAGACCGGCGGCCTTCGCTCAATGGTCATCGCGAGCAATGGCCTTGGCGGCGAGGCACCAGCGTGAAAGGAGCTCACGGGATGCGGATCTTGTGGCCAGCGCCAGCAGCACGGGAGGTCGTGTGGCGAAGGCGGAGCTGGCGGCTTCGGCAGCGATGGCGGGGTTCCGTGGGGCTCCGGGACGAGGAGGTGCTCCTCGGCTGGCGATCTTTGGAGGAGGGTCGGTGGTGACGGAGGGGCTTGACGGCGGGCAAGGTGCGGCGGAAGCTCCACGGCCGTGGCGAGGAAAACTCAATTCCAGCGGAGGAGAGAGGAAGAGTGAGTGAGGAAAGAGAGAGAGGTAGGCGGTCTCGGTGCTCGCTTTATAGGCGGCGGGGGGGAGGAGGAGAGGAGGAGAGCTCGCCGTGCGGGCTTTAATGGCGGTGGCGAGGAAGGCGGGATTCATGAAAGGGGCAGAAGAGGGGTGCAGGCGCAGAGAGGGGGGGCAGTGGCCTTGACCGAGCAGGACAAGCAGGGGCTAGAGGCAGCGAGGCGCTGCTCAGCGGATTCATGGCGAGGCGACCTGGCATGGGAGGGAGGAACGACCTAGGATTTAGATGGTCGCAATTAGGTCCCACCGGCGAAGAGAGAGAGGAGAGAGAGAGAAAGCAGGCGAACGCGACCGTCTGATTCCGTCGGACGGCGTCCGGGGGAGGGCGCATGAGATTTGTGGCAAGGTGGCACACGCAAGAAAATAGGAGCAGTCGCGGAGGATTCGGCCCAAAGGCTAGGGAGAAATTCTAAGGATTTTTTATTTTAGAAAATACCAGAAAAGCAAAAGCATTTTTAGAAAATAGCTTAAGCCGTCCAAAAATTCTAGGAAAATTCACAGAAATCCCTTGAATTATTTAGGACTTAGTAAAAATATTTTCAGCTTAACTATTGCTTTTAATTTTTGCAATTAATTATTTTTAACATAAGGCAAAAGGAAAAACCAAATTAAAATCCAGCAAAACTCAACTAAGCCAACTTCAATTAGTTCAAGTTTTAATTAAGTCAAATTAAACTGCTTTTAAAATTCTAAATTACAAATTAAGCTTTAGCGAATTAATAAAACCAAATGGTTAATTTTTAAAGTTTTGGAAATTTTCAAAAAGCCCGAAAATAGGGATATTCTGAAATACTTGGCATTTTGGGCTTAAAGGCGTAGGATAGTTCTTAAGGAACTAATGACAAAATTTCTCGATCTTTGCCTAGTGCAGTCGAATGGTGAAAAGAGTATTGTCAATTCGGGAGCAGTTTTACCTTGTCTGCAAAAGGCTAACAATACTATACCTCAATTAGTACATTCATTGTTGAAGGAGTTTGAGCATCTATTTGATGAACCAAAAGGCTTACCACCACACCGGCAATTTGATCATACTATACCGTTATTGCCAGGAACCAACCCAGTTAATCTCATACCATACTGATATAATCCTTCCCAGAAGGACGAAATTGAAAAACAAGTAGCGAAAATGTTGTTGCAAGGGACTATTCAACCAAGTGCAAGTCCTTTCTCTTCGCCAGCGTTGTTAGTCCAGAAAAAAGATCATACTTGGAGATTGTGTGTCGATTATCGATATTTAAATGCAACAACAGTAAAAAACCGTTACCCATTACCTATTATTGATGAATTGTTGGATGAATTAGCGGGATCACAATGGTTTACTAGTTTGGATTTGAGAGCGGGTTATCATCAAATCAGAATGAGACCCGAAGATGAACACAAGACGGCATTCAAAACTCATCATGGACATTTTGAATTCCGAGTCATGCCTTATGGGCTGACAAGTGCACCAGCCACGTTCCAAGGCTTAATGAATACTATCCTTTCAGATTTGCTTGAAAAGGGTGTTAGTATTCATAGATGATATATTGATTCTGATGGTTCTCTACAAGAGCATGTGGTCACATTGAGGAAAGTGTTCACCGGTTGGATCGGCATCAACTAAGAATCAAATGGTCCAAATATTTCTTTGCACTGTGACAATTAACCTACTTAGGGCATATAATCGAGAAAGAGGGGTGGCAACTAACATAAAGAATATTGATGCGGTTCGCGATTATTTGTTCCTTCAACGGTTAAAAGTAAGAGGATTCTTGGGGTTGGTGGTTATTATAGAAAGTTTATCACGAAATTTCGGTTTGCTCAAGAGACCTTTGGTGACATCTTTGAAGAAGAACACGGTTTTCTTATGGATGACCGACAAGCGGTGACATTTCGGACTTTGAAACAAGCCTTAATAACAGCTCGATTGCTTGCTTTGCAGATTTCACAAAAGCGTTTGAGATAGAAAGCGATGCATCGGACAAAGGATTGGTTGTCCTAATGCAAAATGGTCACCATTGGCATATCTCAAGAAAGCACTAGGCCCCGTACTCAAGGACTATCCACATATGAAAAAAAAGCTTGGCAATCATACTAGCGATGGATCATGGCGGCCTTATCTTGACATGCGGTTTTGTCATTACGACCGATCGGTATGACTTAATCCATCTTGCGGATCGGTGATCGTGACTCCTTGGCAACAAAAGGCAATGACAAAATTATTGGGTCCGCAATATCGATTAGTTTATAAGAAAGGCTGACAATCGAGCCGCTGATGCACTATCCAGACGAACATCTAGTTTGATGGGGGAGGTAGCTGCTGTTTCCACTTGTGTCCCTACGTGGTTAGCTGAAGTAGCAGATGGGTATGTGAAGGATCCGCATGCACAGTGTTTGTTGTCGGAATTGAGCACAGAAGGAGCAACCTCGTCCAAATTTCAGTTATAGGATGGAGTTTTGCGACCGAATGGTCGTATATGGGTTGGTGCCAATCCACCAATGCAGCAGAAAATCATATCTTCGATGCATTATAGTGCTATTGGTGGGCATTCTGGTTTTCAAGTGACTTATAGCAGAATTCGCAAGCTATTTGCTTGGACTCGAATGAAACAAGACATTCAGCAATTTGTCTCATCTTGTTCAATTTGTAAGCAGTGAAGGTCGATCATGTAAAGTATCCGGACTTCTCCAACCATTCTTTGGTTCGGAACATGCCTAGCAAATAGTCACTTTAGATTTCATAGAGGATTGCCCGATCATCTTCATTCAATAGTATTATGGTTGTTGTGGATAAGTTCTCGCGGTATGCACATTTTGTACCCTTGTCTCATCCTTTCCTTTGCATTTCAAGTGGCATAAGCATATCTCAATAACATTTTCAAGCTCCATAGACTTCCCCTATCATTGGTCTCGGATCGTGATCGGATTTTCACAAGTACATTATGGAGAAATTTGTTTAAATGCATCCCAAACACAACCGCATGTGTTCATCTTATCATCCACAAGCAGATGATCGGATGGAGAGAGTTAACCAATGCCTAGAAGCATATCTCCGTTGTTTAGATCCATTCATGTCAGAAAGTGGTGGATTGGATCTCTTTAGCGAGTTTTGGTATAACACTTCATACCATTCTACTTGGGGAAATCACCTTTTGAAGTCTTATATGGTCATGGCCCAAGACACTTTGGTCTCATGGATTCTTCTTCACGTGCTTCTTACGAGTTGGCGAATTGGTTAGAAGATCGAGCACTTATGACCAGCCTCCTGCGTCAACATTTGAACCAAGCAAATCAAAGAATGAAACTACAGGCTGACACTAAAAGATTAGAGAGGCACTGCGGTGGGAGATTGGGTGTACCTCAAACTTCAACCCTATGTGCAATCATCCGTGTGCCAATCGAGCTAATCACAAACTTGATTTCAGATATTTTGGATCTTTTAGGGTAGAGAAGCTCGTGGGTGCCGTGGCATACAAATTGCTATTACCTGCAACTTCTAGTATTCATCCTGTGGTACATGTCTCACAATTGAAGAAATCCCTTCCACCAAATGAAGTCGCGCAGCCGGAAGTACCAGATATGACCATCAACTGAGTACCAAAAGCAATCCTCGATAGTCGACTGCAACGAGCGGGCTCGTTGTCAAGCACCCAGCTGCGCATTCAGTGGTCTGGTGAATCACCCGAGCAGGCGACCTGGGAGAACTTCGAAGAGCTCATATCCCGTTTTCCAAACATACCGGCTTGGGGGCAAGCCGTAACTGAAGAAAGGGGGAATGTTACATACCAGAAGGCAGGACCAGGCGGCAAGTACTCTGATGACGGTGAACAGTCCGACAAGAGAAGAAGAAGGCCCAGCAATCAGTATCCGCAGGAAAACTGGGTGCGCTGAATGGGAGTAATGCCGGGTTGTGAGTGCTGGAGGCCCACCTGCCAGGCTGAATGTTGGCGAGGGGGTTAAAGCATTGCGAGTGGGTGGCTGTAAGGGTATCAACAAAGACAATACTGAATACTTTCTAATCCTCATCTAGCTTCTGTTCTATCCCCTTTCTTTTCTTCTCCCGAAACCCCTTATTCTCTTCTCAAGAACTCCTTGTAAGGCTATTTTGTTTGAGAAATACTAAGAGGATCATAACAGACTCGCCTCGTTTCCTTCCTCCTCGGCGGTGGGAACTTGGGATTACATCCATGGCTTTGGCCGCCTTCCCGGCGGTCGCAGAGGGATTGGGCGGCTGGCCTGGAGGCATGGCAGAGGTTCTACCTCGCCCGCGGCACGTGGAGGCACGCGTCATCCGAGAAGGAGCCGCACGAGGGGTTCTGGATGGCCTTCCTGCTCGACCGCGGCGCGGGGAGGTGCGCACCGTGGTGGGGAGGAGTTCAAGCGCCGCGCCTCCGCCCGCTCCTCCTACTACCCCGCCGAGATGACCTGGCGCATCCGCTGGGTCGGGCTGAGTATTGTGGGTGCAACTCTTGCCATCGATCGCAGTATCGCACTGGGGATCTGGAGCTACGGGAAAGTATTAGGGAGGAGGCGAGGAGATTGTTGCGTGATGAGTAACCCGAGCTTAATTAGCTCCGATCTTGGAGCATCTGCATGCATCGAGACGAATAATGGGTGTCAGGGAGGGATGAGCCTTCTCGACAGTTGACAGTTCGAAAGGTCAAAGGCAGCTGGTATTTTCACTGTATTATGTCGACTACTGGAGTACTGGTTTTCTTTTCTTTGCGAGTAGGATGCCAATGGCAGAAACTGGAATGGGTTATCTTGAAGTAAGTTATGCAAAATACAATGAGAAATCTTGAGTTGCATCCAATATTTTGGTTAGGTGCCAATGTGCCGACATAGTACGTACACTTTGTAAAATCTGCCATTTATCGGTGATTGCTAGAATTATCTGTGGTCTAAGAGGAACAGCTCGTTTGTCATATATGTTGATGTATTTTCACTACACTGTATTTTCTTTTATCTGTCTTAGTTCTGCTTTGCGTCAGCCGTAGAAGTAGCTTAGTGCTCTGCATGTTTCTGTTTACATTTTTCGATGGCGATTCTTTCGGATCATGGAGCCACTAATCTGCATGTAACTGATTCATGGAATCAGCCAGCAATAAAAGGAAAAAGCGAAAATGCATGATTGGTTGTGCTTGGCGCAAATGTGCGTTTCTTTGTTGCTTTCTAAACTTTACTGATTTTTCTTGTATGTCTGAAACACGAATCTGAATCTCTCTTGAGTTCTTGCAAATTCAGTGAATTCTGGCGTCATTTAGTATCGAGCCGATGATGAAACCGCAAACTTGATGCCACGTGGTTGAGATCGGCGTCACCTCGAGTCCATGACACCCTCCGTGCGATGGCGTCGGACGGTGGTCCTCGGCGGCGGCGAACATGGTGGTGCGAGATGGCGCCAAAGGAGGTGGGGTCTCGCTTTGCTATCCGACTCTCTCGCGCACCAACTACCACGAATGGGCTCTCTTGATGAGGTCAATCTCGAGCTCGAAGTGCAGGGGAAGCGTCAGCAGGCGGCGCCGAATACCGCTGGACCGGATGGCTCTGCGCGATTCTCTGAGCCGTCCCAGGAGATGCTACGCCGTTGGCGGCAAGAACAGCCGAAGTCGGCGTGGGAGGCCATCCGCTATGCGAATGGGCGGAATCGAAGTTCGGGAGGCAAGAATCTGACGTTGCGTCGTGATTTTGGGGACATTCGCATGAGGACGAAGCGTAGATGATTTTGCTATCGCTACCAATCGCCGGTGGTGAATCATCTCGTTCTCTGGAATTCCACGGAGGAAGGAAGTTGTCAAGAAGTATTTGCGGTGGTCTCGCCGAAATACTCCCGGTGGCCATTCCTATTGGCGGTTCCTCGATCTTGACTCTTTGTCGATCGAGGAGGTGGCTGGTCGTCTGAAATCCGTAGAAGATCGATGGGACAACGATCAAGGTGGAGATGGTGGATCCCGGCTCCTTCTCACGGAGAAGGAATGGGCGGCACTTTCTAGGAATAAGAATCCTGGATTCTCTTCCTCAACTGGAGATAAAGGTCAGGGACCAAGCCATATTCAAGACCATGCCAAGCATGGTGTCCAGCCCAAAGGGAACCTCGATGGGAATTCTACTTGTAGGACCGGAAAGGCGACTAGAGGGGGGGTGAATAGGAGCACATAAACTTTTTCGCAAAGAATGGATTCAACTTGTAAATCACTCCAATAGCTATGAGAGCTATGAAGATCAAAGATTAAGCACGAGAGGAAGTCTTATGTTGAATCCCTCCTCACTTTATTTCGACAAACAAAAAGCGAGAAGTTACGAACAAATCGGGACAATCGGTACAACCGAGCAAGCGGCGGTTGTCTGCATGATCGGCTACAACCATGAACAAGCGGCGGTCGTTCATGATCTTGATACAACCCGTAGTGTTCTGGCGGTCGTTCGATTGTCTGGAAGCGAGTAAAATCAGCTCGGGTTTCAAAAGAAAACGATCAAACTTTTGATCTCTGCGGCCAAACTTGACCAAATTGAACCACACCTTCTGAAGATATTAGGAACCTATTCCAAGCAACGATTTCAGAGATCCATGCCAAGGTTCCTATCCTTTTGTATTTGAGCGAAGGTGGGTTCAAAAGCGGGCAAAAATCAAAACTTGATCTAACGACTTGCTCGTGGGTGGATGATGATCTAGATGACCTTAGATAGGTTCCACATGTCGACAAGCAAGATCAAGAGGAAGAACCAAGCAAAACTCCCGAATTGTGAAAGCCCCAAAAAATCACAAAAGGAGAGCGAAGAGCGAGAGCATGAATAGAAGAAAACTTGATTTCCATTCATTGAATCAAGAAGCGAAATACAAAGAGATACATCCCATACGCATGGACATTAAAACAAGAGGAATGATTACAAGTTCATCAATCCATCCTCTCCCTCTCCCTAAGCCAAGAACTCACATGGGAGAGCTACAAAGGAACAAGCGAGGAGCACCCTTGCCTCCACCAACACTCTCAACCACTAAAGCCTAAAAGCAAAAACAACCACTAAAGACTCTTTTGACTCTAGTAAAACCCTAATTCCTTTTCAAGTGCTCAAGAGGGCATGCAGCCCTCCAATCCTTTATATAGCCTTGGCTAGCTGGGTCTCCTCCCGTTCGCCCGCTAAGTCAGGAGCAGCCCGCTTGTGCTGGCCTTGCGAATTTCCCGGTCGCCCATACACACCAAGGGAAGCTTCGCTCCTTGTCTCGCCGCCTGCAACCACCTCGAGTCCACGTCGTCTTGACACATCTGACCGTTCGACCTCGGCGCCACCTCGCCTAGTCCGATCACCGTGTCTCGCCACGACTCCGCTCGGCGTCCTGCAGCCACCTGAGACAAGAAACACGAAAGCAGGAACAAGTTCTTCACAACTTGACCTAGCGTTAGCTCAAACATGCAATATGCAACACATATGCATGAACACACTGGATATGACCTATCCAAAAACTCAAAACACCAAAATGGCCGAACCTCACAATACAATCGGTACAACCGCCATGTTACCAGCGGATCAACCGCGCTCGGTCGTCTGCTCAATACCTGCGGTCGTTCCGATTTCCAATGAAGACCAGAACTCGAAAAACAACTTCTCTGGAATTTTTCAACCGCCATTTACCAATCGGTACAACCGCCCTACGGTCATACCGCTCATAACACGCCGGTCGTTCCGATTATCCTGACAGTCCTGATTGACTTCACGAGCAGCGTGAACGCGCATAACGACAAGGTCCGACCACACAAACCAAACTCGTGACCTAAAACCTTTGTCAAATACTCATCACTCTGCAGGGACGACCTCCATGGTCTCTCAATCTCCCCCTTGATGAGTATATTGACAAACTCGAAAAAAACAAAGTTGAGTTTGAGTTTGAAGAATCAACATGGTCCAAAGAAGAAGAGTGAAACAATGACCATGTCGATGGAAGGAACATTAGAGCAACAACTAAAAGAGCAAATTGTTCTCCAAAGCTCTAAAGCATTTCCCAACAGACTTTCCTTCTCTATTCTCCCCTTTTGGCAATAAACACATCAAGAATGCTCAAGAGAAAATGACATGTCAATGGATGAAATGGTGAAGTTTGATTATGCTAGCGAGTTAGAGCCATGAGAATTATCGAGAATGACCATAATGTAATACACCAAGCCATAACTTAATAAAAAGGCTATCTAGATCATGACAAGATATGTATAAGCTAGCTAGAACACATAGATGACAATCTGAAAATGAGGTACATTATGTGAGCAAGTCAAGTCATCAATGAGCAAAGTCTCGCTAGAGATATCCAAGGATGATGCGAGGCCATGTCAATAAGCTAAGCGGAACTCTGAAGCTTAAATTGAGACCAAATAGAGTGCTATGCTCAAGATTGAAACAATGGTTAAAGTACATGATACTTTTTGTGGCTTTAAGCACATTGAACACATGAAACATATTTTCTTTTGAAATTCATGGTGGTTTCCAACCAGATTTTTGTTTTATCATGTGCTAGGTCTCAAGCCTTATGCGACTACTCCAAGCGAGAAGCTTAAGAAGATAGTCTAGGTCACCCAAAACTCCCCCTAAGTTCATGCCAAGTGCAATGGCAAGCCGTCTCATAGGAGAGAATTGGTGAGATCGGTTTTTCGCACAAAAAGAGATCTTTTGCCTTTTAACAAGTTGTACTAACTCATGCATCATCAAGAGACTAAAACAGCTCAATCTAAGGCTCAATATAGATTCATCACTCTACCCTGACCTATTTGACATGGCATGAATCATAAAAGGATAGCTCAAGAAAGACTAATCTCGAGTGCTAACATGACAAGTTTTAGTTTAAGTTGAGCAATTTTAATTATCTTATCATGGCAAAAGCTAGGCTACACATATGAAGTCATGATAAATCTAGCAAATAAGCACAAGTCATGGCAAGGTGTAAAGCATTGTAAACATGTCATAGCGGGATAATAATCAAGGCTCAATGTAGTTATATTACAATGCGAGAATGCTAGAAATCACAGAAGATCCGGCTCCTCAACATTAGATGCAATTTTTAGTTCAAGTTGAGTTAAGTCAATATTAAGCTCGAAGCTCCCAAATGAACTCCTTGAACCTAAACAATAAATCGAGAAATTTGGCAAAAAAAACATAAAACAATGATCCTTAAAGCATAGATAAGATATAGAGAATACTATGGCTCAGGTGACTCTCATCTACCCATATGACTCTAGGACTATCAAGCGCCCACTTAACACACCTAGGAGCAAACCGTGCCTGTCTGCAGGGTGGCCCAACCCTCGCTAGAACCTACAAGAAGTGAGTGAGCTCAACCTAGTGAGATAAGTAGCTGACTAATAAGCGACATCCTAGAATCACAAGATAAGCAGCAATCTAAACAACTAGACAAAGGAAGCACTCTAATCTATGCTAGGAGGACTAATCCCAAATGCACCCAAAATGCAATGCAACGACAAGGAGCAAGAGCATAAATAATATAGAAAAACGATAAAACCAAAGCTCCTCGCTCACAGTCCATAAGGACAAACCACCCCAAGCTCTCCCATGGTGAAAACCTCGAACAATCCAATGGCTTGGTGAAAATGTCGATAGCTGGTGGTCACTCTCCTGGCTGGAGCACTATATCGCCCTTCTCTACATGGTCTCTAAGGAAGTGGAAGCGAATATCGATGTGCTTGAGTAAGGAATCTTTGCTTTGGGTTCTTGGCAATGTTAATCCATGAAGTGTTATCACAAAGAGTGGAACACATCGATAACTAACCCAAAGTCCCGAGGAGTCGAAGCCATCGAGCACTTGACTCTGACAATTGGTGCGACAGCGTACTCGGCCTCTGCGGTGGGTATGCAACACGTTGCTTCCTTGAAGACCGAGGAAACAAGAGAAGTGCCAAGAAATTGGCGGAGGTGCAGTGCTCTTCCTATCTATCCTACAGACAATGAAGTCGCATCAAGAAGGCTCTCAGGAAAGCGGGGATGAGGAAGAGTACCGGATACCATAGTCAATGGTAGCTCGCAGTCTCGAAAGATCGCTTCCACGCTTTGGCGGTGAAAGCGAAGGAGAAGCAGCAGGCGCACAAACACGCGAAAAATGTATATACGGTCTCGAAGCGTTGAGGTACAGAGGAACCAATCATCTTCTGAAACTCCTTTTGATCAAGCGGCTCGCCATCCTCATACAGGTCAAGATAAATTTGTAGAAGCCATAGGAGTCGACACGAACTTCCCATCACTCATGTCGAAGCGCTTCAGGAGGTCACGAGTGTACTTTCCTTGATGAAGAAATGTACCCTCCCGAGTCTGCTTGATTTGGAAGCCAAGGAAGAAGGTCAACTCACCCATCATACTCATCTCAAACTCGGTGCTCATGACATCAAGGCTGGGAAAACAGTATGGGAAGAGCGCCAAAGATAATGTCATCGACATAGATCTGAATGACGAAGGTCGATGCCATCTTGCGGCGGATGAACAAGGTCTTGTCAACTTTACCCATCTCAAAACCATGACTTATCAAGTAGGACTTAAGCCTCTCATACCAAGCTCGGGAGCTGCTTAAGTCCATCTGGTACTGAAAGCTTGAAAACATGGTTAGGGTATTTGGGGTTCTCGAAACACGGAGCATTTGTCGGACGTAGACTTCCTCCTCAATAAGGCCATTGAGGAAGGCACTCTTCACGTCCATCTGGTAAAGCTTGAAACCCTTAGAAGCTGCAAAGGCAAGCGAGATTCTAATGGCTTCAAGTCGAGCTCTGAGGGCAAGGTCTCCTCAAAGTCTAGACCCTCAACACAGGAAAACCCACAGCTACCAATCTCGCCTTGTTTGGGATGATTACCCCATCCTCGCTCTGCTTGTTCTTGAACACCCACTTGGTTCCAATGATATTGTAGCCTCGTGGGGGCTCAACAAGTGACAGGACCTTGTTCCTCTCGAAATTTTCTAGCTCCTCATGCATGGCATTGACCCAAGACTCATCGGATAAAGCATGAGAAACATCTTTGGGCTCAAAAGAGGCAATGAAGGCGAGAATGGAGGCAGAATTGAGATAAGCAGATTTTGAGGCGGGTACTGCGCTCGAAAAGATCTCAATGATGCTGCTCACGAAGGATGAACTCTGGATGTGTCTAGGAGGTCTGGGAGAGATGAAGAAGTGGCCTCTACCTCATGAGCTGGCGAGGTAGGAGCAGAGCCACTAGCTCGAGGAGGAAGCGAAGGCAAGGGTGATCACCTCGAGGTGCGGTGGAAGGCGGCACCTCAAGGAGTGGATGAGGGGCAGGATCGGAGTGAACAACCGTCATCTCCATCGTCCTCATCATCCACAAAGATGGTCTCGGGTGCTCTAAGAACACGAGATATCTGGCCTAGTCCCGGTGGGCCTCGTCAAGAATCACCTCATGAGTCTCTACCATTTTGCTAGACTCGCAGTTCAGACCACCTGTAAGCGCGAAGAAGTCGAGTAGCCTAGAAAGATCAATCACGAGGCGTGACTCGAACTTATCTAGGTTCCCGGACTTCAAAATAAAGCACTTGCAACCAAACACACGAAAATGAGAGGCAGTGGGCTTTAGCAGTATCTCGGCTCATAAGTCTTGGTGTAGGAGTGCAGAAGAAAAACTCGATTCGAAACATGGCCTTGTGATGCAATAAGCCCATTAAAAACTTCCTCGGTGTAGAGTACTCATCAAGCATCGTCACAGCCATCTCAACCAAGGTGCGGTTCTTCCTCTCCTAGCGCCATTTCTTTGAGGCATTATGGAGAAGAAGGCTGGTGCTCTACACTGTCTCACCTGAGAAACTCTCAAAGTAGGAATTCTTGAACTCCGTGCCATTGTCCTTCTTGGATCGCTCGTAAGGCACCGGGAGCTCAGCAGACATGCCTACTAAAAGACCTCGGAAATGTGTAAAAAGTCTCTAGTCCTTGAGGCTAAGAAAAAACACCAAGAGTACCTCGAGAAGTCATCGACCACAACAAGAACATACCACTTCCCTCTGCTTGTGCACTTTCGAGTGGTCCAAGCTGTGTCCATGTGGGCCATTTGTACCGTCTGTCGGTCATAATGCTTGTGTGGGGAGGATGAGAAGCGGCAACCATCTTGCCGTCTTAGGCATGGAGTGCAAACAAGATCTTTGACCATCTTGAGTTTGGCGGACCACGAATGAGATCATGGTCGCTAACTTTCGGGTCAAATGGTCAAATCAATATGACCAAGTCTCTATGCGTAAAGAGAGATCGCGGGACTCGAAGCAACTAAACACACGAGAGGATCGCGAAGACTCAGAAAAATCAGCACGAAAGATCCTCCCATAACGAGAAATCCCATAAACCGGACTACCCAAGAGTCAAGAATTTTGCAATTGTTTTCTTAAAGCTCACCTCGAAACCGAGTCATCCAGATGGTGAAACCAAAGCAAATTGTCTGCTGACTTACTAACCAAGGCAACATCCTTAAGAATAAAAGAAGCATTATCGCCTAAGTACCTTTGGCGATGGCGCGCTTGCAGACGAAGCGTCTCGAAGGTGATCGTCTCATCACTGGCCAGCGCGGCTGGGGAGGAGAGAACCAGCGGAGTCTCCGGTCATATAGCGAGAACAACCGAGTCTACAAGCCAAACCTTCTCCTTCCCTACCGGCGAACTGAGTCAAGCAGAGAGTAAAGTCTCGATCTTGGGATAAATCAACAATGATTTGGCACCCAATCTTGAATAACACGTCGGCGGATGAAGTAGTCAAAGCACGATGGCCGACCTCTATCTACCCTCGCTCTCAGAAACTCAAAGCGAGAGGTCTAAGAGTAGACTGAAGTCGATTCTTTGGGTCCGACCGCCTCTGAAGGGCGAAGTCGAACACACGCAATATCTTGAACACTGCCATGAGTAGCTATCTCGATGGGGGAAGCGAGATCTACCCTCGGGGCGGCGAAGTCACGGCCAAAGCGACATGAGGGCGAAAACGAGCTTCGGAAAAACCAAGTCCTCGATCGTTGCACAAACCCATCGAAGAAACAAGCCTAGACCTCGTGTTGGTCTTAGGTGCACTCAAGGTCCTGGGCCGACCACAGAATCGCCTAGAGACTCAACATAGTCTCTGGCGCGATCTTAAGCGCGCTGAAGCATCGTCGATGTGTGTCCATCCGCCGGCGATGAGGGTGCGGTGATACTTCACCTTACGAGAGGTAGAAGCGGATGTGAAATTACCTTCTTGTAGAAATCCTGGACATAGCCCGCCGACTTGAAATGGACTTTCTGGGTCACAGGCTCGATCTCGATCACACACAGGTGCTATGGAGTGCGAGCACGGCGGTGGATGCTTCCTCATGTCCTCAGAAGAAGTCATATCCTAGACCACGATTAAATCTGCAGATCTTAGATTGGTCTAGAATAAGATTGAGCTTCTTCTTGCCTCCTACAAATCTCTGAGAGTGTTCATAAAGTCTTGACACTCCCGAAAGAGAGGTGCAAGAAGAGCGGGGAAAGAAAGAGAGCAAGGAAAAGGAGCAAAAGAAGAACGGGCGAAGAGAGGGAAGAATGGCTTGTGCAAGCAGTATGACTCGAAGGAATGCAGATCCTCTTGCTAGCCGGTTGGTTCCACGTTGCTAGCGTCTCATCCTTACCACAGGGCTTCTCCCCTTCTCCTAATCATATTGCAAGCACAATGTGACCTTCTCTAGAAGGTCCTAGTTAGCTTCACATTTCTCATCCAAAGCAATCAAGTCGATTTTAGTTTGTTACACTTAATGCATGGTGAGCTAACGAGGTCCTTAGAAACAAAGCGAGCCAACTTCCTTTCATGATCAATCATATCTTGAAAGCTGTTTGGAGACGACCTCAAGTTCAAATAGATTAACTTAGGATGCAGTTCAAGCATGAAACAATCGGCTCAAGTAAAGAAGCTTGTAGTTGACAATTTTATGATCCGCCCGTTTAAGTTCATCTTCAAGTTATTGCAATTTTCACAAGACTCGAGCAGATCAAGAAGCATGGCATAAGATCCTCTAGCGACAATGTCCTTACCCTCACATGAGGTGGGAGAAGTAGTCTCATCGGTAATAAGTAGGGTAACGACCATCCTACTCAACTCTAACTCAACCAAGGACTAACATTCTCCACCTTAACACTATCAAGTTCGGAGGACATACTATCATGTGAGGTCCTTAACTTCTCCATATCAACTGACAAAGCGAGCATGTATCACAATCATCACTAGAAGGAGCGGATGTAAGAGCAATAATCTCTAGTGGCCAGTCTATCTATTTCCTTCTCTAACTTCAGCACACCTAGCCTTAGCTTTAGCATGAAAACCTCCTAGCTTAAGAAAAGCATGATTGAGACTGTTCGTAGAGTGGGATCTACCTCGTCCAGAAGTCGGATCTGATTCGTTTGTCATTTGAGTTTCGCCCTCGAGGGCCATGAAGCACATCTTGGGAGAAGTCGTCGCCGCCATCCTTGGGCTCTTGGTCACCGAATCCAGTCATCGTCGCTCCATCCCTCCACCTCGGCCGAGGTCGAGGTGGTCAAGGCGGAGGAGGGCGCAGATGGAAGAGCTTCTTAGCTTTGCGAGATTCGCGAACTTCTTCTTCTTTGGGCGTCTGGTGGAGGCTTCTTGTTGCAGTTCTTGTCGGTGTAGTCGTTCTTGCGAACCACCGTAGTCGTTCTTGCCCTTCTCGGCTTGGGGCGGTTGCTTGAATGTGGTTGGGGCCACCACACTCGAAGCAAATCACGGGTCCTCCTCTCTTCTGTCCCTCCTCCCTTTGTAGCGTGGGAGAATCTTGAGAAAGGAGGGCAAAATTGCTCATCCATAAGTGCTCTAAGCGATCATCGATTATGTCAGAAAGCAAAGACAAGGAGAAACCGCAAGAAGAAGAATCGAAGAAAGCCTGGGAAGAAGAAGCGGGATTGGTGACTAAGGCCATCGATTGTGACCCGACAAGACGAGACAACGTCAATCTCGTGAGTCTTGAAGTAGCGAGTACGCCCATCAAGAGTCGAGGTCGAGAAGGTCTGTCGTGTCTTTGATGGTGGTCACTTTCATCTCCCAAACCTGTGGATCGAGTCGTGTGAGCATCGGCGAGCATTGTCCGAAGTCGGGTATGTGAGACCGACCGCTCGGAGGTTGCTCAAGATCTTGTGGCGTCTGAAGCACTCATCTAGGGACTCACCTGACAAGCATCTCAAATTTGTTGTATTCTCGTTTGGTAGTCTGTCGAACCGTCTTGATCTGGTGGTGCCCTCATGGTATCGTCGAGGGTCACCCAGGATATCATAAAGGAGACGGCAGTGAGATATCTTGATCAAACTCACTCTGACTCAAACCTCGGATGATGATGTTCCTTGCCTTTGCATTCGCCTCAACATCAACCATGTTCCGGCATTGATGTTCTCATCGGCAGGAGCAATGAATCGAACCTTGACCTTTCGCCGGATGGCATACCCACAGGCTGGATGTATGTCTCCATTCGGCTCTTCGGAAGGGGTGTCGATGCCATCAGCGAAGCGGCTTAGTCGAGTACTTGTCCATCGCCGCGCTCTTGAGACCGATTAAGATCTATTGAAAAAAGCTAACCGCAAGCTCGATACCAATTGAAGGACCGGAAAGGCGACTAGAGGGGTGAATAGGAGCACATAAACTTTTTCGCAAAAGAATGGATTCAACTTGTAAATCACTCCAATAGCTATGAGAGCTATGAAGATCAAAGATTAAGCACAGAGGAAGTCTTATGTTGAATCCACTCTCACCCCATTTCGACCAAACAAAAGCGGGAAGTTACGAACAAATCGGGACAATCGGTACAACCATGCGCAAAGCGGCGGTTACCAACGCAGTCAATACAACCATGAGAACAAGCGGCGGTTGTTCAGCGATCTTGGTACAACCGTAGTGTTACGCCGGTCGTTCCGATTGTCTGGAAGCGAGTAAAATCAGCTCGGGTTTCAAAGCGAAAATCGATCAAACTTTTGATCTCTGGCGGCCAAACTTGACCAAAATTGAACCACACCTTCCTGAAGATATTAGGAACCTATTCAAGCAACGATTTCAGAGATCCATGCCAAGGTTCCTATCCTTTTGTATTTGAGCGAAGGTGGGTTCAAAAGCGAGACAAAATCAAAACTTGATCTAACGACTTGCTCGTGGGTGGATGATGATCTAGATGACCTTAGATAGGTTCCCACATGTCCCAAGCAAGCAAGATCAAGAGGAAGAACCAAGCAAAACTCGAATTGAAGAAAGCCCCAAAAATCACAAAAGGAGAAACGAAGAAGAGAGAGCATGAATAGAAGAAAACTTGATTTCCATTCATTGAATCAAGAAGCGAAATACAAAGAGATACATCCCCATACGCATGGACATTAAAACAAGAGGAATGATTACAAGTTCATCAATCCATCCTCTCCCTCTCCCTAAGCCAAGAACTCACATGGGAGAGCTACAAAGGGAACAAGCGGGGAGCACCACTTGCCTCCACCAACACTCTCAACCACTAAAGCCTAAAGCAAAACAGACCACTAAAGACTCTTTTGACTCTAGCAAAACCCTAATTCCTTTTCAAGTGCTCAAGAGGGCATGCAGCCCCTCCAATCCTTTATATAGCCTGGCTACTTGGTCTCCTCCGTTCGTTCGCCTCGCTTAAGTCCAACGAACGCTCCTTGCCTTGCAAACCTTGCATGACTTTGATTCGCCTTTCTCAGACCTTTCCAAGGGCTTAGCGCTCCTTGTCTCAAGACGCCTCTTAACCACCTCGAGTCCACTGTCGTCTTGACACATCACGAATTCGACCTCTAGTCCAACTGCGCCTAATTTGATCCACCGTGTCTACGACGACTTCGCTCGGCGTCCTGCAATGCACCACGTGCATAACAAACACGTAAAGCAGGAACAAGTTCTTCACAACTTGACCTAGCGTTAGCTCAAACATGCAATATGCAACACATATGCATGAACACACTGGATATGACCTATCCAAAAACTCAAATCACCAAAATGGTCGAACCTCATAATACAATCCAGGTACACAGCCATGTTACCGGCTGATCAACGCGACTCGATCAGACTGGCTCAATACTGCAGTGAGTTCCGATTTCCAATGAAGACCGAACTTCGAGAAACAACTTCTCTTGGAATTCTTCAAGCGCTTATTTACCAATCGGTACAACCGCCTTCTTGGGCGCATCCCATTATAACACGCCGGTCGATTCGATTATTCCTGACAAATTTCGATTGATTCTTCACAACAGCGTGAACCGGCATAGCGACAAGGTCCGACACACAAACCAAACTCGTGCGACCTAAAACCTTTGTCAAATACTTATCATCACTACGACGGATTTCCACATGGTCTCTCAACCGCAGCAGACTAAGATCTCCGACAAGTCTAAGGTAAAATGCTTCAATTGCAATCATCTTACATTATGCAAGGACTGCCAAACCTCACGAGAGCCGCGTGAAGAATAAAGTTCATCGCGTGCTCAAGAGGAAACTATTCACGGCGGCTGTAAAAAGTATTGCTTAACTCAATGAAGAAGCT